>OZ024916.1:11557993-12102274 GCA_964017125.1 Flabesymbios commensalis
CGTTCGTTTCTAGGCTTTTGATAATTATATAATTCTTTAGAATGAAAGATTGTAAAAACCCAAATTTTGATAGACTGGATATAAACATCCTACACATATGGTTGGATAAGAAAAGCTTGACAAATTGAGCACGTCCTTGAATATACAAATTGAGCACGTCCTTGAATATACAAATTGAGCACGTCCTTGAATATACTTCTCAGCCCTACAAAGAAAAGAACAATCTATTACATATGCATGATATGTAGTTGTATACAGGTAAATTCTAAGCTATTCCAGGTTTGAGCTTAAGAGTAAACAATCGAATTAAAATCACAATCGGATTAGAAACTAAGCGGACACGATGCTGGTTTAACAATTCAGTGCTGCGATCGACTTTAGACGTCATAATCTTACGTCTATAGACGTCAGATTCTGACGTCTAAAGTCGTAAAAAAGTATTTATAGTGGCGGTAGAGCCATAACATAAGTATTCAAATGAGGCGGAAAGAGCTAACTAAGCCATTTATAATGACTTCAAATTGAAAAAAACCCTTTTGTCTGCATGGTACAAAACCACCAGGCAGTATCTGCTTACTTTGCAATCAGGTACTGCCTTCTGTTTTTCAGTGTTTTTATATGTCAACTTAGATGTGACAATTTTTATTTGATTTATTTTGTGCCCACAAAATACTGCTTCGAGCCTAAGTGATACTATTTGGAACCCAGTATTATTATTATTATAAAAAAAAAAATCTGCACGAATTACGCATACATAATGCCCCCGAAATAGCATGTCGTGCCTACAAATTACTACCTACTTCGTGTAAGCGAATTATTATAAAAACCTTACTCTTAAATCAGTCACCGGACGTCTAAGTTGTTGACTGTAGTGTTTATTGTTGCTCTGTTGTTTTTCACGGTTTGTATTAGTATGTCAGGCGGTGGGCAAATATTTGAACAACATATGTTCAACCTATTACTTATATGCTCGGTTATGGAGATTTTAGGGGGATTTTACGGGTCTGAGATCCGTGGAATTCTAGTCATTTTTATCGTTTAATTTAAGCGCCAGGACAATTGGTACAACTTATTATGTGTATAGAATAAACAATGTTGACCTGACAGCTATTAAGGGACTGTCTCAAAAGCTCGCAATGTTCCAAGATACGAACACGCTTCGTAGGGGAGTGGCTGACTGCCCTTTCGTATTGACGTCTTGCCATATTTTAAAGTGCGTGTTTTATGTTCTCATACATAAGCTACAAAAGACTGATTTTTCCCTCTTTACTTTGTAAATTTATGAGAATGTCAGAGACGGAATGGGTTGCTACAAAATTTCTCATTTCCCGTCTTTTAGTATTGGGCGAAGGGGCGGGGTGGGAGGTAAATTCAATACGAACTTTGGAGCATTGCGAACATTAGCGACACTAGCTCATGATCAACATAGCACCTGGGGGACCAAGGAGTCATGGTATAAAATAAGATCAGACGAGACTTAAAAACTTAACTCGGGAATGAATTATGTGTACTTTCACGTACCAACTTATCATCAAATTACACTTAACATTCTCAACATTCATGCGTGGATGGCCGCACACCATTTGAATTGCTACCCGTAAAGAGGTTCATTTCTAACGTCTAGCGCGGGTCAACCACGATTCATGCGCAGTTGCTTGCCCGGCGAATTCCACGCAAACCCTTGTCGCATGAAGGATGCTGATTAAAAGAGTAGTTCACTGTGTACGAACAGCGGGACACATATGCACCCAGAAAGCACCACGCTGATTACAGAGACAAAGGCAACTGCATGGGGTACCAGAAACGTACATAGAGTGGTCTATAGCTTTAATCACGCCCGGACCGTCCAGCAGACACAAGGTGACGAAGATGTCCCGACGCAATATTCCTTGTCACCTGTATCTGGAGTACCTGTACGTAACATTATGATGATGATAACATTATAAAAATGTTCCACTTGTATTTATTTCATAGGATACTACGCTTTCCAGAGTGTGTTTTTTTGGTACTATTTATAATATTGTGTTGTTATTTTATCTCTGGTTGGATGCTTATACTTTTTGTACATAGATGAGTATGAATATAGTTGCTGCCTAGCTTGCAGAGGCTTCTACAAGTCTGTTCTAGCGCAGCACGACCAATGTTGTATATAATATTAGATTAATATAATGTGTTTATTTTTGTAACTATTTTTAAATATATGTATTGGTCAAAAACTAAATCAAATCAAATGATCCGGGCATGGTCAGACCTCTTTCAATCCGCGCTTCATCCACGGTCGGGCATCTTACCCAGTCTGGTTAAACTCGCCGTCAAATTAACCAGGATCGCATGATTTTCGGCGATTTCTCCGTCAATTCCAAACCGATCTTCTTTGCAAAGGCCATTTTCTATTCAAATCCTAACAGCTCTAAAAATCTCGTAAAATTATATAGCGTATTTCAAAAGTTAGACCATTTGACATGTAGTAAATTGAAATTACGACGTCTCTCTATAACCCCATTAAACTAATTCTAGAATTTTATTACATGGCAAATGGTCTAACTTTCAAAATATTAAATATAATTTTGCGAATTGTTAGGATTTTATTAGGAAATGGCCTCTGCAAAATTTCAGGGAAATCGGTTCAAAATTGACGGAGAAATCGCCGAAAATCATGCGATCCTGGTTGATCATTTTTAATTTGACGGCGAGTATAGACAGGCAGGGCACAGGTCTGAAACTTGATAGCTGAAGGTGCGCTATTGTGGAGAGCCCCTGTGACCGAGAGGTAGCGTGCTCGGCCTCATACCGCCAGGGCTCGAATTTCGAATTCTGTGTCTGGAGGGCAATGTCATCTCATTTATCTCACCATCCTCATGAGGTTTTTCGGTCTCAGTTTAGCCCACATTCATTCATTTCATTGCTTTTGAAGGTGTGCTCGGGTGGGCCGGACCTAACCCCCATTTTCCATCAACATGAAGCGGTGCCTCGCTACTTCAAATCTCTACAAATGTGTTGACAAACGACCATACGCAGATTTAAAAATCTTTAACTACCAAACGCCACTGCTTGGTAACTGAATGAAACACGATTCAAAACGTTATAACGTTATTATACTCGGAATGAATGACGCATGCTCAGCTAGTCAAATAATTCAATTTAGAAGATGTCTATTTTCAAAAATATAAATATTTTATGTCATTTGAAGCTGGAAATTGCGTTAGCAATTCCAGCTTCAAATGAATGAAAAATAGATACAAACAGTTCACCATCACAGGGTTAACATGGTTAGGAAGTCATCAAGTGAAACGAATTACCTTTCGAATTTTCTACATTGTTAAGAAAATAGACATCTTCTAAATTGAATTATTTGACTAGCTGAGCATCTGCCACGAGCTATATTATCCATATCAGTGACATAATGCCGCACAAAGGTTGTGTATAACACCTGCACATTAATCCTTCTAACTGAATGCGTGTGTTTTTAGTTCACTTTAACCCTTACAACGCTGAACTATTTTTGTATAAACTATGGAGACCAAATTATTTTCTCTATTTAAAATAATAATAAATAAAATTGGCCTTTTCCGCTTTATTTGAATAACTATGTCATCCAGACCATTGTAAATTTTAATATTATTTCAGTGCGGAGACTGACTTTACACGTCAAAATCTAGCCTCTATAGCTGAAAGGGTTAATAGGAATTCCTAGCGAGATTTCCATCCTGAAATGCTATTTTTTTTAAATTGTAATGGAAAAATGATATTATATTATTATGGTATTTTATATCTCTCTGTTTTATCCATTTTAAGCCAAATGTTGATGATTCCTAAACTCCGTATCTATGTATAGATAAAGCCCGAAGAATGTAGAGCTCCGAGGGTTTTAACTCAAACACATCCCACAATAATGAGGATCCCTCATAATCAACAGCTCAGTCACGCCTGACTGATTATAGTACCATAAGCCTACCATGATAATTGGTCTGTACTTGATCAAGAATAAATCTCCATTCCCGGCTTAGAATGTAGTGGTTGAACAAAGCAAATAATGTAGTGGTGTGTTTTAAACGGCCTTGAGGTAGGTCAGTAATGACTTTAGCATTCGCGTGACAAGACGTCATGACGTTGATAACGTTGAATTATAGGAATCATTCTGACGTGACATGGTTGTAGTACGAAGCGCCAGCATGTATTCGTACGGAAGCTCATTAAGAATAATTCTATTCCAAACCACACGCTCTGTCATTTCGTTAAACTGTAACGTGATTGGAGTAGAGTGTAAAAGGGGCTTATATAGCTTTATGTGTCTTCCTGAATTTCAAGGAAAACGAAATGGCTAACGTGCTAATAACATAAGAAGTAATTATTGTAAAAACGACATATTTAATCAGGCTCTATAATAAAATTAATTTTTAGTACATACGGTATTTTTTTCTAAAGATATAAAAAAGATAAAGATAGTAGTAGTAGGCTAATAGGCTAAATAGTCAGTGTTTTGTCAGTGTGGGCAGAAAATTTCGCGTTGCACATGAATGAAGGAATGAATGAATGAATGAATGAATGAATGAATGAATGAATGAATGAATGAATGAATGAATGAGTGAATGAATGAATGAATGAATGAATGAATGAATGAATGAATGAATGAATGAATGAATGAATGATTTAATTACAGCGGCATGACTGAGTTTCTGTTATTAGTCGTTGAGACGTCACCAAGTTTTAATACTTAAATCCACCATGTCCAGGACTTTACTCAGCCTGGAGACAGGGAGCACTAGGTCGCCAAGAGGGTAAGAAGTCATTACGTGTGTTCTCCAGAAACGATGTCCCATGTTCTGAGCCAGCTGCCATAAAATTTTATCAGCCAGGTAGTAAGGGTTTGTATGACCTTTCCTACCAACAGGAAGGATCTCAACCACGGAACAACCACCGGGAGCAAACAGCATGTTATACAGGGCGCCACCATGGACGCCGATAATGAGTCCTGCTTCCTCCATAATCATTTTGACCTCTGTCAATGACATAGACCCCGTAATGACCTTCAGACGGTCGTGGTAGCGCTGTGATAAGAATGCTGTCACTTCATTTTGGTTTCGTATTCTTCGCCCGTGTGTAGTTACACCACGAGTCATAAGCACCACCGTGGAATTCAACGATCTCTGCTTCTCAGGAACACCCAGAATGCCCCGCGCGCGTGCGTACAGCCCCGGATGTAGAGGCGGAGTGATACACGTGTTTATTTGCCTCTCGGCGTAGTAACTCTCAGCCTCAGCGTACACGACTCTATCACTGTTCAGCCCCAGAGCCGTCAGCATCTCTGTGATGATGGCATGGTTGGGTCTATTGAGGATAATGTGGACCTTCTCCCTGACTATCACATCGTAGGCCTGCATTATCTTAGGGAGAACTCCATCCACGAAATGTTGAAATGATCCAGCCCCAGGTACGACCAGAGGACACATGTACTCCAGGTGTTTCACACGACCTAGTACTGGGTACACTTTCTTGAATGCTTTGAGGTCCGACATCCAGCCGCAGTCATCTCTGGGATTATAAGAACTGTTATTGATGACAGTCACAACGCCTCTTAGTTTCTCTCTCTCAACTTCTCCAACCGTTTTATTGTTGTCTCCCATATTCCTGAATATCGTAACGTCATCCGACCAGGCGAAATAAGGCTCTGTATAATAAAATGTCGGATAGGATATATTATATATACTCCGATTAAGTAATTGCTGAAGATTCATGGACTGCAGTGAGTTTAGACACTCTGTTTGTTTGTCTTCAGTGAGGATTATGGGTCTTTTATCGGGTATTAACAACACAGGGGCTAATGTTCTGTGGCCAACATAACCATCTGTCACATTTTCTACCAATGCTGCTCCTTTATGCTGAGCAGCAGTGTCCTTATCACCGCCTTCAACCTGCTCAACTGGCAGGATATTTCCACTTCTTGTTCTAGCTGTCACAAAATGCAGTTTCCTCTCTATGAAAGCTGGTGAGGATGTGTCAGATCCTCTTAGTTCTGAGAATGTCAGTATTCCAGAATAGAACAGTAGAGCCACGCTGCCTAACCAGCCAGCCAACCATTTACCAAAGCCACGTCTTCTCTGGAAAAACCGCCTCCCAAACATAAACGCCATCTCCAGGCAGTTACTCCTGCATCTCCTGCAAGTTAAACATGTCATTATTAATCCTCACAACGCTGAAATATTTTTGTGTAAAACACGGAGACTAAAGGGTTCTGTTCAATTCTAAATACATATCGTATGGGTCTAAGACCATTATAAATATTTTACACTTTTAGTGCGGGGATCGACTTTAGACGTCAGATTCTGACGTCTATGGATGTCAGAATCTAACGTCTAATGTCGGTCCATGCAATGAAAAGGTAAAATATCCGCTTTTCATTTCTCTGAAAATACTAATACCAATTTTATGTTTCCATTTATTTCATTTATTTCCTTGTATTTATGTCCATGAATTTATATATGGATAAATCACTTGGACAACATTCATGGTATGTTCCCTTTGAAGTCAGAAAGTGAAATGAATATTAGTCTTATTTCTAAATTAGAATCCTGAGCAATACTCAGTTGACTTATATTTTAAGCCAACCGATGATGAGGCTTATGTTATAATATGTACCCACATGTTCAAACTAGTTTAATATCCCTTAGGCCTACTAATATGGAATCAAAATTAGTCAAAGCTCATAAGTTTGTTATGTCTTAAATGAGTGTGCGTCTTTTCTGGAGTTAATCAAGTAATTATTACATATCTGCAAGGATTGTAGGATCAAGCCTACCACCTCAACACTTCTTGGACAAAGATTTATTTATAAAATAGTATATTCACATATGGCACATATATATTCATATGGCATAATGCTATGTCAAAAGGCTATATCTGCTTACTACACATAATATTTTTTAAAGCTATACATGTATACCACACTGCAATACTAAACAGTTCTGATGGTGTATAAAATATTATTTGGGAACTCGTTTTAGCAATGTAGGAATACGACAACGTATGGAGAAATAGGTAGATAGGCTAGCGCATTTTCAATACAGAGTAATTGTCATTTTTGGTCGAACTTTGTAAAGTTATAAAATAATGACTACATACCTGAAGGGATTCCATATACGTGTATATTATATTACTACAAGCGATAATGCAAGACCCAGGACTATCATCCGTTAAAAATACTCATATTGTAGGCCTATATATATATTATTCAGAAAAACCTTATACTATGATTGGTTCACGTGAGTCAACAGTCATCCTTGTTAACCTAATGTACATCTTTATTTTATGTGGTGTAAATGCTACTACATTTATATAACAAAAGAGTCGCTAAATATGCTAAAAAGCTTAAAAGTAGTAGCTGCCTTTTTGGCATTGCAATGCGGAGAATACTCTCGTGGTCAACGTCAATGACGTTGATTCAACGTCGCAACAACGTCGTGTGTCCAGTGGGTATAGGCTGCAAAAATGTAAACGGGTGCCGCAATTTACCTCGCTGTGAGGTTTGTTTGGCGTTGGAGAGAATATCTTGGCGTTGACCTTGGTTTCAGGATGTCATCAGCAAACAACAGTTTTCAAACACTAGAGAACGTGACCAAACAATAAAGGCGACAGCAGAAAAAATAAATAAAACATACATTTAGTCCGTGCCCATAATAGACTGAATACACGTCTTTGTTAAATTCTAAAATGCTGATTTGTTGTATTGTACAACCTTAAAAAATAGTAATAACATCCGTTGTACCTCGATGGAATAACATTATTAACGTAAATAACGATGTTTGTAATAATTCAAACATTATAATTTAAAAATTATTTTAAATGGTTTTAGAAGCGACGGATGCATGTTTAATCACTCTATATCATAACAATAACATTTAAAAACTATAATGTTGGATAATTATCATATTCTAAGCCCAAAATGATAACTCATTAACAGGCCTAATCTGCTTATTGCCATTGAACGATAACAGTGCATTGTGATTTCCCGTAATCGTAGGAATCAATGACAAATACTAGTATAGGGACCTACAAACCTTTAGCATAACCCTTTAGTTAACCAGATATGATTTAAATGCTATGATTAACTGTCAGTGCCAGACTAGTATTTAATACTAGTCTGACCCATCACATCAATTAACAAAAATAATTATTTTTGCAGCTTTTAAAATGAATATCCCATTACGTATTAAGCTGCATGTAAAATCAATTAGAAAAAATACATATAAGATTTTTTCAAATGTCAAAATATAATAAGACGAGATGATAATCGTTTTACCAGTTGCCTGTTCTAAGTGTTGTCCAGCTGTGTCATGTCTTAGTGTCATTCCAGCTGTGAATGAGCTGGTGTCACACTTTGTGCGGCCACTCAGCACCGATGTCACTGAAGCGCAACCGATTGCACGTTTAGTGCTGACTGGACCATGTACCCCGTCACTGACACACATACCACACCGGATGTACACACCTACATTCTACGTGCGCCTGCGCAGTGTCCAGAAGCTAAGGGGAAACGTCAGAGTTTGGTTATTTATAAGTTGTTGAATGGTAAAACAGAGTCTGACATTTTGTTATTATTCAATAACAAAAACAATAAAATGTATATCATGTATTATAGATATTGCTTGATTGCTTGATTGATTGATTTGATTGATTTGATTAATCGGTCGGTCGGTCGGTCGGTCGATCGGTCGGTCGGTCGGTCGGTCGATCGGTCGGTCGGTCGGTCGGTCGGTCGGTCGGTCGGTCGGTCGGTCGGTCGGTCGGTCGGTCGGTCGGTCGGTCGGTCGGTCGGTCGGTCGGTCGGTCGGTCGGTCGGTCGGTCGGTCGGTCGGTCGGTCGGTCGGTCGGTCGGTCGGTCGGTCGGTCGGTCGGTCGGTCGGTCGGTCGGTCGGTCGGTCGGTCGGTCGGTCGGTCGGTCGGTCGGTCGATCGATTGATTGATTGATTGATTGATTGATTGATTGATTGATTGATTGATTGATTGATTGATTGATTGATTGATTGATTGATTGATTGATTGATTGATTGATTGATCGTTCTGTTTACAAATATCTGAAAATCGGTCTAATACTACCGGAGTTAAAGCTGAATTTAAAAAACGTGCATTTGAAATTCAAGATGAAAACCTATTTTGCCATAAACGTTAAACCCGGGGATTATCTACGAGGTGTGGTATTTCGTTTTATCTGTTTATATACTATGAAAAAACAGTATTTTCAACATTTGTCATCCAGCAAAATAATTTCAAGAAGACCAATTATTTGTGTGCATATCCTGTCATCACGCCACTTACCATTTGTAATATGATCTTTGTTTTTCCCGTGTTTCATAGTGCCCACATTCCGCCTGATTTTGTGGTGTCACGTACGTTACTGATGTCAGGGGGGGGGGGGGCCCTAGGGTAGTGGTTAGCACCGCTGCCTTTCACGCCAGAGTTCGGGATTCGGTTCCCGGTCTCGGCGGTTTGAAAGAAACAAAATGTTTCTTCCCCATCCACGTGTGAAAGTCAGTATTGTGGGGAGCCTCCGTGACCGAGAGGTAACGTGCTCGGCCTCAGACCGCCAGGGCTCGAATTTCGAATCCTGTGTCTGGAGGACAGTGTCATCTCAATCATCTCACCATCCTCAGGAGGTTCTCCTGGCCCAGTTTAGCCTATATGTGTACAAAGGTGGCCTAAAGCCCAAATCATTTCATTTTTTTACTGATGTCAGATGTTGCCTAAAAGCGTCTGTGAAGCTGTGCCAACATTAATTCAACATTGTGTAAACGCCGCGTGCTAACCCTTACAGCGCTGAATTATTTGTGTACAAACAATGAAGGTCAAAGGGTTATTTTCAATTTGAAATTAACATAAATGATAGCTCTTTCAGCTTCATTTGAATACATATGTTATGAGTCTACAGCCATTATACATATTTTAATTCTTTCAGTGCGGGGATCGTCTTTATACGTCAGAATGTGACGTCTACAGACGTCAGATTCTGAAGGTATAAAAACGGTCCCCGTGCTGAAAGGGTTTATTGGATGTCGCCGACCTTTATAATGTCTAATCACATTTTGAAGACGAGAGCAAATATTCCACTGAGTCCATGTCAATAGAGAAATAAGGAAGGAGTAACATTACCAAACTGTTAAACAAGACTTTCAATGTAGCCCAGAACAAACTACACTGTATTTGTGAAGGCTTCCCACGTTACACAGAGTCAAGAAATGTCACTTTGACAGCATGCTGTCATTGACACTGTCATTGACATAGGGTGTGGCACGGCTACGACTCAGTCAATAATAGCATGCTTGACAACTCGCACTGCAATTATAATATTGCAGTCTTCTATAACTGGTGAACAGTTGGCTTTATATTTATACTGTTATATATTACTTTATTATATAATTTCATTTCTCTAATATATGGTTGACAGGCTTCGTAGAGGTCGTCTCGACCGCTTCACGTCAACCAAAATTAATAACATGTTACCGAATTAATAACAATGATATCGTACCATTTTTTGCCTGTTTTCAACTAGAATGTCAAATAAAATAAAATAAAATGTCTTTGTCCCAAGTATATTACACTCTGTGATGGACAAATTAAAAAAAAATATCAGGTAATGTACATACTCACAGCATTGTATTATAACTCAGTCCTTATATCCTGGTTTTTATTCAATATTGCAATCAAGTAACTGTGTTATTCAATCTTACCACCAGACGTACGTATAACATTTGACCGCTATCCCCCTGCTAAATTAATTATTTTAAATTTCCAGCCACTTGAATTTGTGTCTCGCCACCGCGACCCACAACTTCAAGTGGGTGAAATTATTATTATTTGTTTAATTTGACACAAAACGCTTTCAAATTTTGATGTTTAAACTCTCTTTTTATTCCCAATCATCAGGCCTGCTAATAGCACGGATTAACCCTTTAACCGCCAAATTATTCAAATGTAAATTTTCACCCACTTAAAGTTGTGTCTCGCTGACGCGATCCACAACTTCAAGCGAGTAAAAATTATTCAGATTTGACAAAATGAATGTCAACGATTTTGAAATCTTGTTGATTGATTTGCACGTTTTATCTTTAACCTGTTCAATGGCTGGTTCATAATGTGCTAGTCAAAAATGGAAAAAAACGAATATAATCGGTACCGGCGGTTAAAGGGTTAAAACGTCTATGGTCGTGATCAGCAGGCAAAGGGTTAACCCTCAACCCGCCAAGTAGGTTTTAATCCGTTTTATTAGCCGATCAAATCACTGTTATTGGGGATAAAATCAGTGTTTAAAGATCAAAATTTGCATGTGTTTGATCTCAAATTAAGCAAATGTGAGAAATTTTCACCCACTTAAGGCTGTGGATCGCGGTAGCGAGACACGCCAAGTGGTGAAAATTTAAATGATTTAATTTAGCGCTTTAGGTATCAATAAATGTGTGCTTCTATAACATGTAAACCTGTATAATATCAAAAACAGGTAGGCCACGGACTATAGTAATTATGCCATATTATCTAGTTTTATCATCATTACATAGGCCACTGTCACATATTCTCACGCGCCTGTGTGACTATTATTAGCCCAAAACATACCTCTGTTTCCGACTACACTGCCTTCCCAAAAAAGGAAGCTAGGTGATTTATATATACATATTTTGCTATATTTTTTTTGAGGGGGGGGGGGTGGATTCCGGTCCCCCAAAATAGGGTAGATAGGCCTTGTATGGCATATGAAACCTGCTGGTAGAGTCTACATACGTCATGAATGTCAGTTTTTTGAAAACTATAATGTGATAATAATAGTAATAGCCGTGTTTGGTCGGACAATGTGTTAATTCGGGACTATTTTGTACGATTTGAGTCCTATCTTATATAAATATAATGATAGTATTCAACTGTATTGACCTCTCAACCCTTGACGTTACACGTTAATATAGATTTAACCCATATAGCGCCTAATTAATTTGTGAAAAACATCGGAACCAAATGGGGTTTTTCAATTTGAAATCATCATAAGTGTCTTGGCTAGTTCTTTCTGATTCATTTGAATACCTGTGTTATGGGTCTACGATCATTATACAAATCTTACAGTGCGAGGCACTCTTACAGTGCGAGGATCGACTTTAGTCATCATAATCTGAGGTCTGTAGACGTCAGATTCTGACGACTAAAGTCTATCCTCGCACTGTAATGGTTAAAGGTGGTCTCAGTAAAGTCAAACTATATGGCTACTTGGCTAGCATACTATACCTGGGACCAAAATGTATTCTGTAAAATGTAAAAAGTAACATTCAGACGATTTTATGATAATCATTTAATCATAACTTCTCTACTCAATATGTGCGTTTTTAATCCTTTCAGATAGAAATTGCTTTGGCAATTTTAGCTGCAAATCATTTTAAATGTAAGCAAATATACGATAGCCGTTTGCTAATTAAAATCATATATTAGGCCTATGTCGACACTATGTAACACATTAGTGAGAAGTAATCATACATTACAAGTAAAATTCAGGTAAGCACACGTATGCGTCTTTAGGGTTCAAATGGTTCAAATCTCGGGCGTGGTTAGTTTGCTTGTCAACGACACATGCATCACCTATCCTGATTATGGCTAGCATTCAGAAAAAAGGCAACGTCCAGCCATCGTGAAATAACAGGAAGTAAAATACATTTTAAAATACAGTTTTAAAAATAAAATCTGACCACTGATTATATCCAGGTCGATATTTACTAATTATTGAATATGATACTTTGCATCTGTTTTTCTGATAAACAGCTTCAACATTTTTACTTTGGTGAAACATCTCCTTCAATGTTGAACCATCGTCTACGACGCTGGCCCAAAATTGATCCAGCATTGGGTCGATGTACAATTGGAAAGAAAATCTTCTGACTCTCAAATATAGTGTCAGGTGTCAAAGCAACTAACAAAAGCAATAGAAAGGGTGCACCTAAAATTAAAACTATGCAATGAACTCTAGAATAACATGAAAGTAGCCTATAGTCCCAAGTGAATATTCAATCAATGCTATAGTTTTGATTATTTTCAATTTCAGATTAATAAATTGGTACATTGGCAGGATGTTTTTGTATTTACAGTTCATTAACCCTTTAACCGCGATCCACAACTTCAAATGATCGAAAATTATTCAGATTTTACAAAATGGAGGTCAACTGTTTTTTAATATTGCTGATTGATGTCACATTTTATCTTTAACATGTTTAAAAAACCTTACTTAATGTGCTAATAAAAAATGAAAACCCGAATATCTGCGGCACCGGCGATTAAAGGGTTAAATTTTGATCAGTCCATACTTTGAATAATGGATAAATAAATATTTGACTGACACACATCCACACATGTTCTATGTAGATAACAGTGAAACATTACAACTTTTTTTTATAAAGAACCTGTTGATAATTTTGAGTTTAAGTAGTAAAGCACACTGTTAGACCTGTGTATCATGTACATAAAACACCACAACAAATCTGTGCCAAAACACAAATATGCATTAACCCTTATAGCGCCGGGACCGACTTTAGTCGTCAGAATCTGACGTCTGTAGACGTCAGATTCTGACGACTAAAGTCGATCCCCGCACTGTAAGAGTAAAAATATTTCTAATGGCCGTAGACCCATAACATAGGTATTCAAATGAATCAGAAAGAGCCAAATAAGACATTTATGATGATTTCAAATTGAATAAAACCCTTTGGTCTCCAAGGTTTTCATATAAAAATTCAGCGCTTTAAGGGTTAAGATTTGGAGTCGCTATATAATGAAAATGGCATCACCAGATCAAGTGATATCGATTCCAGCGCAATATTTTTTATCGCTCGATTTACAGATATCTCCGATTGTGTGACCTCACTGGCCTTTATACCTACTTTATTATTTATGATAAACGTAGCCTCCCACAAATACGTCACATTGGCTTAATGCTGTGCCAATGCTGTGCCAATGATTGGTCAATGTTAGGTCAGGCAGATCCACTGGATCATCGCACAAGGGTCCCCAGCAGAAGAGGAAGAGGAACAAAATTTCACATTTTTAGCATTAGTTATCTTGCATTCTAAGAGGCTAACTAACCAGTTTGTAACAGGTATGATGAACAACTAAAAAAACGAACATGCTATGACTGGTTTAACAGCTTGTCATCAGTAATTATTGATGTTAATGACCAGAATCAACATTTATTTTGACAAGTAAGGCATTTTTCAATGTGTGTAATCGCCGATAGCAATGTCACGAACCCCAAATAGTTACAAAAATACTTATCTTCCAAGCAGTCATGAGTACCCACATAAGTGCATGAGATGTAGACAAGGTACATGGAGCACTCTGAAGACGGGGCCCAACATCAGCCCGCACTGGTTAACCTTTTACGGAATACGGCGTTGTCTCATCGGTGTCGGCTAGATCACTGAAGTTAAGCAACGTCGCGCCCGGTTCATGATTGGATGGGTGACCGCCTGGGACTGCCAGGTGCCGTATAGACTAGGACATGCGTGCAGCGATGTCGTGTCGTGTAGCTCATAGAACCACGTAAATCAGATGGCTCATCTGACTGACTTTGAGTTGGACGTAGAGAACCTCAATGAAGGGAGGCGAGACCCCAGAAAATCCACAATGTGGAGTACTTGGCATGCACATAAGGCCATGAATGATATCATGAATGATAACAGGCCTTGCTAAGTTACTCCCGTGGCGCTATGGCACAATAGTGCGTACTGCCACGTAATATACAGATACAGACCCTTTTAACCCTCACAACACTGAAATATTTTTTTATAAATGATTGAGATCAAAGGGTTTTTTTTCAATTTAAAACCATCAAAAATGTCTTTCCGCTTCATTTAAATATCTATGTTTATGTAGATTTTTTTTATTTGTCCGTCTTTATACGTGAGAATCTGACGTATAAAGACGGTTCGAGCTAATCCCTCACGATGTGTCAAAGCCTCAATTTGCATCTTTGCTGAATGACTTAATTTTCTACACCTAGGAGAGTTGGAAGGAAAGTTTCTATGGAACTAATTTAATAATTACACTACATTTTTTTCATTTATTACCCACTTCAAGTCATCTTCATTCACTAGAATTCGGGAATTACGACATAAATTCGCGTCTTGTAGTGGATGAAGATTACAACGGTAAATTCGGGCTTGAAACTTGAAACGTTCAACTGAGAAATGTTAAATTAGAGCAGTCCATTTTTAAACATAGGATCATATTGAGATAACGAGTATGTGCCTTAGGCGGGTTGATCGAGCGTTCAAGAATGAACTTTAAACTCTACTCTTTCAATCTGTATTTTTTTAGATATATCCTTGGCTGCTGATATTTAACCTGAGAAAAAATATACCTGGAGGGGAGCGTCATCTCAATCCTCTCACCATCCTCAGGAGGTTCTTCTGGCCCAGCTTAGTCTATATGTGCACAAAGATAGCCTAAAACCCTATTCATTCAATTCAATACATGACTGACTTGCACAGAAATAATAGGTCTAGGTATCACAGTATACATAAGTATACATGTACGATATTTAAATGTGTAATTTTCTAATATTTATCATAATAACACCTATGACTCACTCTTGAAGAGCAAAAGTTAAATAATTTAATTGTTAACCCTCTTAAAGTTATATCCCGCTACCGCGACGCGTGTTGTGCCGACAATCCCACTAAATGTCACAGCCCCCGACAAATGTCACAACAGCCCTCGACAAAAGTCACAGCCAACGACAAATGTCACAACATTGCCTCGACAAATGTCACAGCCAACGACAAATGTCACAACCTTGCCTCGACAAATGTCACAGCCAACGACAAATGTCACAGCCAACGACAAATGTCACAACTTTGCCTCGACAAATGTCACAGCTAACGACAAATGTCACAACTTTGCCTCGACAAATGTCACAGCCAACGACAAATGTCACAACAGTATCATGATTACCAACGACAAATGTCACAACCCCCGACAAATGTCAGTCGTCATGCATATCACTTGGACAGGCTGAGTCACTCTTTCATTGGTCGTAGAATACTATACTTGGTCCGAGACCCATAATATCTTTATTTCTTAAAGGTGATCTATCACCCCTTATATAGTATGAATAAATTTGTGACAAATAAATCAAAGTTGCCACAAGATGGGGCACAAGTGTTACCCTTATATGGGGTGATTGGCTATCATGTGACCCTCTGAGAGGGTCACATGATAGCCAATCACCCCATATAAGGACATAATTATTCATACCATATAAGGGGTGATAAATCACCATTAAGACCTTTTTTTTCAAAAATTCGTTTGCGGTATAATTATTGCGGTTTAATTATTGCGGTATAATTTATTTGTTGCATAACATAACAGTTTTACAACAGATGCACCGGTCCGGCTTATGTATGTGTATATAGGCAAGCAAACAAACAAAGAATTACGCGAGTGAAATTGATTAATGAATGAATAAATGAAAAAAATAAATGAATGAAATAATGAAATAATGAAATAATGAATAAATAAAAGTTTGAATGAATGAATAAATGAATGAATGAATGAATGAATGAATGAATGAATGAATGAATGAATGAATGAATGAATGAATGAATGAATGAATTGAAAATTTAAATGATTTAATTTAGCGCTTTAGGTATCAATAAATGTGTGCTTCTATAACATGTAAACCTGTATAATATCAAAAACAGGTAGGCCACGGACTATAGTAATTATGCCATATTATCTAGTTTTATCATCATTACATAGGCCACTGTCACATATTCTCACGCGCCTGTGTGACTATTATTAGCCCAAAACATACCTCTGTTTCCGACTACACTGCCTTCCCAAAAAAGGAAGCTAGGTGATTTATATATACATATTTTGCTATATTTTTTTTGAGGGGGGGGGGGTGGATTCCGGTCCCCCAAAATAGGGTAGATAGGCCTTGTATGGCATATGAAACCTGCTGGTAGAGTCTACATACGTCATGAATGTCAGTTTTTTTGAAAACTATAATGTGATAATAATAGTAATAGCCTGTGTTTGGTCGGACAATGTGTTAATTCGGGACTATTTTGTACGATTTGAGTCCTATCTTATATAAATATAATGATAGTATTCAACTGTATTGACCTCTCAACCCTTGACGTTACACGTTAATATAGATTTAACCCATATAGCGCCTAATTAATTTGTGAAAAACATCGGAACCAAATGGGGTTTTTCAATTTGAAATCATCATAAGTGTCTTGGCTAGTTCTTTCTGATTCATTTGAATACCTGTGTTATGGGTCTACGATCATTATACAAATCTTACAGTGCGAGGCACTCTTACAGTGCGAGGATCGACTTTAGTCATCATAATCTGAGGTCTGTAGACGTCAGATTCTGACGACTAAAGTCTATCCTCGCACTGTAATGGTTAAAGGTGGTCTCAGTAAAGTCAAACTATATGGCTACTTGGCTAGCATACTATACCTGGGACCAAAATGTATTCTGTAAAATGTAAAAAGTAACATTCAGACGATTTTATGATAATCATTTAATCATAACTTCTCTACTCAATATGTGCGCTTTTAATCCTTTCAGATAGAAATTGCTTTGGCAATTTTAGCTGCAAATCATTTTAAATGTAAGCAAATATACGATAGCCGTTTGCTAATTAAAATCATATATTAGGCCTATGTCGACACTATGTAACACATTAGTGAGAAGTAATCATACATTACAAGTAAAATTCAGGTAAGCACACGTATGCGTCTTTAGGGTTCAAATGGTTCAAATCTCGGGCGTGGTTAGTTTGCTTGTCAACGACACATGCATCACCTATCCTGATCATGGCTAGCATTCAAAAAAAAGGCAACGTCCAGCCATCGTGAAATAACAGGAAGTAAAATACATTTTAAAATACAGTTTTAAAAATAAAATCTGACCACTGATTATATCCAGGTCGATATTTACTAATTATTGAATATGATACTTTGCATCTGTTTTTCTGATAAACAGCTTCAACATTTTTACTTTGGTGAAACATCTCCTTCAATGTTGAACCATCGTCTACGACGCTGGCCCAAAATTGATCCAGCATTGGGTCGATGTACAATTGGAAAGAAAATCTTCTGACTCTCAAAGATAGTGTCAGGTGTCAAAGCAACTCTGACAATAACAAAAGCAATAGAAAGGGTGCACCTAAAATTAAAACTATGCAATGAACTCTAGAATAACATGAAAGTAGCCTATAGTCCCAAGTGAATATTCAATCAATGCTATAGTTTTGATTATTTTCAATTTCAGATTAATAAATTGGTACATTGGCAGGATGTTTTTGTATTTACAGTTCATTAACCCTTTAACCGCGATCCACAACTTCAAATGATTGAAAATTATTCAGATTTTACAAAATGGAGGTCAACTGTTTTTTAATATTGCTGATTGATGTCACATTTTATCTTTAGCATGTTTAAAAAACCTTACTTAATGTGCTAATAAAAAATGAAAACCCGAATATCTGCGGCACCGGCGATTAAAGGGTTAAATTTTGATCAGTCCATACTTTGAATAATGGATAAATAAATATTTGACTGACACACATCCACACATGTTCTATGTAGATAACAGTGAAACATTACAACTTTTTTTTATAAAGAACCTGTTGATAATTTTGAGTTTAAGTAGTAAAGCACACTGTTAGACCTGTGTATCATGTACATAAAACACCACAACAAATCTGTGCCAAAACACAAATATGCATTAACCCTTATAGCGCCGGGACCGACTTTAGTCGTCAGAATCTGACGTCTGTAGACGTCAGATTCTGACGACTAAAGTCGATCCCCGCACTGTAAGAGTAAAAATATTTCTAATGGCCGTAGACCCATAACATAGGTATTCAAATGAATCAGAAAGAGCCAAATAAGACATTTATGATGATTTCAAATTGAATAAAACCCTTTGGTCTCCAAGGTTTTCATATAAAAATTCAGCGCTTTAAGGGTTAAGATTTGGAGTCGCTATATAATGAAAATGGCATCACCAGATCAAGTGATATCGATTCCAGCGCAATATTTTTTATCGCTCGATTTACAGATATCTCCGATTGTGTGACCTCACTGGCCTTTATACCTACTTTATTATTTATGATAAACGTAGCCTCCCACAAATACGTCACATTGGCTTAATGCTGTGCCAATGCTGTGCCAATGATTGGTCAATGTTAGGTCAGGCAGATCCACTGGATCATCGCACAAGGGTCCCCAGCAGAAGAGGAAGAGGAACAAAATTTCACATTTTTAGCATTAGTTATCTTGCATTCTAAGAGGCTAACTAACCAGTTTGTAACAGGTATGATGAACAACTAAAAAAACGAACATGCTATGACTGGTTTAACAGCTTGTCATCAGTAATTATTGATGTTAATGACCAGAATCAACATTTATTTTGACAAGTAAGGCATTTTTCAATGTGTGTAATCGCCGATAGCAATGTCACGAACCCCAAATAGTTACAAAAATACTTATCTTCCAAGCAGTCATGAGTACCCACATAAGTGCATGAGATGTAGACAAGGTACATGGAGCACTCTGAAGACGGGGCCCAACATCAGCCCGCACTGGTTAACCTTTTACGGAATACGGCGTTGTCTCATCGGTGTCGGCTAGATCACTGAAGTTAAGCAACGTCGCGCCCGGTTCATGATTGGATGGGTGACCGCCTGGGACTGCCAGGTGCCGTATAGACTAGGACATGCGTGCAGCGATGTCGTGTCGTGTAGCTCATAGAACCACGTAAATCAGATGGCTCATCTGACTGACTTTGAGTTGGACGTAGAGAACCTCAATGAAGGGAGGCGAGACCCCAGAAAATCCACAATGTGGAGTACTTGGCATGCACATAAGGCCATGAATGATATCATGAATGATAACAGGCCTTGCTAAGTTACTCCCGTGGCGCTATGGCACAATAGTGCGTACTGCCACGTAATATACAGATACAGACCCTTTTAACCCTCACAACACTGAAATATTTTTTTATAAATGATTGAGATCAAAGGGGTTTTTTTCAATTTAAAACCATCAAAAATGTCTTTCCGCTTCATTTAAATATCTATGTTTATATAGATTTTTTTATTTGTCCGTCTTTATACGTGAGAATCTGACGTATAAAGACGGTTCGAGCTAATCCCTCACGATGTGTCAAAGCCTCAATTTGCATCTTTGCTGAATGACTTAATTTTCTACACCTAGGAGAGTTGGAAGGAAAGTTTCTATGGAACTAATTTAATAATTACACTACATTTTTTTCATTTATTACCCACTTCAAGTCATCTTCATTCACTAGAATTCGGGAATTACGACATAAATTCGCGTCTTGTAGTGGATGAAGATTACAACGGTAAATTCGGGCTTGTAACTTGAAACGTTCAACTGAGAAATGTTAAATTAGAGCAGTCCATTTTTAAACATAGGATCATATTGAGATAACGAGTATGTGCCTTAGGCGGGTTGATCGAGCGTTCAAGAATGAACTTTAAACTCTACTCTTTCAATCTGTATTTTTTTAGATATATCCTTGGCTGCTGATATTTTACCTGAGAAAAAATATACCTGGAGGGGAGCGTCATCTCAATCCTCTCACCATCCTCAGGAGGTTCTTCTGGCCCAGCTTAGTCTATATGTGCACAAAGATAGCCTAAAACCCTATTCATTCAATTCAATACATGACTGACTTGCACAGAAATAATAGGTCTAGGTATCACAGTATACATAAGTATACATGTACGATATTTAAATGTGTAATTTTCTAATATTTATCATAATAACACCTATGACTCACTCTTGAAGAGCAAAAGTTAAATAATTTAATTGTTAACCCTCTTAAAGTTATATCCCGCTACCGCGACGCGTGTTGTGCCGACAATCCCACTAAATGTCACAGCCCCCGACAAATGTCACAACAGCCCTCGACAAAAGTCACAGCCAACGACAAATGTCACAACATTGCCTCGACAAATGTCACAGCCAACGACAAATGTCACAACCTTGCCTCGACAAATGTCACAGCCAACGACAAATGTCACAGCCAACGACAAATGTCACAACTTTGCCTCGACAAATGTCACAGCTAACGACAAATGTCACAACTTTGCCTCGACAAATGTCACAGCCAACGACAAATGTCACAACAGTATCATGATTACCAACGACAAATGTCACAACCCCCGACAAATGTCAGTCGTCATGCATATCACTTGGACAGGCTGAGTCACTCTTTCATTGGTCGTAGAATACTATACTTGGTCCGAGACCCATAATATCTTTATTTCTTAAAGGTGATCTATCACCCCTTATATAGTATGAATAAATTTGTGACAAATAAATCAAAGTTGCCACAAGATGGGGCACAAGTGTTTCCTTATATGGGGTGATTGGCTATCATGTGACCCTCTGAGAGGGTCACATGATAGCCAATCACCCCATATAAGGACATAATTATTCATACCATATAAGGGGTGATAAATCACCATTAAGACCTTTTTTTTCAAAAATTCGTTTGCGGTATAATTATTGCGGTTTAATTATTGCGGTATAATTTATTTGTTGCATAACATAACAGTTTTACAACAGATGCACCGGTCCGGCTTATGTATGTGTATATAGGCAAGCAAACAAACAAAGAATTACGCGAGTGAAATTGATTAATGAATGAATAAATGAAAAAAATAAATGAATGAAATAATGAAATAATGAAATAATGAATAAATAAAAGTTTGAATGAATGAATAAATGAATGAATGAATGAATGAATGAATGAATGAATGAATGAATGAATGAATGAATGAATGAATGAATGAATGAATGAATGAATGAACAAACGATGAACAAACGAACAACGAATGGACGAACGAAAGAAAATGAATAAATGAATTAATGAATAAATGAATAAATGAATAAATGAATAAATGAATAAATGAATAAATGAATAAATGAATAAATGAATAAATGAATAAATTATTGAATGAATGAATAAATGAATGAGTGAATGAATGAATGAATGAATTAATGAATTAATAAATGAATGAATGGATGAATGGATGGATGGATGCATGGATGGATGGATGAATGGATGGATGGATGGATGGATGGATGGATGGATGGATGGATGGATGGATGGATGGATGGATGGATGGATGGATGGATGGATGGATGGATGGATGGATGGATGGAGGAATGAATGAACATATGTATCATATTAATCTGAAATAAATGCATAAATTATCTTACTATCGTCTTTTATGCATTGTTCTGGAATAAAACATGCATACATGGGCAACGTTTTTTTTCATAACAAATCCAATAAATACAAATCTAACTCACTTTATCCCGGTTCCCAATTTTGTATCACATACTGGACGTTATGGTTTCAGGATAGGGCCATCTCGCACTTTCGCTGTTTCGCTGTTTAAAATCTCATTCTTTCGCATGGTCCTTTCGTTGTTTCGCATCGCCCTTTCGTTGTTTCGTAGTCTCAGACTTCCGCCCATTCGTTTGTTTCGCATCGTCCTTTCGCAGTTTCGTCTCGCCCTTTCATAGTCTTGCATGGCCCTTTCGTTCTTTCGCCGTCTCGTTGTTTCGCAATCTCGCTCTTTCTTTGTTTCGAAGTTTCGTTGGTTCGCCCATTCGTTGTATCGCAATCTCGCTCTTTCGTTGTTTCGAAATTTCGTTGTTTCACACTTTAGTTGTTTCTACTTCCATTATTTCGTACTTATTTTGTTTCGAAATTTCGTTGTTTCGTACTTTCGTTGTTTCAAACTCTGATGTGATGGTTAACACTACCGTCTGTCGCGCCGGGATTGACTTTTCAGCAGACACCCTGATGTGATGTTTAACGCTACCGTCTGTCACGTCGGAGCCCTGGTGAAAAGGTTAACGCTGCCGTCCATCACGCCAGAGCCCTGGTGAAGAGGTTAAGGCTGCTGTCCATCACTCTGGAGGTTGGGTGAATTGGTTAGCGCTGTCCTCTTTCACGCCGGAGCCTTGGTGAAGAGGCTAACGCTGCCGTTCATAACAATGAAATGAAGAAAGTACGAAACAAGGAAAGTACCAAACTACGAAATAACGAAATTACGAAACAGCGAACAAAAGTACAAAACAACGAAAGTACGAAACTGCGAAAGTACGAAACAATGATATTGCGAAAGTACGAAAATGTGAACAAACTACAGTACGAAACTGCGAAAGTATAAAACTGCGAAACAATGAAAGTACGAAACAAAGGAAGTGCGAAAGTACGAAACTGTAAAATTACGAAACAACGAAATTGCGAAATAGTCTGGACGCAGAATGGCATAGGGGCCCAAATTAGCCCAACCTTGCAAGAAAGACCCCAATGAGGTTTTTGGTTGATTTTGACTCCTCAGATGGCTTACTTCGAGTAGCAGATCTGTGCCCATGAAGTACCGTAGGGCAAAACTCGATAGGCCCTATTAAAGATTGCGTCCAAAATGGCCGCCATATACATGGGGCGGTTTGCTAGCTTAGTTAATAAGTGGCACAAATTGTTATATAAGACCTCTTTTTTAGGGTTTTAAGGTATAAGGAATCTAAATAATATGTTATTTTTCTATTTTAAGGTCAAGTTTAGATGTTAATGGCAAAAACATATTTTTATTTGTAAATTATATTCACGTATTAGGTAACTAATAAGTGGCACAAGCTGTCATATAATATATCGTTTTTAGGGTTTTGGGGTAAGAGAAATCCTAATATGATGGGAAAGTATAAAAAGTTACGGTCAAGGTCAAGGTCATTTATCATTGAATTATGTTTATTCATATATATAGTCCAATGGAAGGAGGCCGTTTTTATCACAAACCTTTCAATATCTGGTATCAATCATTTCTCGGGGTTTTTTTTACACAAAACCATCTAGAGTAATAATCCGTCGACTTGGCTTTTAAAAATCCAAGATTGCAACCAAAATGGCCGCCAAGGGATATACTGGGTCAGAACATCAGAACTATTAGACATAGATATGTGATTTTGGTGTCCAACATATGGTTTTCAAATCTAAGATTGCGACCAAAATGGCCGCCAAAAGATATACTGGGTCAGAACATCAGAACTATCGGACATAGAGATGTTATTTTGGTGTCCAACATATGGTTTTCATGGTCAAATAATTCATTTATAGAGCGTATATAACAATAAGATTTAAAAAAGTTCCAATCCAAGATGGGGCCAAAGGTGGCTGCCAGATACAGCCCATGGTGGTCCATAGCTTCAGAACTAATTAGACATATGCTCCTACAGATGTGATTTTAGTGTCTAAAATATGGTTTTCGGGGATTAAGAAATTTGTGATGTGTATTTAACAATACGATAAATAAAAAGTAAAAAAGCGAATATGGCGTCTAATATTACCACCACGTAATCTTATCATAAGTCATAACTTCGACCATATGATTACTTTAAGCAGGTTTTCTCAGAGCTTAGCCTGAGAGGTCGCTTGTAAATCAATTATCGTCGCATAAATGATACAACACATAATTTGACATGGTCAACCGTTTCAGACCTATTAATAACAATATTGGAAGGTGTACTACCAGAAAAAACATCATTTGAGTCTAATCTGAATACGCCAATGATTGCAATTATCAATTTTCACCAGCACCATCATAAATTTTAGCGGCCCATACCCAGGGTAAAATGTTCCAAAGTTTAAAATTGTGTTATATAGGCTTATTATAAGCTTTTATAACACTATTTTAAACTTTGGAACTAAATTTACGATGATATAAGCCTCATATCATCGCTAATCTATATTATCTTTCTCCACCCTCCATTTGAAAGAGATAATTATGTACCCTATAAGTGTGTATACCGGAACGTTCATGCGATTGATAACAACCATCGCTTTATTATAATGGCTTTGACTAGCTAAGCCGCTGAGGGTCTAAATGAAGGGTCCGATGTTGATTTGTTTTTTTCTTTGAAAAGATCAATACTGAGGAAAATCCCTTACTTTTTGTCAGTACACCAGCCACGAACATCTCATGAATATTACCTGTGTATTTTGTCGATGTTCATGATGTCCCGCACAGATGTAAAACATGTCAATTAGCCGAGTTTAAAAGTGTCGACCCTTCGCCGTTAAGTTGTGCTTTTCCGATGACAATGTAATTAAGCTAGCAACGTCTTTGACGATGTGATACATCTGAGACTTTACACACTTATCTTAATACGGGTTAAGAACTTTTTGTCATAGATTACGGCTAGTAAATTATAAACAAAAACTATCTTTAGAAGGAAATAATCAAATCATCGACTCGATAACATTTTCCTGTCAAACATTTTGACAGCATTAAAAAATAGGTGGATCTAACCAACAAAAATGTAATGACCGACATTTTTTGATAATTCGTCTTTTTCGCGACCTGGTTACGTTGCCAACGGATGTTTCTAAAAGTTGTAATATTATCTATCGGAATGTTACCTTCACTCAATCAAGCACTCAAAAAGATATAGCACAGCTAAAACGAAAATATGCCATTTGCCTCAGTATGGTCCTTTAAATGAATGGAAATGTATTTTTAAGTTTTAATGTCATTTATAGATCAAATCAATGATGGTGACTAAAATAAATGAATATCTACTCCGGATACCGGATAAATGCACACAGGGAATATTTATATCATTTACAATGTATTTTTGGCATCATACATGAGTCAAATCGATGAAAAATGATATTGTAAATAGATAGGAAAACAAGCATGCATGTGTTCAATCAATCAATCAATAAATCAATAAATCAAGTAATCAATAAATCAATCACTGAAACACATGCCGCCTAACATTCTCACCTCAGAGATTGGGTTGATCTGAGCTACATCATCATCTATGTGTGGAACATGGCTTGTTTCTTACACCCTTGTAAATGCAAGCTGTTATAACTAAACGTTCAACAACCATTTTTATCGCAAACCTCTGTATACATTTAAAAGACATAATTATGTTTGTTGTAAATACCCATTTCAACTGTGATGAAGGCATCTCATGAATTAACATCCAGATCCCTGGATTGACTTTTTATAGCTTGACCTGGGACTCTCAACTGTAATGGAATGAATTACTTCTTACCCTAATTCGGCCGTGTAGGAACACGATATTCTTCGGCTTATAAACTAGATGTATCTAAGTCAACCATAATATGTGACGCGCCACAAGGGCGCCCGATGTATGTCGGGATTTCAGGTTTTAGGTGAAGCCTCATTATTTACCAAAAAAATGAGCAGATAGACAGTTCAAAATGTTACCAATCAACTGTCAAAATATCAAAAAAGGTCTACGATATATTTTATGTATAAAAACGATTTTATTCAAGCCTTTTTGTATGGAAATTCGTCAACCCGTGAGCGTCAATAGAGACTATGCCTAGTTTTTTGTGGTATCTCAAATGTTTGCCTTTAACACTCGTCCAGATGCCAATGGGAGTGGAGGTTTTGGCAAGTATATTTTGGAAAGCATTAGCCCGTATTTTGAAGTGTATTTTTTCATATCGGGTGGACTAGTATGATCTAAATATGTTGTATTGTGTGTTTTACACCTTAGAACTACAATATATTTGTCTTTGGGGGCAAGGTCTGCTTCATTTATATAAGATATATGATCTCTCATACAAAAAAGATCATTATTTTGACAAGTGCCAAGCTACTCGGGGCAAGTGTTTTTTTTATATTTAAATGATATTCTCACGAATCATTCAATGCCACATTTTCATGAATTGTTCATGAAATATCCATGCACATTTAAAAACACTTACATGAATATATAGTGAACAGTTCACAAAAGAGCTCACGAACAGTTCAAGAAATATCCGTGAACATTAAATGGTCCAGGACAGTTTAGGATTAATTCATGAACACTATTTTCTGTAATGGTTCATGAATAGTTGAAGTCACGCAGACATCACATTCACATGAACAGTTCACGAGCAGTTCATGTGAATGTCTCTTTGTGGCATGAACTATTCATGAACCATTCTAGTAAGTGGTGCTCATGAACTGTCCTGGGCCATTTTAATGCTCACGGACATTCCTTGAACAGTTCATGAGCTCTTTTGTGAACTGTTCATGAAATATTCATCAATACAGTTCATGAATAGTCAAGAATATTTCAAAGAAAGTTCATGAACTGTTCATTAGTATATCGCAGGGGATAAAAACGTGCAGACACAACCTACCGATTGCAGCTCATAGTCTAGCTGCTAAGACCCCAACATTTACGTTTCGTTTACCAATATATATTTTAGGCTGAATTTGATATTTTGTAAAGATAAGACCCTGTGGTCCTTATCTACTTTTCCTGTCATATCATAACTGAATAACTTTGTGCATATTTAAGGTTCTGAGCATAAATTATCAACAAAACTGGGAAGACATTTAAATGTACCGAAAAGGAGCGCTAACTTATGTAACTTATGTCAACAGACACAAATAGTAATGAATATCGCTTGGTATTTGAAGGCAATAGTTTGCTTGTCATTTGAATAAAAAATATCTCCAAAATGTAGCCTATCCCACTGATCATTCTAACTTGATTTTTTTTAATTATTGAACTCGCATGGCGAGAAAGAATTGCTACTTACATAACGCAATGTATTAACAATTAATGTTAAAACATTATCTGCATTTTTTAGTTTATTTAGTTTTTCATTACAATAATAATAATTGATATATTATCTCTCCTCTGTTTTTGTGCAATTCATGGAGATACAATAAACTTGTTTAAACTTGTTGAGCTTGTTGATATTGACCAGTACATAGATGTAGTGAATTAACGGCTTAGCTCTTAATTTGTATGCTTGTCTCAGAACACGGCCCCACGTGTTTTGAATGTTTTGACGTTGACTTATAGTGGCCATTGATTAATATTTTGGATTATGATCCTGTGACCACTCAATTGTATGTAGCCTCTTACACTTGTCTATTGGATAGGTTGTTAGGAATGACAAGCCCGATGAGGATCACTCGTAGACTAAAACAATGGCTGATTTGTCTTCAGTTACCGGGTTACTATCCTTGGTGGATTGCGTCTTTTTGTTGTAATAATAGTGTCCGTGTGGCGGTTTGAAACTACCAGTGAATTTAAATGGATGCAATAAAGTTAAAACATAATATTTATTTTTCTGTATTCCTTCTCCAAGTTCAACAGTTCAGTAAGAAGATATTCATCATTTATTGGAATGCAGTTGAAGCATGGTCATGGAATAGTTGCATGCTATCATCCACTTTTGGACCAAGAACAATATTCCACCACCGATCAATAAAAGAGTATCCCAGTCTGTCACTTGACAAGATCAGCTAATCACCGCCGTCATTTAGTTGTTCTTTAAATAAAGGAGTATAATATAATACTTGGGCTCCACTTTTCATCAATGATATCAGTGATCGTAATGACGTCTCTATTATAGAAGGCATTGGTGTAAGTTATTGTCATCGCGTTTATCCACGTTCCTCCTGTTGTCTCGATATCCATGTTTACATCATATTTTGAAGGATTGCCCATTCTACGGATTTTCTGTATCGTAAGGATTTTGTCATGTTTTTAAATGATACGGGCGGAGTTTTTTTATTAGGCAATTCTACGGATTTTTTTGCAAATGAATTTTTACATTTTTGTAAATCGCATTTTTCTCTTCCGTGGCGCTTAGATAGGTTGCTATTTCGCCTGCTAACTCCTCATATAATCTCTGATTTAATTATGCCGTGAGAGGTATGTATTTGAATTACGGGGAACATAATCCTTAACACAACGCCGCACCCGGTCGGATTTTTCCAACCCCCGCGATCCCCATTAATACTTAAGTATAAACCTCGCCATCACTGACCACGAAGTAAAAAAAATTCAGGTATTATGTCAATAGGCCTTGGGCCGACGTTGTACAAATGTTACTCCAATGTTTTGTGTTTGCTGAGTAGTGAATGGACGTTATCCAGGTAAGTGTTTTAAACACGATTAGCACAATGGCTTGGCTGTTTTAATTACATAATTTAAACCTTAGAAGAAATATGATTTATTTATGATTTCGCTCGCTGTCAAAGTGTCACGAATTAGGATTTTGCGAGCTATCAAAGTTGGAAAATAATTCTGAGGACATATTTCCGGTCCATTGGGCAGCCAATTTTTTTGTGCAAATCAAGTTTCTTTCATCCAGGTGATGCATGCAAAATGCATGGTACATTATGTGTCTGGACAAAGCGTCAGTTTGTATCTGTTCACATTGGTGTGGTATTAATGATGTGCTTTAGTACAGAGTTTGAATGTTAGGTCTAAATACATAGAAACAAGCCATACTGTTTTATGCACCTAAATTGCATGGTTCATGGGAAATCGTTTGTGGTCAATAGACACAGAATATATCAGGTGACAACCAGTCTCTATTATACCGAGCGCTTGAACTGCATGAATAGGTACTTATAATACAATGTGAGGAAATACTCTCCTCTGTGCCCGAGTTTTTTATATAGCCCAAATAGGATCATAGCGTATGGAAATATATAACATATAAAAAAATAAACATCAAACATAGCATTTTTATAAGAGCATACACTTGAGGATATGCCTTATTTCACCTGGTCGCAGTATAACTTCATTCACTGTGTCTGAATCGTGCCACGTTATCAGGTAGGTGAGCAACCCCTTTTTAGATGGCGATGTTAATAATACTAGCGCCCTTACTTATAACATCGGTTATGTCGTCTAGCGATAGCATTATAGAGGGCGCCCTAATAGCCAAAACCATGGTGACGCCGAAGTGAACAAAAATGTATTTATTTATTATTTATTGAAACATTTTATAGAGGGTGAACTAAATCTAAGCTTCTGTAAGTATGCCTAAAATAATGTTCAGTGATTATATGGACCTCTGCCTACACCAGCATCATCAGATTGTGGTTCAATACTTTTGATGCGTACTGTAACACAACAGTACACATCTTAGTGGTATATAGGGCTGTCACGGCTTAGCCCTTGACAAACAAACCTAATTTACATACTGATATTTGTCATTAAAATTGTCTACACTCTATTTATATTTTTAGATTATCAAGTTTGCTTTATGGGCATGTAATTGGTGTTTGATAAGATAAAACCGTGATTATATAAAAAAAGACACATAGGATTTAAAATCGCTGAATAGGAAAATTATCGTTTCCTTTACCGAAAAATATATTAGGATGAATTTGGCATCATTGTAAAGATAAGACCCTGGGGGAGAGGGGGCGGGATTATTTCTAGCGGATGTGGAGTTGGCATGGCACCATGGCAACAGGCTTTTAATCAGTCCTATCTATATACATGTATATTAAAATAAACTGTGAACGAAATGTGGCGGATAAAGGTGAATGGCTGAGAATAACCATTCAATCTTTAGGGCCTCGACTACAATCCCACATATAAAATATCACCATTAAGTAGATCTCCGATGTATGATCGCGAATCGTTGTGTTATTTGGTCAATTCCTGCATTGTCAGACAGGAGTGACATCAGGATGATTTTATGGGCATCACCTCTCTAAACCTTATGTTATCCATGTAACATATCGGGGTATTTTGGAATAGCTCTGTGGCCTACTGGGGTCTAGATAAGTTTCAACCATCATATAGCTATCACAAGTTAACATAAATGAAGCAAAACAACACAAACAAACCTATTTTGCCCCATTTTGACCTGATTTGACCTTGCTGTGATCTTGAAATGACCTTGCCATGACAATGTGGTACACCCCTGTGAAACCCAGCCCATATCACCATGTGTACTTGGGTTGTGAGTCATTAGATGTAATTGAAGTGCTGTCCATTGGTCCATAAATGACACTCATTGTGTAAGTTGGTCCATTTCTGTCATTTCAATCAGGGGTTAGATTAGGATGGTCTGATGGGGTATTACCCCTGTAACCCTTATATTACCCCTGTGACCTCTCGGGTTGTTTTCGTATGGCCCATTGCTGATGTCTAGATGACTTTTAATCACCATAGATTTCTCAAGTGAACAGAATCGGAGCAAAAACACCAAATATAAGCTATTTTCACCCGCTTGACCTGATTTGACCTTGATGTGACCATGAGATGACCTTGCCATGATCTTGGAGTAACACCCCTGTAAAACCAAACCTCAACCCATATCACCATGTGTAAATGTACTTGGGTTGTGATTCAACAGATTCAATTGAAGTGCTGGCCATTGGTCCAACAATGACAATAGGCCATTTCTCCTATTTCAGACATGGTTGACATCAGGGTGATTTTACTAGTTGAACTTTAGGAGGCATTTTCTCTTAATTTTATTATATTTTAGGCTCTGGGTTTCCAAGCTTCTTTTATCAATATATTCGTCAATAATTGAGATATGTGTACAATTTAAGTTCCATTAGAAAAATGCAACATAACACTTCAATTACAACTAATAAACTTAATTTTCATAACTTGAGACATACGTCTGGTTTTGACGTGGCGCGTCTCCTAAACAACACCGTTCGCAACAACAGCTACATATACTATAGGCGGCATACATCTTATATCATTATATCATCACGATAAGAGTGGCTAGATACATTACAATGTCAGTTTATACTATAGTTTCTGATTCTACTTTATAATGGTTGGCCTATATATTTCTTGAAATAAAGAATGTTTTCCTAAATATTATTCAAATTCATCGAACACCTTGTAACTAATTTAACAAGTAAACGAGTTCCACAGTTAATTTCATGAGCCCTTGTCAATGTGTATCATTTAGTTAATGCGTGTATGCATTTCATTAACATTTTGTGAAAAAAATGATTTATTTTAAAGTTGTCTTGGATTACTCCCTCTTAAAATTTTCTGAAACGTTGCAAATGTCACTAATGGATTCAACCCCACCCCCCCCCCCCCCTACATTCGACAGCAAATAATGGCTATGTCGAGGATAGTTTTAACTTCTGTGTCTTGTGAAACATCTAGAAAAACTATGATAAAATGCAGAAATAACTATAGACGAGAACAAAGTTTGGAAAACTTAAATTTCGCAAGAAAATCCAGCACAAAATATAAAAAAATAGTGCATAAAGCTTATTCCAAATATAAACAACAATTAATTCACAAATTACGCCAACTGCGGTCTAAAAATCCCAAAGAGTATTGGAAAATAAATAAAGAGGGAAAAACATCAGAAACTCATCATAACATCTCTTTAGATATATTCAAAGAGCATTTTAAGAAACTCGCTCTTGGGAATGAAAGTGGCGATGCATGTGAAACGAACGGAGAGCTCAACAAGATACCTACTAATGAAACACTAAACAGACCTTTTACACCCCAAGAAATTGTGGAAGCTATATCAAAACTAAAAAAACAATAAATCGGGGGGCTCAGATCAAATAATAAACGAATTTTTGAAACATTCACGCCACGAATTTGCTCCTTGCTACACCAGAATATTTAACTTGATCTTAGAATCAGGGCACATGCTTGACGATTGGTGTCAGAACGTCATTCGGCCTATTTACAAAAACAAAGGTGACCCTAATGATCCCAACAACTACAGGGGAATTTCACTGCTGAGTTGTTTTGGTAAACTGTTCACAAGCTGTTTAAATAGAAGATTAACCATTTTTATTGAAAATAACAATATTGTACAAGCAGAACAAGCAGGTTTTAAATCGGATTTCTCAACTATTGATCACCTATTTGTTCTGAAATCACTAGCTGATCTGTATCTCAGTAAGCGTAAGCGATTGTACTGTTGTTTCGTCGATTATAAAAAAGCATTTGACACTATAAATAGATCAACCTTGTGGTCAAAGATGCTAGCCTCTGGAATTTCAGGAAAATTATTTGATATCATAAAAAACATGTATGAAAAAGCCAAATCTAGCGTAGCATTAACAGCAGAAAAACAGTCAGACTTTTTCACCTGTAACATCGGTGTGTTCTCCATATATCTACACGACCTAAAGTCGTTCATATCGCAAAAATGCAACGGATTAGACGACATAGAAAACTTACAAAAAGAGTATCTTCATGAAGAAATTATAACATTTTTTAAACTGTATATACTTTTGTACGCTGATGATACAGTAATACTTGCTGAAAATCCAAATGACCTACAAGCATCATTGGATAAAATGAAAAAATATTGTGATACTTTCGACCTGCACATCAATGTAAATAAAACCAAAATTATATTTTTTTCCAGAGGAAAATTAAGAAGAAACCATATTTTTAATTTCGGAGAATTTATACTTGATACTGTAGAGGAGTATAACTACTTAGGATTAGTCTTCAACTACAATGCCAAATTCAAAATAGCATAATCACAATTATATCAGAAAGGATGCAGAGCGATGTTCGCACTACTTAAAAAATCCAGAAATCTATCTCTCCCGATGGATATAATGTTAAAACTTTTTAATGTACTTGTCAAACCGGTAGTGTTGTACGGAGCTGAAGTATGGGGCAGCGAAAAATGTGACATACTTGAAAGACTCCAGCTTAGATTTTTTAAATATGTGTTATCTGTAAATAAGTTCACTTCCTCTATGATGGTTTATGGAGAATTGGGTGCAATTCCCCTAGATGTTGATATTAAATCGCGTATGCTAACATTTTGGGCAAGATTATGTACTGGTGAAAAACACAAGATCTCAAATACGATCTACTATTTATTATATATATTAGATGAAAAAATATATTTAAGTCTGAATGGGTGGAAACTGTTAAGACAACGCTGAACAATTGCGGATTTTCTGGATTATGGTTGAATCAATCATTGCCTTGTCCTATTGAAGTATTTAAACATTCAGTGAAGATAAGATTAAAAGATCAGTTTATTCAAAAATGGCACGAAATTATATCACAAGGAGGAAAATGTACAGTTTATCGTATTATTAAAACATCGTTTGGCTTCGAAAGTTATTTAAATGAATTACCAGACCTACTCAAGAAATATTTCACAACATTTAGATGTCGAAATCATCGCGTACCCATAGAAGCCGGTGTTCGGTCACAAGTCCTTCGTGATATGCGTATATGCCAATTTTGTGAAACAGATATTGGTGATGAATTTCATTATTTACTTTGTTGTCCTAATTTTAAAAAAGAACGTAAACATTTTATCAATTCAAAATATTGGGTAAGACCTTCGACCTTCTACCTACATAAACTTTTTAAACAGACTAAGGGTGAAAACATTTAAAAGCTGGCTATGTTTGTGAAAATAATAATATGTAAATTTTAATATTGCAAAATGTGAATATTGTATATACTATGTCATGTGCCTTCCTGGCAACTCTGTCTTGTCTTCTACTAAAGAGGACCATCAGAATAAATAACTTGTTACTTGTTACTTGTGTGTAGGCCTACCTTAATGATATATACGCATGAATGTATGTGGCGGTCATATTGGACTCCATCTTTGATTTTATTGACATTATTTTTATCTATCTTAGTGTTAAATACGCACCACAAATTAATTCCTTGACCCAGAAAACCGTATATTAGACACAAACATCACGTATCTATGCCTAATAGTTCAGTAGTTATGACTCATCATAGTCTGTATATGGCGGCCATATTTGACGCCATCATTGTTTTTTGCGAAAACCATGATGTTAGACACCAAAATCACATTTTTATGCTTATAATATTTCTGAAGTTATGACGCAGCATAGCCCGTGTCGCCCATTTTGACCACCATCTTTGATTTTTAAGAGCCAAGCCAATGTAATCAGTATGCCTACACCCGACGTATTCTTAATCTAGATGGCATCGACTTAAAGAAAAACATAAAGAAATTATTGTTACCAGATAACGCAAGGTTCATATCCTGTGCCACCGGACTAATATTTTCCCAGACGATTACGTCGCAACTTCGAGTGAGTGAATATTGTTTTACGTCGCATTATGCACAATCATGGCAATATCGCGATAGAAGGAGGCCAGAAGCTGGGACTATGCTCTACTCTTATTTCGAATGACTTCAGGGGTTCATAATAGTGCACAGTATCATAGGCAGCACTGTACACTCCAGGCCTTTGAACAGTTTGTATATGCACTGTAAATGCACAACTAAATATCCGGCCCGACCGGGATTCGAGCATGGTACCCCAGGTTAGAAGCTCCAGTCGGGAAGAATGAGTCATCGGGACCGGCCCGCAACTTCGAAAGGAATCGAAAGTATTTTTTTGTATTTTTGTCCCAAGTGAAAATAATACACTACATCAACATTGCTCAACTAAGCTCATATATCATTTATTATGGTGATTTGTGATACCAAATTCTAAAAAATGTTAAAATGAAAAGGTTCATGAGATTCATGGTATGATGAAAAATACACATACGTTAACATTTACCCAGGGGTCTGGCCGGACGAAAGGTTGCCAACTGGTGGCTTCGTCACTCTCAGACCAGGCACATCTGATCCATCATTTCAGTCATTTTTTTTCAAACCATTGGAAATACAATGACAGCGTATTTAAAGTATTATCATAACCCTAATCACACATAATAGGCCTACATATTTTACTTTACCTTCGTACAACTTGATGCTATAATAAAGACATTATTAGCCGTGAAAACACTTTTAAATTCGAAAAACCCGTGTTTCTGTAAGATGTTGTGGCCAGCGTCTCCCATTCGTGACCTGTTGAATTCTGGGTAGACCAGATCAACTAAGTTTAATGAGGTCCCGGTTTGTTCCCTTCGGGAACAACAGGGGAAGCGGACGGCATCACTGGCTGTATGCTAAATCTGCGCTGAAAAACAGCTCTGATACCAGCGTGTCACATATAGCATGATGATCAGTATCCATTATGAAAACATAAACACGTGTGTGATGGTCTCGCACAAGTAATTACAATCCAATTCCGGAATCCCATAGACTTGCATGTATTATCGCCCACACGCTAGAGGCCACAGGCCTATCAGGGACCCCTGAGATCCACTGGCAATTTTGTAGATGGAAAGTTAAAGTGTTGTCAATTCAAAAATGTGTTTTGCAATAATCCAATATAGCCACAATTTAACCTTATTTGCAACATATTTCATCATTTGTCGGTATGCAGTGAGATCTGTTTAGCATATTTGCCCCCAAATTAGACTCTGTAGTTTGGGATGATCATGCAGAACGTAAATAAATGTTGAATGTAGGCCACACATGTTCAAACTCATTTGCATACATCCAAAATGGACGCTGTTTTACCTTATTTGGTATCATTTTTTGGCATATATTGACCTACACTGCCCACCCTAGACACTGCTATTTCGCATGTCAAAATGTGCAGATGGTTGACGTCATATGTCCCCCGCTCTCAATTTCAAGTATCGTAGTAAGCTTGTGATTGGCCGGCTGTCTTGCTAAAAATACCCTGATCGGCTGGCGAGAATATTATGGTGGGGGAGGGGTGGGTGTAGACAGACACCTGTGTGGAGCCCAGCAGACGCGAGGATTTGACCCAATGCCGTTTCACTATTGGCCCACCGCCAACGGCGCTGGACCAACATTGAAACAACATTGGGTCAAGTCTACGTGTTTGCTGGGAGAGCTGTCCGCATTTTGATACACGCGTACCGTCTGTGTCTGGTTGGAACAGCCTGCACAGTGCTCTGTGTAATATTGACCTTATTTTGACATGTTTGGCTATAATATAATGCTTTGTAGTTAGCTAGACTACTATTGATTACACAAAAGGTTTAACATGAGAACAAACAATGAAACTAAGTATTTTGATCCTCCTTGCCATAAATCCAAGATGACCCCTGCTTTACTTTGTTTGATAGCATATGTGACCCGATCTGGCAAAATGAGTCTTAAAGCGCACTTTGACAAACGATGTTGGGGGTCATTAAAAGCTAAAATAACCTTTATTTGAATTATTTTCAATATTTACATACGTTTCTCATATGTAAATTCATTTTGTTAATAGTAATGCTGAGTCTACCCACCGAGCACCTGACACATATCGGCTGAACAATTGTGATGGATTACACTTAAATATACATGGGCGCAAGCAGTTGTGTAAAAGGCTTGCTAACCTAATCTTAGACCACTATGTTTAATTTTCTCTGTTTTAGGTCAGTGGCGGAGAAAAACATTTAAGAAAAAAAACATTGAGCCTATTTATGGAAAAGTTAATGAGGGCAACCAAATTTTTAAAAAAATGGACAAATTGCTAGAAAAGTTAATGAGGGCGACAAAATATAAAAAAATTGACCTATTTAAAAAAAAATAAAGGGGCGACGTGAAAAACAAGCATAAAAAAACATAGCTCGAAAAATATTTTTCGAAAATCAGCAACACTCCAATGCTGAAAAACAGCTCCGATACCAGCGTGTCACATATAGCATGATGATCAGTATCCATTATGAAAACATAAACACGTGTGTGATAGTCTCGCACAAGTAATTAGAATCCAATTCCGGAATCCCATAGACTTGCATGTATTATCGCCCACACGCTAGAGGCGACAGGCCTATCAGGGACCCCTGAGATCCACTGGCAATTTTGTAGATGGAAAGTTAAAGTGTTGTCAATTCAAAAATGTGTTTTGCCATAATCCAATATAGCCACAATTTAACCTTATTTGCAACATATTTCATCATTTGTTGGTATGCAGTGAGATCTGTTTAGCATATTTGCCCCCAAATTAGACTCTGTTGTTTGGGATGATCATGCAGAACGTAAATAAATGTTGAATGTAGGCCACACATGTTCAAACTCATTTGCATAAATCCAAAATGGACGCTGTTTTACCTTATTTGGTATCATTTTTCAGCATATATTGACCTACACTGCCATTTCGCATGTCAAAATGTGCAGATGGTTGACGTCATATGTCCCCCGCTCTCAATTTCAAGTATTGTAGTAAGCTTGTGATTGGCCGGCTGTCTTGCTAAAAGTACCCTGATCGGCTGGCGAGAATATTATGGTGGGGGAGGGGTGGGTGTAGACAGACACCTGTGTGGAGCCCAGCAAACGCGAGGATTTGACCCAATGCCGTTTCACTATTGGCCCACCGCCAACGGCGCTGGACCAACATTGAAACAACATTGGGTCAAGTCTTCGTGTTTGCTGGGAGAGCTGTCCGCATTTTGATACACGCTGACCGTCTGTGTCTGGTTGGAACAGCCTGCACAGTGCTCTGTGTAATATCGACCTTATTTTAACATGTTTGGCTATAATATTATGCTTTGTAGTTAGCTAGACTACTAATGATTACACAAAAGGTTTAACATAAGAACAAACAATGAAACTAAGTATTTCGATCCTCCTTGCCATAAATCCAAGATGACCTCTGCTTTACTTTGTTTAATAGCATATGTGACCCGATCTGGCAAAATGAGTCTTAAAGCGCACTTTGACAAACGATGTCGGGGGTCATTAAAAGCTAAAATAACCTTTATTTGAAGTATTTTCAATATTTACATACGTTTCTCATATGTAAATTCATTTTGTTAATAGTAATGCTGAGTCTAGCCACCGAGCACCTGACACATATCGGCTGAACAATTGTGCTGGATTACACTTAAATATACGTGGGTGCAAGCAGTTGTGTGAAAGGCTTGCTAACCTAATCTTAGACCACTATGTTTAATTTTCTCTGTTTTAGGTGAGTGGCGGAGAAAAACTTTTAAGAAAAAAAACATTGAGCCTATTTATGGAAAAGTTCATGAGGGCAACCAAATTTAAAAAAAAATGGACAAATTGCTAGAAAAGTTAATGAGGGCGACAAAATATAAAAAAATTGACCTATTTAAAAAAAAATTATGGCTGCGACGTGAAAAACAAGCATAAAAAAACATAGTTCCAAAAATATTTTTCGAAAATCAGCAACACTCCAATGCGCAAATGCGCTGCCTAAATCTAATGCGCGCGCTCATCTAAAACAGAGAAAAACATAGTGGCCTTACCAGGTAGGCCTGTAGTTACAAGGCCAACTACGATTCGGCAAGTGACGGCGGCGTTGAATCAACAAGCTTGTAAACAGACAACGACATCAGCCTACGACGTACCCTGTCATTTCATAGTACAGCAGCGATCCTAACAGTCTTCACATCGACCGGAAAGACATCAACACACACGCCCGCCTGTACCATCAAACTAATATGACTGAAACTAAGACGTACCAACAAAAAAGTGTGATGAGCATTGTTGGTCTACTATCTAAACCAATTTAGTGAACTAGAAATGATGTAAATGGTGTTGTAAATCTCTAGACTAAATCGTTCAATCAAATAAATCATTGTCCTAGGATAACGAAGCTGATTAAAAGACAAAAACAACACAATTGGATTCTGAATCTGAATCTGAAAGTTACGTGGCAGGAGCACTTTGTGTGCTATCGCGCCACGGGGAGAGGTTGTTTATACACCAATTTATTAAAAAGTTATAATATATATGGGTATGTATGTTAATTGGGTTGACATAAGCAAATTAGCTTATTGAGGTCGCGCATATCTAATAATGTTTATAAAGATCCATACATTTTTGAAAGGGCACGAAATGAAAAACATCCTGTACAATTAACACATAATATATATGTGACATATAAACATGCATAAAGTGATATTTAGGTAATATTTCAGCCTTGACCTTGATATTTTCAGTTGACCTTGACCTTCATTGTTAAAATAACGCCAGAAATCACTTCCTCTGGTTAAAGTTATTCGCCAACAAAGCTGAAAATGCTTGAAATATGCATATGAACACAAATCAATGAAAAAACCTTGGACTTAAAAGAAAATCCCGGCCCACTACATGAATGATGGTGCTTGCAACTGGATGTAGAATACTATACTTGATCCGAGACCCATAATGTATTTATCTTAACTGGGCCAGGAGAACCTCCTGAGGATGGTGAGATGATTGAGATGACACTGTCCTCCAGACACAGGATTCGAAATTCGAGCCCTGGCGGTCTGAGGCCGAGCACGCTACCTCTCGGTCACGGAGGCGTCCCACAATACTGACTTTCACACGTGGATGGGGAAGAAACATTTTTGTTTCTTTCAAACCGCCGAGACCGGGAACCGAACCCCGAGCTCTGGCGTGAAAGGCAGCGGTGCTAACCACTACCCTAGGGCCCCCGCCCAGGGTGTATATGAAGACTTATCAATATAAAAACATTGAACTTAAAAGAAAATCCCGGTTCACTTCTTGGCAACTGGACTAACCAATGAAAGAGTGACGACTGACATTTGTCTGGAGTTCGTGACATTTGTCGTTGGTAATCATGGTAATGTTTTGCATTTTGTCGTTGGCTGTGACATTTGTCGGGGCCAAGTTGTGCCATTTGTCGTTGGCTGTGACATTTGTCGAGGCCAAGTTGTGCCATTTGTCGTTGGCTGTGACATTTGTCGAGGCCAAGTTGTGCCATTTGTCGTTGGCTGTGACATTTGTCGGGGCCAAGTTGTGCCATTTGTCGTTGGCTGTGACATTTGTCGAGGCCAAGTTGTGCCATTTGTCGTTGGCTGTGACATTTGTCGAGGCCAAGTTGTGCCATTTGTCGTTGGCTGTGACATTTGTCGGGGCCAAGTTGTGCCATTTGTCGTTGGCTGTGACATTTGTCGAGGCCAAGTTGTGCCATTTGTTGTTGGCTGTGACATTTGTCGAGGCCAAGTTGTGCCATTTGTCGAGGGCTGTGACATTTGTCGAGGCAATGTTGTGACATTTGTCGTTGGCTGTGACATTTGTCGAGGGCTGTTGTGACATTTGTCGGGGGCTGTGACATTTAGTGGGATTGTGTCATTTGTCGGCACAACAGACGCGATCCACAATTTCAAGTGTGTGAAAATTATTCATTTTTGTTTAATTTGAGACCAAATGTTTTTGCAAATCTTTATTTTTAAGCGCGCATTTCGTTCCCCAAAACAATAATTTGATCAGCTATTAACCTTTACAGCGCGGGGATAGACATTAGTCGTCAGAATTTGACGTCCACAGACGTCAGATTATGACGACTAAAGTCAATCCCCGCACTGTAAGAGTACAAATATTTATATTGGCCATAGACCCATGACATAGGTATTCAAATGAATCAGACAGAGCTAACTAAGACAGTTATGATGATTTTAAATTGAAAAAGACCCTTTGGTCTCCATGGTTTATGCAAAAATGTTCAGCGCTCCAAGGGTTAAAATGGATTATGAATGACTATAGTCGCGCTTAGAGGTTTAAGGGTTAATGGTATCACGTCCAGGTAGTTCAAACTATTGCCGGCCACCGGGTATGCCCAGATGCTCGACATAATAATACGTTCATAGAGATTTAACATCGCAACCAAATTGGGTTTTCTCAATTTGAAATCATCATAACTGGCTCAGTTATGTCGATGCCCGCGCTGTAAGGGTTAAGTACCAAATAATTGCCCAAATTGGCCAATGAGCCTGTCCAGCACTTAACTGGTAATAGCGATGTCGATTGTTGTTGGCTCTGCCCTGATATATTCTGATTATTGTTGCCGAACAATAGGTATTCTAGTGCGGTCAAAACAGCGTCATGCTAAGATTAAGCTGGAACAAGTTGCAATAGATTTGTATTACATCCTGTATTACATCCTGTGGTATAATATCATATACTGGTCAACGTAGCAAAAATCTACAGAAATGTAATCTGACGGGGAGTTCTGAAATATTGGCGTTCTAAACTACACCCGTAACTTTTGTCCTCCTTAGCCTTTTACGGGACAACTTTTGAAAAAGGTACCCTGGTCTAACTTTAATCTAAAAATGATCAACTTTAATTTGGTATCAAAGACCTAATTCTCATGAAAGTTACATGAACACATATATTTTCTAATATTTTAATTGTAGCATATTGTATACCCTTGACCAAAAAATATGGATTTAAACACTATTTGCATATGAATCTGAAAAGCATAGTTGCGTCCGAAACAACGATTTTCAAAAACGGCCACCAGAAATGTTTTTTTAGTAAATTGAGGAAAAGCAAATTATATTGCAATTTATTAGATTTTTTTCTATATTGATCGATGAGAAACAACATGTGTTTGACATATTAGCCCCGTCACATTAACATAACTGATACTTCACCCGCTTTGCCATTTAAACCCTGACAAATAGAACGACAATTGTCATGGAACCAGCTTCATGTCATCTTAACCCTTTGAGCCCTCACGAGGCATTAAATCATCATTTTACATCCGTAAAAAGAGACTTAATTTTCTTACAACTAGGGGTTTTAGAATGAAAATTTCCATGAAACTGGTTTGCCAATACATGGCAATTTTCTTTAATTTTCTACCCACATCAAATCATCTTCATTCACTACAAGTCGAGAATTGCGGCAGCAATTCGCGTCTTGTAGTGGATGAAGATGACAATGGTAAATTCATGCTTCAAAGGGCTAATCCACTACAAGTCGAAAATTGCGACAGGAATTCGTGGTAAATTCAGAGTTGAGAGGGTTAAACCCCAGGTATTTATTAACATTTTCCTTCAAAGGAGAAACATTAACGGGTCACCAGATAGCTATGCAGGGTGAAAATGTATCTAGAACAGTGGAGTGTCTGTATGTGACTGTGGGGGGGGGGGGGCGAAAGGGTTAGGCATCACATAAACAGGTATGATTCTTAATATTTAGCGTTATTATATTTGCAGTCAACGACCAACCTGTTCAATCAGGTACACTTATTAGAAAAAAATGTTTGACGTCTCTACTTATATTTTATAGTTGTGTGGAAAAGTAATAACAGCGTCTGTTGGCATCATACCAAAGTTAGTGTAGGCTATTGTTCCTTGACCAATATAGTTAGTGCAACGTTAGTTCTTGGCAACGGTTCAAGATCATTAGTATGAACAAATTATTATTATGTGTTTTAAAAGTTTGTGCAAGTGCAACAGTCGGGCATCAAACATACAAACATACATACACGCATGCACATTTAATTAGTATGTTAAAATGTCAATAAACCTCGTTTTCCGTTATAATGGAACATTTTACATGTGTTGTAAGTCACCAATTAAATTATTTAATTATTTGCAAACGGCATGCTCGTTTGTGGGCTATAAACGCCCACTTTTACAGTTTATGCACTAATAGTTTTGTTTTTATATGCTTCGGCCATTTGTTTAATAATTCCAGGGGAATTTGCCAATTTCTTAAACGCTTTTTCTGCTGGCCTATACTATTACCAGTGATTACTGTATTCTCTCCCAAGGAGAAATTGTGGGGAGCCTCCGTGACCGAGAGGTAGCGTGCTCGGCCTCAGACCGCCAGGGCTCGAATTTCGAATCCTGTGTCTGGAGGACAGTGTCATCTCAATCATCTCACCATCCTCAGGAGGTTCTCCTGGCCCAGTTTAGCCTATATGTGCACAAAGGTGGCCTAAAGCCCGATTCATTTCATTTCTCAAGGAGAAGGAATTAATATACACCCTGATACATGCAGCTAGAAAATATACAAAATGACATTAAATAAATACGGTTTTAAAGCAAAATTTTTTTTCTCATCCCACTACCCCCCCCCCCTCCCTTCCGATTATTCTTCATATGTGGAAAATCAGAGTATCTATAATAATATTTTTACCCTTCAAATCTCTCTCTGAAACATTTATGATGATTGACAAAACCCTTAGCTTTCTTGGTTTATATAAAAAATATCTGAGCGTTTCAAGGGTAAACTACAACGTTGGAACTCAATACAAAATTTTATATATGAATACCGAGGGGGGGGGGTGGACAGTGTCCAGCCTGTAGATTATGGTAAATCAGAGTGAGGCTGAGAAAGGCTTTGTGCACACAGTGATCTGTTGTACAAACATCATCAGGTATTTGTATGTTTGTGTCCAGCATCAACATGTTGACCTCTGCAGTATAGAATAGAGTTTATGTTGATTGTGGTGGGGCGTATTATGATTCACTGTAAAATAGGAAACATTCAAAAAAAAAGAGAAGGGGCGTGGCGCTTTGGTAGAGCGCCTGCTGTCTGCCTCGTCAGTGATGCATGCCTCCATGGTTCGAACCCCACTGGAACCTGCTTGGGTTTTTCAGAGAAATATCCTTGTTCTCTCTACTCAATGTGACTAGGCGATCACGTTAATGGCGGCCTCGTCGAGCTTAGGTTGAACCCAGTGTATCGACATTAATTTAGGGCAGGGTCACGCTCTACGTTACGCTCCTTGCAAGAATATGCTAAGTGCGTATTATCTACATCTGCCAACACTATTTACGCATGGATGAAATAATTATAATTTCAGAATACAATAATAAGTAATAATAAATAAATATTAAATATAATAATTAAGTAGTCATTAGAAAAAATGAAAAAAATATATTTACATTGGCAGCCATCATAGTTTTTACCTCTAGATGACCTTCAGATGTGAAAATAATTCCAACGTAATCAGTGTACCCAAATTAGTCGAAAATGAGGTACTATATTAGATTCTATGGCTACTATGTCTAAAGTGAAAAGGCTCAAGATAGCCGCCTGTGGCCATTTTGAATTTGGGAGACGATATTTGGATTTTAGAGTAGAAATGAAATACATCCATATCAGAAATTGATAATAAAATGCTTGTCGACATTTGTGCAAAGTCAAGATCATAATGCTATACCGCCCACTACTAGATCCACCACTGAGCTTGCAGTGACACAGACGGTGTAGTCCTTGCATCTCTATTCTCAGTTAGGCCTACAATATACCCATTCATCACACAAACCTATAGTGTACCATGTCGTGTAGTCAAACAGAATAAAACACACCACTACATTATTTACTTTGTCCGACCACTACATTCTAAGCCGGAAATGGAGAGTTATTGTTGACCAAGTACAGACCAATTATCATGGTAGACCTATATGGTTCTATAATCAGTCAAGTGTGACCGAGCTGTTGATTATGAGGGATCCTCATTATGGTCGGATGTGTTTTGAGTCGGTTAAAACCCTCGGAGCTCTACATTCTTAGCTCTGGAAATGAATGTAAGAATGCTAAGAATGTAGAGCTCCTCGGGCTTTATCCTATACGTAAATCCAGCGTGTGAAGCTGTAGGCCTACAGCAAGGGAACGACCAATAGTGAACCGTGGGTGGAAGGACTCAAAGAGTGTTTTCTGCCACATTATTTTTTCAACGCTTGTTTGCTACAAATTTTTTTTGAGCTTTCTTTGACCAATTTTTTTTATTCGCGATACGTAATACTGTAGGATATGTCAATTTAGAATCTGGCCAAATTATGTTTTCGGCAAAATTAAAAAACGGATTCTTTTTTCAATCCCCACAACGCTGAAATATTTCTATATAAACCAAGCGACCATAGAATTTTTTCAATTTAAAATAATTATATATGTCTTAGTTAGTTATCTTATTCCGCTTCATTTGAATATCTACGTTATATTATGGGTTCACGGCCATTATACATTTTTAATTCTTTCATTGTGGGGAGGGACTTTACACGTCAGATTGTGACGTCTTAAGTCGGTTCCCACACTGAAATGCCTAATGGGAGCTCCCTAAAATGCAAAATAGTTCCACATAATGTTTGCCAAGCATAATTTTAGTTCCTCTGGAGTTTTTTGTAGCAAACACACCATTTGAAATCCGAGTATAGTCTAGGTCCTGACAAGGTTTTGTATGCACTTTATTTAGGAGAGGCTAAGTCAACTGTTTTAGACTAATTCGACCCCAAGAAACAACATGGGATGTATGCCAAATTCTCTATTCAGGACGAAAAGTCTGAAAAATGCCCTCGCTTTTCGAAAAATGTGTATCATTTATCACGAATGCTGATTTTACATATTCAACTGTATATTCTTATTTTATCTTGAGACATTTGAATTATGTGAAATGTCCATGTTTGTCATTTCTTAGAATATTTTTTTCAGGGTGGGGGCGGGGGTATCAATTGAATTTTTTTACAAAAAATATGTTTTTTTTCATCACGAATGCCGATTTTACTTATTTAGCTATATATTATAATATTATCATGAAATTTATATCCTGTGACACTTATGCTATGCTGAATATCTATGTTTCATAGTTTATAGAATATATTTAGATTTCTTTTAAATTGTTCATATATTTTGAGTATGAAAGTAATCTTCCCATATTGTAGTTTCCCGCCAATAATCGCCACTTTCTGCGGTTTGGTGCGTCGAGTCTAGACGCCAGTCAGCTCTCACAACATCTGACAATTTTAACCATATCCTTGTCTGTGGATGGTCAAACCATCTAAAGACTGCCCCCTCCCTCCCCTATAGCCGTGCACTGCAGATGCATGTTCACTGATGAATCTGTAGCATATCAGTCTGTGCTCTAAGTTTAGTTGAGTTCATACTGCTTTTATCAGCCCCGATCTGAGAATAGAGTGCTGTAAGACAGAAGCTATATCAATTTCATTAAAAAAATCGTGTATTTTATGTAGTAACCATAGATATAAATGCAACAACAAAGTCGTAAAATGTATTTTTATGTGGATGCACGTTCAGTGCACTTCCTCAAAAGTTGATGAGAATTGTGATTTGCATTGTTGCGTATTGCATTAAAAACTATTTTTGTTATTTAAATTTAACGCGATCAGCCTCACCTTCCTTCATGTAGCCCAACAACTGATCTATTTTCAAGTGTTATAACATTTATAAAATGTAAGAACTCTTTTACAGGATTAATTTTGTGCACCTTTTAAAAGGACATCATAGTCACAAATGTGTCATTACTGGGAATAAAGTCATGGTAAAGTAATAGATACAAAAATACCCCACGCGTAGCTCATTTGATAAATATTTGATGATTTAGTCAGGGCCCATTTTCGAAATTTCTGACTTGGTAAGGCATTTTTTAGTAGAATTTGGCATGCAGTTGTTCTTACACAATTTGGGAACGCTGATTCCAAATCTGCCCCATGCCAAGCTATATTTGGTTTTTTTCCTACTCAAAATGCAAAAACAAAATGGGCGCCAAAATTAGTGAAAATGTCACAACTTTACATCACGGCTTGGCTTACAATGAACATAAAAACATCATTTCGGTGTAATAACACCCACCTGAGCAACATACTTAAAGTCCCCTGACTTTCACCTAGTGCGTTTGCCGCTAGAGGACAAAATCCAAAATGGCCGCATCTGCAAGTCAAGGTGCTATAACTTTGCTTCCAAATAACGTAGAGATGTGTTTTTGGTGTCTACATATAGGTTTCTCACACCCGGAAACCAATTCAGAGCCGTGATAACATCTATTATCAATATTTCAAGTTATGGGGGAAAAACAAATGTTGCGCCAGGAAAACGACAGATCGTAGGCCAGTGTAATAATAATGATTTATTTAATAAAGTCATTATTTCATATTTAGAAGCCGAGGGAAACAAACTTAATATCCAGCATGTTGTTAAAATGTTTAGACTATTGACAAAAATATTTTATGATTGTTGATTACTGTCCGGCACTAGATAACCTGTCGCTCACCATATATTTGTTCTAGGCCTATTAGTATGTGCCTATGTGATATCCACCTGGATCGCGTTTTCGCAGTACCGTTAGGAAGAAAGCAATAATTTAAATGTACGTTGGCCACGGGTGGCACCCTCCTGCCCAAACCCTGTACTAGAGTTAAGCAAAACACGAAGTTAATCCATCAAGGTGGTCTGCATAACCATGGCAATAATGACACACATACATGGTCCGTTCCTATTGAGACAAGCAGTCGTTTAAATTTAACAATTTATGATTCTTGTAACTAGGTATATTGTGCTGGTTAAAACGTGCACATCCCATAAAAATTATGTTTCTCAATCGGATTGACAAGTTAAATAATCATGATAATAGTATCATCTTAATTTTTATATTGTTGATAAGAATAGATACCGTACAAAAGCCTGGTAATGCGCTAATAAAACAGTTGTTCAGACACAATTGAACGAATAAAGTCCCAACCATCGGCTCAGAGATCCACACAAAACCGTAATGTAGACTACACATACCTCTACTCTCCTAACTTGAATGAGATGATATCACCATCAATAACTATGATAAAATACAGTTACACGATATCGGAAATCTGTAATTTGGTGCAGAAGTTGACTTATATATGTTTTGGGCATAAAAGATTGATGGTTGAGGACACGCTAGGGTAATGTTGAGAATACTGACGATGAATTTATTTTATAAATATAGTGTGAACATACACCATCTTCAGAAGATGTTAGTAACTGACCTAGTCTTGGCAACTAAATGCTATAGTGCCATGAACAAGTCACCAAAGATTATTGGGTACACTATTGCAACAAGATATGATGCAGAATATGTGGTAACTGGGGCAATAATACCGTTTGTAGCACGATCAGGATGTTTTTATGAAGATTAACATAAAATACAGAAACTTTCTAGATGTGGTCGTGATATGGTAGAATGTATGAGGAATCAGTAGGTTCTGGTCATACATGCTTCTAATCAGATATACGCTCCCACTCTCGCATAATATACAATAACACGACAGCTTCAGTTGTGTTTTGAAGTGGTATGAGAGCGGCAACCATATTTTGCAGGAAGAGGTATCAATGTTAAAGACAATAAGTCTTACTATATATAAAGTGATGAAATCATATGACGGACGTGAAGATATTTAGGTCCTTAATAACTATATGTCTCCTCCAGACATAGTAGAATAATTATCATTCATACAGAGTATTTAGTACTTATGTACTATATTCTTTTGTAATAAACATTGATCATCAGGCAATACAGTTTCAGTTCTATGTTCAAATTCACCACTTTTGGTAAAGAACAATGCTATTCAACTGTTCAATGAACACTGGTATTTAGGCGTGAAAAATACTGAGGTACTTGATGGGACGTTAAATGTTATTACGGCAATCAAACAATGTGGTAGTCTTAGGAACTGATGCAAACCTGATCATTCTGCTTTCGAAACGTTCTCATCATAGCAATGTCTATCTGTCTAAACCTAGAACTGGTGATATTTATCGTACCATTCAACCGTTTCAATGGCTTCCACAACACCAGCACATTAATTCTAAAAGAAAGACATTTAAATTAATTCATAAACACCCAGAACTAGAACTTGAGCCAATTGGAGTATTTCAATGTATCCTTTTCGTCACAAAAAGTGGATATTGTTTCCGTTGTATTTTAGGCCTCTTTAGCAATAAATACAGCTCTGACCAGATAACAATATTATAAACATGTATGAGATCGTGGTTGGAGCTTCATTGATGGACAACTACAACTAGTTCTCGTGTAAAAGCTACCTGCTCAACCTGAAGAACTATCACGTTTGGTTTGATTAAGTGTGAATTAGGACCACGAGAAAGTAGCCAATGGCGTCCTATCAAGGAGTCGCTACATCAATTTCGAAGCTGAACAAATATATGATCATTATATTGATGAGGGCGACTATTCTTGCATTGTCATTTTGCAAGATGATGGCATTCATATACACAGCAAGCCTATGTAGCTACAGTGATGAAAGTAACACATGCTACTTTTGTGCAATTTCCTCATAGTTAATGTGTTGTTTTTTAAATAATCATATTTTTTGCATTCCTCGTGACTACATGTAACATGGAAGTTGAGTTTGTTGATGCTGTGTAATTTGTTTGTATCAGAAAACTATTTAAGCGCCAAAAATAACTTCCTATGACATTTAGAACCAGAGTGGCAATGACACAGAAGGCAATCCTTTATTAGCGCTAGTTGATAACGAATTAAAATTTCTGAAAGTTCTATGCACAGGCACAAACTCTTTCAAATAAACCAAACAAAATCGGATAAGAATTGAGGATAAGAATTGAGGGAGGAAAAACATTTCTTGTGAATTGTGGACAGAGTGCCCTAATTGAGTCTTAATTAGGTCATAAGTTAATTAATAATTACAATTTCTGAAATCCGCTAGGACGTTTATTGCACAAGCCTGAGCTCTTTCAAACAAACTAAACAGAATTGAAATCGGATAAGAATTGAGGGAGAAGAAGCATTTCTTGTGAATTGTGGACAGAGTGCCCTAATTGGGTCTCAATTAGGTCATAAGTTAATTAATAATTACAATTTCTAAAATCCGTGTGGACGTTTGATGCACAGGTCCGAGCTCTTTCAAACAAACTAAACAGAATTGAAATCGGATAAGAATTGAGAAAGAAGAAGCATTTCTTGTGAATTGTGGACAGACGACAAACGACAGACGCAACACGATGGCATAAGCTCATCTTAGGCCAAAAACTTGTTGTATAATTGGCGGCCATCTTGGATTTTTCCCTGAAACTACATGTAATATAAAAGTTACAGGTTATTACTGTATTGTACTAGATTTATTGGTATTAAAAACCTATATTTGGCCACCAAAAACAACTTTCTATGACTCTTAGAAAACCTTTATGGTACTTTCTGTATTATTGGCGGCCATCTTGGATTTTTTGCGTGACAGTTGACCAGGTCTTAAAACATGAAATTCCTCAAAACAAAAATGTTATTTTGAACCGCTGTGCACCCAGACATGATGTATAATCATGATAATTGAGACTTTATCTGCTATTTTGGTGGCCATTTTGTTTTGCAATTTTGAAAAGGAAAAGCTAAAAATAGAACTTGGCATGGGGCAGATTTGGAATCAGCATATCCGAATTGTGTGAAAACAACTGCATGACAAATTCTACTAAGAAATGCCTTACAAACTTTAAGAATGCCTCTTTTTGAAATATGGGCCCTATCCAATTGGATATAAATCAGAAAATTATGCATCTAAAAAAAAATTTAAAATGTGAAAAAAGTTTGTATTGAAATAACCATGACTTGAACCTAAGTAGGCTCAAATGCATTCAAATTTGTGAAGATGATGAATGGCATATAGGGAGCAGCTCTTATAAAAGTTAGTGGTGGAACACTAGCTCTCACTCGAAAATAAAGGATGCAGTACTTAGCGCTGTGGGGAATCATTAAACTCCAAAAAAGATGAGATTAAAGGAGAACTATCACTTCAATCACCATTTCATTAATCCAAATAGTTGTGGCTATGATGTTTTGAAGGTATCCAATCAAAGCACATATCTAAAGAATAACTTGATGAAGGTGTTGGCTTGTATGAAGGAAGATGAAGCTGATTCTATTAAATATTCGGGGATCGAATCAGAAAAAAATGATATCGATATACTCATTCAACCATCACTTAAATGAAACTCGTTGTCCATAAAAAAAACACTTCAAATCTGTTGTTCAAATCAGAGGTAATACAACGTGCGATATGTATTCATTATTGATGACACCTGACATGCTCACATTGGTACAACATTATATTGACACCTCAGCGTTTGACTTGGTTGACAAAGAAATTTTTTTTGCAGAGAATAGTCAGGTCACAACTGAAGTCCAAACGTCTAAAGGTATGTCCATAAATAAATCAGCACGGGCCTGAAACATCTTTAAAAACCAACGCTATTGTCAGCGACTTTTTGGCCTGTGTTAGAAAAAATCACTGAAGAAGCTGAGTACACCTGCAAAGACGTTGATGTTCCATTGACATCCATGGTTACTATAAAAGCTGGACACAACTATTACTAAATCCTTCTATTGTTTGACTTTTATACAGATGACATCAACAAGAGAGAGGGAAAGTCGTTCTGTAAACAGTATTAATCAGAGAATGCTCAGTGGCTTACTAACAATTACAATGCTGCACAAAAGATATCACTACAGGCATGTGAGCTTCACGACATATATATGTGGAGAAAGACATGGGTCGTGTCAGATGAACATGCTTTGCTATTCTTGTCTTAACTACACATATGATGCAGCTGATGATGGGATAGTGTTCCTTGCACATTATCCTACATCACTGTCTGTTAATTGGAGACGGATTGGACTCAAAGAGCTTTGGGTTATGCAAAAAATAAATCTGATAAGAGAATTTTACCAGTCTATGATATTCAGTAGGTTTACAACATTGGAGATTAACTGCATGACACATTTAGGCCTACAGAAATACATGACATATGTGTAGCACTGGGGGATGAACTTACAAAATGTCTTACAGCACTCCATTCTCACCGGGACTGATTCGACCAGTAAGATCTCAATTAAACTTAGAGCCTAGATTGATATTCTACTGATTCGCCACTGCACATGCATCTGCAATGAATGGCTGTTGGTGGCTGGGGGGGGGGGGGGTGGCATGTTTTAGGCCCAGATACTTTTGCTTGGGTTTGCTTGCAATCAATAATTTTCAGATGCTGTGAGAGCTGACTTGCGACTACTCTCGAGGCACCAAACCCCAAACAGTGGCGAATATTGGCGGGAAGCTACAATATGGGCAGTGTCTGTGAGTGAGCGAACATCACTGCATGTGAGAGTGAAGACTGATATGTGCAGGTCGACGATATAATTAATTTCTTGTGTAGGGCCTACCCGGCTGATACGAATAGCAATAGAAATGGCATATATATATTTGGTCAAATGTCTAAAACCATCAACATTTTCTGGCATTAGTTGAATTGTGTTCCGATTCTTTTCATAATAATTATTGCCCTCCATGTGGACCTTTACGTCGAACTTCTACATTTATTTAGAGATAAAATCATTTTGGTTATATAATCAGCTTAAATTTTGATGGCTATCACTTTCCTGTACTGGCAGCAAATGTGTTGCATGAATGAATCTCCATGCGGTATGGAGATTCGTTGCTGTAAGTACCGCTAGCGTAAGTGCGGGAGCAACCAATAAAACCCTATCACTGAATAATCATGCCTCGCAATCACTGGATATGCCTGGATATCTAAAAAAGCTGTGATATAGTGTGATTATCTGATTTAAAAAATCCCTTATGTCACATCATCATGTACCTCATAATAACTTTTGATGCAAAAAAGTCAAAAATTATTTTCATACACAAAATATATGAAATTTTTTAAAATATTCAATAAACTGTAAAACATGGATATTCTGGATAACTGAAGTGTCACAGGACATAAATTGCATGATAAGATTATAATAAATACCTGAATAAGTAACATCTGAATTCGCGATGAAAAAATGTGTTTTTTGGCAAAAAAGTCCAAATAATACACAAAAAAAAACAGTTAAAATCCAAAAATATCCTAGAAACTGACAAACGTGGACATTTTGCATAATTCAAATGTCTCAGAACATAACTTGCATATTAAACTAAGAATTTATAGCTAAAAATGTAAAATCGGCATTCGCGATGTATAATACGTTTTTTCGAAAAGCGATGGCATTTTTCAGACTTCTCGTCCCGGATAGATAATTTGGCATACATCCCATGTTGTTTCAGGGTCGAATAACTCTAAAACAGTTGAGTTAGCCTCTCCTAAATAAAGTGCATACAAAACTTCCTCAGGACCTCCACTAGTAGGCCTATTATGAAATTCTTCAATTTGTAACTATGTATAAATACTTGAGAGCATATTATCTGTTACAATGGTGCAGGGCGTGGTTACGTTTACTGTTATCTTGACGTGAACGTCTCGCGTGACGGTAAGTTCCTGATACCACCCCCCCCCCCCCCCCACACACACACACCAATAATTCTTCACATCATAATTTACGGATGATAGGTAACTCACCAATTATTCGTAGCAAAGAAGACGCTGACCAGACGGTGATTCAACCCAGCGACGATCCCTGCACTTACAGAGTAAAGCATTTATAATAGACGTAGACCCATAACATTGGCATTCAACTGAATCGGAAAGAGCTAACTAAGACATGTATGATGATTTCAAATTGAAAAAACCCTTTGGTCTCCATGGTTTATACACCAATATATCAGCGTTGTAAGGGTGAATGTAACATGTCTGTTTGGTTACAAAGAGGGACATTATTGAAAAAAAACAATAGTATAGAGACGGTCTCCGCCCTGAAAAAAATGACATATTTCTTATGGCCGTAGACCCATAGCATAGGTATTCAAATGTATCTGCCACTCGGTAAAGTGGCAGATACACCCTTTCATATCCAAGGGAACGAAATATACAAATGTCCTGGGCAATATCATTATTATATTATGATGCCTATCCACACACAAATCTACATTTGAAATGCAGAAGAAAAATATATCGTGAATAATCCTTCTTGATAGCTCATCTCACCTTGGGGTTACGAAAATTGCGAGCCCAAGTGGAACAGTCGGTATTTTTCTTTTTCAATCGCAAAAAAGATAATTGTCTAGTCTATATGGATTCACCGACCACCAAACCAGTTCAAATGGTACATTAAAAAACAATTGAGGTAAAATAGACCAATTTACACAATTTCATATATTCTCAATATATCAAAATAACATTTTTTTGGTAGCCAAAGACATTTACTAAAAAGCTCATTAATTGGCAGTGCACGCCGATTAAACGTTACTACCGACAGTTTATCATCCCCAGATAGGCTACTGTGAGGGTCTCATATTTACACCCTGCTCTCTTATCTTGCCTCCGCTATTTTTTTTAAAGTCTGGCGACGGCCCCGAAATACACATATGATCCATAATTTATGAACTATTAAAATATAAACTGCATAAGCCTAAATCTAAACTGTTCAGCCATAACAGCAAATAATTTTCCATGGGAAAATACGGTAAGTAAAAATTGAATTTACTATGTATCCATGTTAATATTTAGTTAACCGTTTAACCGCCAAATTATTCAATTCTAATTTTCACCCACTTGAAGTTGTGTCTCGCTGACGCGATCCACAACTTCAAGTGAGTGAAAACTATTCAGATTTGACAATATGGAGGTCAAATGTTTTCAAATATTGCTGATTGATGTCACATTTTATCGTTACCATATTTAAAATGTGGTACATAATGTGCTTATAAAAAAGGAGAACCCGAATATATGCGACACCGGCGGTGATAGTAGACGTGGTGGATGCGGGTTGTTCAATTTATTGTAGACGTGGAATCAATAAATTGTTATTGCTCTGATGCTACTTCCTTTCACTCTTAACTCATACAACGCTGATATATTTGTCTATAAACCATGGAGACCTGGGGTTTCATTTTGAAATCATCATAACTCTTAGATAGCTCTTTCCGCTTTATTCGAATACATATGTTATGGATCTATGGCCATTATAAATTTGTATTTCTTTCGGTGCGCGGGGATCTACATTAGACGTCAGAATGATAGACGTCAGATTCTGACGTCTAAACGCTGAAAAGGTTCAATTGTTTCTTGTTTTACTGCATGGTATTGTGATCTGGTAACTTCAATATAGAAATAAAAATAGCATCTAGGTATGTGACAGGAAGCAATATCATTAGACCCCTATATTTTAATCAATACTAAATAAACAAAACTATGCTGGAGGTAATGTCAGATATATAATATAATATATATTATATATATAATAGCACAGCACGCTAATGTATCATGGTCACAACACATTGAACCAATTATGGTTTAATGTTGGCCCACTGTCTACAAAAATGGCCCAACATCAATGTGGTATATTTGCCTGGTTCATGTTTATAAATGATATAGGTCACACTAATAAACACACAGTTAACAGCCGTAGAGTTGATAGATCAACAATAGTACAATAATATACACGGTAGGCCTACATGTCTTCTGTTCATCATTTCTTATTGATCTATCATAGATATAGAGAGATTCTCTATATCTACGCCTAATATATCAGCCCGTTTCTCATTGATCATCAGATCAGCTATGTCATTCTACAGTAAGTTAGTTAATTCTTTATCATTTTATAATAAAACATTAATATTGGTAATTACATATTATTTTGTATACGATAATGGGGTTTTCCTTTATTATGTTTATGTATTTTATTTATTTGAAGACGGTGGTAACGATAGCAACAGCTTCAAATAAATGAAAGATGTCATTACGTGTAACCCTTTCAGCGCGGGGACCGAGCTAACTAACACATTTATGATGATTTAAAAATTAAAAAAAGTATTTTTGGTTTCTATGACTTGTACAAAAGTATTATAGCGTTTCGAGGGTTTAACCCTCAAGATATATAGATATAAAGGGTTAAAATATGGCAAGCTATTATTGTTGTCTCCGGTGTAATGTACCGGAATATAACTTGATTCTTCTGTGCATACTTTGGTTCCTATTGCTGTCTCCGGTGTAATGTACCAGGATATCACTTGATCCGTTTGTGCATACATGTACTTTGGTTTCTAAATATATCTATTATTTATGTTTCCTGTGTAATGTAAGAAATAACTTGATGCGTTTGTGCATACTTTGGTGTCTAAATATATCTTTATCATTCTTTATTTAATTATTGTTGTCTCCTGTGAAATGTAGTATATAACTTGATCCGTTTGTGCATACTTTGTTTTCTAAATATATCTTTGTCATTCTTTATTTAATTATTGTTGTCTCCTGTGAAATGTAGTATATAACTTGATCCGTTTGTGCATACTTTGTTTTCTAAATATATCTTTGTCATTCTTTATTTAATTATTGTTGTCTCCTGTGAAATGTAGTATATAACTTGATCCGTTTGTGCATACTTTGTTTTCTAAATATATCTTTGTCATTCTTTATTTAATTATTGTTGTCTCCTGTGAAATGTAGTATATAACTTGATCCGTTTGTGCATACTTTGGTTTTTAAATATATATGTATCACTCTATGTTTCAGATGAGGAAACTATTCATTTATAGCATCACTATTTCGGGGTAACCTGCCATATGCTGCCATAGCGCTACCATGACAATTTACAGAATGAACGGATTTATTTGTCTCTTGGCTTTGTTCTGTTTTCTCTCAGTTTTATTCATTACTGAGAAACAGTAGTTACAAATATGTGTGCGATATTCTATGGCGCAAATGACGATTTAAATGGAATACAAATATGCTCTTTCAATATTTTACGAGAACAAGCCATTCTGGCAAACAAATTCCCTCACCCAGGTGAACATCATAAATCAAATGTTTACGACAACACAATCATTGGTGATTGGCAGCCTACGTTTTGTCGTTTATCTTTCTCTCAAAGTGACAGCACGATAAGTAAGGATGAGTTAACTGAGTGTATATTAGAAAGGCATATAAGAAATGTGATCTCATTGGGTGATTCAAATGGTGCCAGATACCACAAAGGCTTGATAACACACCTTCAGCATACGACTGACGCTGTATGTGTGGAACACAAAAAGGAAAAGCCTGAAATTAAATATCCTGATTTGGCGTATTTCTCGAATGATTCGTCAATCCCAGCTGAGGAAACTGTATTACAAGAAAGGGAGTGTACAACGTGTAAAAGCGTACTGTCAGTGTGTACATTTCCAAACATACCTCTTGTCATCAATGTTGAATATATTGCAATGGAATTTACAATAGACAAAGAAATAAGCACTTATCGTACATTCCAAATGTGCCGGAAGTTAAAGAGAAAGATTTGTGACTATTCAACAACCAGCCAAGAGTTTATATTAAAGGAGTACATTGGAGCCCGTGATCCTGCTGTTGCTTTAATATTTATTAGTTCTCATGAAATGTACAGAAAAAAACCAGACAAAACAGCAATAGATGCAGCCTACCTCGTCAATTTAATGAAACTTTACTTGCCCCAAAAAACAATAAAGATATGGTTCTGTCAAGTGGAAAAATATGTGACAGAAAACATTGAGAATCATTTTAATTATTCTGAAGGAATATCATTAACCAAACAAGCCGTATTCTCGTCCTTCCTTCCTGAAATGAGACACGTAAAGTCCAATGTCTATTGCTTCTTTGATATTCAGGAGATGTCACGTATGGTGTTGCCTGATTGGCCGGATTCAGGAGTTCATATGAGACATGAATGGTACAGACGAATCAGTCAATATGTCTTTGAGATGCTGTGCTCAACTTAACCCGTTCGGAGAGGTGACCGACTTTGGGTCCACGAGGTGATTAAAATCATATGGTAGACACTAAGGCATGAATCTGCTTCTATTCTGTCTAAAAGTGTGCCATTTTTGTTTTATTCGAATTTTGTTTGACACTTTCAAATGACGTCCATCTTGGATTTTACCCACATTGCAATGTCTAAACTATTATCTCACATAGGCCTACTGTACCTGAAAAACCAATAGCAGACACCGAAATCGTTAATCTGCTTTGATTTTGTCGAAAATTAAACCATTTTTTTGTTTTGACCTTGCACAAATGGCGGCCATCTTTAAGCACAATGCAAAGTCCAAAGTACTTTTTGACCACACCACTATGTTAGGCACACCTTAAAACAATATGCTACACATAGAATATCTTGATTTTGAGACGAAATTCCCGTATTTCCTATTTTTGACATGTTTACATAATATGGTCATATTAAGAAGCCAAAATAAAATCACCGATTTTTTTATGATTTTAGCGTGGGCATGTCCCTTTAACTTGTACAAATGGCGGCCATCTTGGCTCAAATACAATGTCTAAATACTTCTGACTATAGGCTACCACTATCTTAGAGATAGCTGAAACCGTATAGTAGACACCAAAAGCATGATTCTGTGGCTATCTGTCGAAAATAACATAGATTTATTGTTTTACATTGTACAAATGGCGGTCATCTTGAATTTTATCGTTTTAAATAGACAATTTCGAACTCCTAGGCTGACTTTGAGTATGACACCATGTTAGAAAGAGTATCTGCATGGCAAATCTACAGATAGCACAAGGAATTATTGTACTTTACATGGGACTACTAGAGGACAACCGATTTTTTTACCAAGTTCCTCTAGTATCACTCAAAAAAAGACTGAAGCTGGGGGGGGGGTATTTTTGGGCCACGCCCTTTTTTGGTGTTAGTGGAGATGTTCACTGTCTACCTTTGCACATACTTGACCGATTTGCATGACATTTTGCGTCATTTCGCACAGGACTTGATATGATAAACCGATTTAAATTATTTTATGACCTTGAAGGGTGAATTTATAGGTTAATGTCATTGTCAAACAATAAAGTAACTTTTTTTTTATTATTTTTCTGCAATGCGAAACTTTACAGATATGGTAAAATCATGGCCACTCTCTAGATGTGCACTCTCTGGGGTGAAATTGGAAAGGTAAAGCAGATTCTGATATTATTTATTTTGCATAAATACAAAATGGCCGCCACTGAAAATAAAAACTTTAGTCATAATACTGCTCTAATTGGCCTATCAAAGTGAGCATTCCACCCCATAGCCTAGTTTTAACATTAATGTCACTATGTCAAGATATTTCAGGTGTTCCAACAGTTATTGATGTTTAACATGTCTTACTAATATTACTTAGTCTAGGCCTGCTAATTATTTAACAACATCAAAGAACATTTACAACCAGGCAAGATGTTATTTTTTGTCATCTACGACTAAAACGGAGTGGTTGGCTACTAGTACATTTAACAGCGTTTAAGATAGACTTTATTTATGGAGCTTAATAAAAGTAGTTTTTGCATTATTACAAATGTTTTGATATTATCTTATTTGCACAAATTCAAAATGGCCGCTGATGAATATCATGTGGTGGCTCATTTGGATTTGGTTCGGTTATGTACATGTACTTCAACTTGCAGACATCGGATTTGACATTTCGACTGTCCCAGATGCTGATAATTATGGTTTAGCAGCCCTAGAATATATTTAAATGTTTAAAAAAGTGTGTAATGCTGTCTAGATATGGTAGGCCTACGATGTATTTTAAAGTGACATTAATGTATTATAAAAAGAGTAGGGCATAGTTACGACGTCCTCGTGTCACGATATTGCCAACAGAGGTAACATAAAGTCACAGTCATTCTATACACAGTTGATCAAAAGAGTACTCTCAAATATTGGATATAGTCTGCAACCTACCAATGGATTATAAAGAGCGAGATTTGTTAAATTTGAAATTTGCAATTTAATTCTATATTATACAAAAATAAAGTGATAATAAAATTAGTGACCATATATCTACTCTATAATAACATTATTAACACGATTAATGTAACACGTGGTAGAAAATCTTTCTCAGCGTATCAAACGCATTTCAACACTTAGTTATTAAATTCTGCTGGACGAATTAAATTACTAAAGCTTAATAAATACAGTGTGATACTAGCTATACCTATCCAAACTTGAGCTCTTTTCACGTGACAAACTTATCTTAAAGCTGTTCTGGGCATAATTAAATGAGATGGCTTTATATGGATACGCCTGCAGTGTTTGTGGACATACATTGAATTATTTTCTGCAATTATCGTGTCACAATGTAGGCTTAATGCTGGATCTATTAGTTTGTTTGTTCTAGGCCATTTTAAGTACGGTAAACCGTTATCTGTTTTGCATAATTTGTTTCCTATGTATCAGAACTAAACAATCCTATAGTGATTTGAAAGTATGTTCACCACTAACATGACTAACGCCAAGCGCTATGAAATATACCACTGATTGCAGCTAATTTTTTAATGTAACCTTGTTTTGCCTGATATACTTTTTTCTCGACTGCTTATGCATCTCTAGCATCCTAGTGATGATATATCGGCGAATGTGGGTTTCTAACCCTTGAGGGATTTTTAAAAACGCAAACATTCAAAATGGCCGCCATGAAATCACTAAAGTTAATATATCTTCCTCAGTATTTGAGATAGAGACTTGATTTTTTTCAACAAGCTATATGTTTTTATTATCAAGGAATACAATGAAAAACATGAACATTTTATTCGACATTATTTTCGTGCAAAATTGGCCGCCATGAAATCACTAATGCTACCATATCTTCATCAATATTTGAGATAGAGACTTGATTTTTTTACCAAACCCTATGTTTTCGGTATCGAGGATTACAATGAAACACATAAAAATTGTATGGCCATCATTATCATGCAAGATTAAAAATGGCCGTCATGAAATCACCAAAAAGTTATCATACTTTCGTCAAAAATTGAGATAGAGACGAGATTTTTTCACGAAACCATATGTCTTTGATATATAGGAATACAAAAAACACACAATACCTTTATTTGACATCAATATCACGATTCAAATCTTATGTTAACACTTATTTATATAATATTTCAGTTCTTCAGTAACTGCATCCGCTTAGATGTATGTGTAATATAAGCAGTACAGGCTCAACCAAGCCAATGGGTCCAGTTGAATTACGCCGATGTAATATACTGTAGGACATTAGCTATGACTTCCATATAAACAAATGGACGTACAAGAGTGTAGGCCTATAATTGCTCATATATGCCTACACTGACCACTTCACGACAGTGACCTAACAAAGTGAAGTTCAGGTTATTTCAAAGATAAATCAGAACAATTCTGAATAACAATTTATTTTTACGTTTGAGTACACATAATATATTGGTAAATATAGGCCTAATGACTGCGAGTCATCATAATCTCCACATTATCCGATATTTATTCTGTACATCAATTTTGAATTTCAAGAAGTAAACTACAGAACGACAGTTAAAACTCACTTCTCTGGCCAAAATATTATGTCATGTTATGTGATAAATAAGAATAATAATATGTGCATTATTCCTTTTTCTATATGTATATTGTACTATAAGCCTAACATTAGTTACAGTTATAGTTATGGTGTATGTATAAAGCGCCAATTCTCAAATGACTCAAAGGCGCTCTTATCCAATTACAATGAATTTAATTTTTTATAACAAATGTCGATAGGCTTTGCGGTATCATTACGTACTCTTAACACAACATTGTTGCGACGTTGAATCAACATCAATGACGTTGATTCAACGTTGTGTGCCTAGTGAAAATTATCCTTAGCTATCACTGAGTACCCTTCAATATCCGTAAGTATACTTAAATACATTTAGAACACTCGAATTCCCTTGAAATCACGTACATACCCTTAAAACTCTCAAATATCATTCGCCAACCTTACAAACCCGCCAAGTACCCTCACAAACCCTCAATACCCTTACAACCCTTGGATACCCCTGAATCAGAAAACGTACCCATAGAAAACCTAAACCCACTGGGCACACGACGTTGTTGCGACGTTGAATCAGCGTCATTGACGTTGATTCAACGTCGCAACAATGTTGTATTCTCGTTGGGAGGTACCTTTAAACCCTCATGACGTTGCTGCGACATTAAAACAACGTCATTGATGTTGATTCAACGTCGCAACACCGTCGTGTGCCCAGTAGAAACAAACCTTAGTTATCAATAAGTACCTTTAAATAACCGTAAGTAGGCCTATCGTAGTCTGGGGCGACGGTTACCATTGACGTTGCCGAATGTTCGACAAGTCAATGGACGAGACCATCGTCTCAGGCCCGATCTTGATCGTGGTGTGTTGCCCGGTCAGCAAGTGACAGTTCGCTGCAGAAACTCAGTCAAAGTAGATGATTTCCTTAATTCATTCTTTATTCATTCCATATTCGTGCAGACATTGTCAGATATGTGTGTGTGCTACTTAGTCCGGTGCGACAGGGGACGGCTATCCAGCCACGTGGCTAAATGTGGATGACGCGGTTACACGTCTGACTTCCGAGAAGGTCGGTGGAAGAGTGAACGAGCGCGGCCGGGCCGCACATGGCTTGAGCCGGGCGGAAGTGCTGACCCGTCAATCAGCAATTCCGTCCGGTTCGAACTCGGGCGCGATGATCTGCAAGTGAGGTCGCCACATTACCCCCGGGCTAAGTGACAACGTATATGTCTTTACCGTAGACTTCCCGCTCAAACTTTGCTTCGTGCACACTCCGGCCTCAGAAGGCGTCGACGTAGCAGTACTTCTTTTTCCTACCACGGCTGTCTGAGGTTCGTGAATTTTTGCCATAGGCTGTATAGCCGTAATTTTTGACCTCGTGGTTGATTGTCTAGTCTGTTCATCTTCAGGTGTGCGCTATATATGCGCAGGTTTGACACGGTCTGCAGTCACCGGCTCAACCTTGCCTTTGAATAACACTTTATTACTCAACCGCTCCTTGCGACGACCTGATACGGTCCGTCGTAAGGGGTAGTCAGCAGTGGTGCAATTGCGATTCGTCGCAAAAATACATGTGTTGAGCTCCTTATATTGGAACGTATCTTTTTGATTTGTCTCTCGTGGGGGGCTTAACTGGAGACGCGACATGGCTACGCGTAACCTATCTGAATAATTTTCTTAATCAGTATTGGCGTCCACAGTATAATTCTCTGTAAAGTCACCTGGTGGACGTAATGTCATTCTGTATGCCATCTCGGCGGCCGCTCTGCCTAACGTTTCCTTGACGGCTGATCGGATGCCGAGCAAGACGGCCGGAAGCGTAGTTGTCCACAGGTTCGGTGTCTCGTGCGCCATAATGGCGGCCTTAAGTTCTCTATGTAAGCGCTCAACCATGCCGTTTGATTGAGGGTGATAACTCGTTGTTCAGTTTCCGAATTGATTACACAAGGTATCTCATAGTCTGGATTCGAACTGGGCTTCTCTATCCGTAGTAATCGTGGCAGGAGTCCCGAAACGAGCTACCCATCCACCGAAAAACGTGTCTGCGACTGTCTCTGCTCTAATGTATTTTATGGTATAGCCTCTGGCCAACGTGTACATCGGTCGACACATGTTAACAAATACTTAAAACCGTCGGAATAAGGTAAGGGCCCGACCAGATCGACGTGTACATGATCGAATCTCTCAGTCGGTTCCTCAAACTTTCCGAAAACTGGTCTATTATGACGTGAAACTTTAGCTGCTTGACAGCCTGTGCAGTATCTGCACCAATTTGCTATGTCAGTGTTCATCTTATGCCATACAAAACGAGAATTAATGAGAGGTTTCGTGGCTCTATGAGAAGGGTGCCCTAAACCGTGAAGGGAATTAAAAACTTTTCTTCTAAACTTTTCGGTTACGTATGGTCTTCTACGTCCTGTCGAAATATCGCACCAGACCAATACATTATCGAATGTCTTTAACAAGCGAAATTCCATATTAGACGTCGTTGAATGTCTCAAACGTATGAGTTTTTTGTCAGAAGCCTGGTCCTTGCTTAGGTCTTTATAGTTTATCGCTGCGTCATATTCAATAGCTGAAACCGTTGGTCGCGATAAGGCGTCCGCTACGAAATTCGTTTCGCCCTTCACGTATCGAAAATCGGTTGTGAACTCTGCTATGAAAGCTAAATGCTTTGTCTGGCGTAAGGATGGTTGTTCTGTCGTGGAGTTCATGACGTAAGTCAAAGGTTTATGGTCAGTGTTGACATAAAATTCTCTACCCTCCAAGTTATGTCTAAAATGTCTAATGGTACTATAGACTGCCAAAAGTTCTCGGTCAAAGGCGCTGTATCGTGTCTCTGCTGGTGATAGTTTTTTGCTAAAAAATGACAAAGGTTGCCATAAATTATCAATACATTGTTGTAAAACTAGCGTCACACATGATGTTTCAAGGTGCCGACTGTTGCGGATGTACTAATAACGTTGCATTCGCTAGTATTTGCTTCGATTCGGTAAATGCTACGTTCGCATTCTCTGTCCAATGTAATTCGAAATTAGACTTGGGCGAAAGTCTATTCTGACCTTCGTTGGCTTTGGTCAACAAATTATTCAATGGTGTCAATTTCTCAGCGCAATGAGGAATAAAACGATGGTAATAATTTACCATTCCTAGATATTTACGTAATGCTCTCTGTTTCTCAGGCTTCACGAAATTTACTATCGCATCCACTGCTGTGGGAAGGGGTGAAATGCCTTCAGGACAGACGTAATGTCCTAAAAAACTCAGTTCAGTCGTTCCGAATTGCCATTTATCCGGTCCTATTATTATTCGGTATTCTGTTACCCATTTGAATAGAATTTTCAAATGTTTCTTATGTGTCTTATGGTCAGGGCTTGTTACTAACAAGTCGTCTAAATATACAAACACGAAATCCAAACCACGCGTAACATGGTCTATAAAACGTTGAAAAGTTTGTCCGGATTTTCGTAACCCGAACGGCGTTCGTGTAAAATTGAAAAGTCCGAACGGCGTCGTAACAGCGGTTTTATGTACGTCTGACGTCTCGTCTGTTATCTGGTAATATGCCCTCACTAAATCTATCTTCGAAAATATCTTGGAACCAGCTAAATGCTGTGTAAATTCATGCATATGGGGAATCGGGTATTTATCGGGGACCGTTTGAGCATTTAAGCTGCGGTAATCGCCGCAAGGTCGCCAATCGCCGTTTTTTTAGGGACCATATGTAGTGCAGACGACCATTCGCTGTCGCTGGGCTCGATAACGCCCAATTTGATCATTTCAACGAACTCTCTCTTTGCGGTGACTAATTTATCTGGCGCTAGTCTTCGTGTGACTAATTTATCTGGCGCTAGTCTTCGTGGTCGCGCGAAAACGGGACGACCTTTATAGTTACTATCTTATGCGTTATTCCGTGTTTTACTGTCTCGCCTTTCATTGTAGGTCGTGTCAGCTCGGGGAATTGATTTAGTAATTCTGGATACTCGTTACGAGTGCTATCTATGCGGTGTGTGTGTGTGCTACTTAGTCCCGTGCGACAGGGGGCGGCTATCCAGCCACGCGGCTGAATGTGGATGACGCGGTTACACGTCTAACTTCCGAGAAGGTCGGTGGAAGAATGAACGAGCGCGGCCGGGCCGCACATGGCTTGAGCCGGGCGGAATGCTGACCCGTCGATCAGCGATTCCGTCCGGTTCAAACTCGGGCGCGATGATCTGCAAGTGAGGTCGCCACAAATAACTTTTCATTTCTTGGATTAAACATTAACAAAAAATTTAAATGGGAAAATCATATTGATTGTATAAGTATTAAAATTTCTAGAACTATCGGTATCATGAAAAGGATAAGACATGTCATCCCTTTTGATATTTTGGTAATGCTTTATAATACACTAATATTACCTCATATGAATTATTGCATTTTAGCATGGGGATACCAGTCAGGTAGAATTATGCTTCTTCAAAAAAAATGTTTAAGAGCAATTACTGGTAGCAAGTTGTTTGCACATACCGATCCACTGTTGAAAGCTATTAGTATTCTTAAAATAGAAGATATATTTACAATAAAAAAAATTAAATTATATTTAAAGTATATCAAAGGAATTTTGCCTTTCTATTTTCAATTATTAATGTTTCAAGAAAATGTTCATCGTTATGGAACCAGGAATTGTGATTTACGCAAGATTAGAGGTAGGCATGATTTCGCTAAAAATTGTGTTCAATATAGTATAACTTCAACCATGAATAATTGTCCACCTAATATTAAATGTAAATTGTATACACATAGCATGGCTGCGCATGCATGTGCATGGGTGCATGTTATATTATATTATGATAACAAAATTCACTGTGACAGAATGTAGCAGTCAGTTTTTCCTAGTAATGTATTTATTAAAAGTAACTAATTCATATAAACATGATAAAGCAAAATCTGTAGTAATTTCAGGATGATTAACATGATTAACATGATTATCATGATTATGTTTAGGTGGCCTTCACGCTAGCGATCCTTGGATCTTAGTGAAGGTCTCCTGTCATATATTGTTTTTTTATTGATTTTCTTCAGCTAGAATTATGCTATATATATATTCTTATATATTCTATTATGTACAAAAATATATGACAAATAAAAGAATCTGAATCTGAATCTACACTTCCATACTCGGCAGCCTGTCTACTCGGCAGCCACCGGAATGTCGAGTTTAAATATGAAACTTGCCGATGTCAGACGTTGGCCCGATAATGGTATGGTACTGGCCAGTCTGTTGTTGGCTGGAAGGCCCGCACATTTTCTATTCACTGTTTGCATCCGTTCAGTCCATTGGGCCCGAGTTGGTGCAATGTTGGGCCAGAGTGTCGTAGAAGGTGGGCCAGCACTGGGCCAGGTCGGTCCCGTGTTTCTTATTTGATGCGGTATATCTAGCTAAATTGATATTGCACCACCGCTGGACCAGTGCTTGTACACACTTGTTATTATTTTATAAGTATTGGCTAATAATTATGTTCAAGATAAGTCGATTGGGGTTAGCTCAATTTTTCACGTGCTTTCACTTTTTGCACTAGACCTCGTAATGTGTGCAGTGTGTTCATATATAACACACACTGTAAAGAACAGTTTTTTAATCTTGTATTATCATCTATCATGTTGTGTCTCATGCCTGCGACTCCGAATTGCGATAGGTTTTGTGATTCCACGTGGTCGGGTGATATCGCGCTCTATATGTTTTAATTCTGCCCTAACTCTAAACTATAAACATGACTGTTGATATTGAAACATATAGAGCGCGTATTGGTACATATCGGAGTCGTGGTAAGCCTGGTATAATTCGCAATGGTTACCTTATTATCAGTTTTCTGTGTAGGGTGGGAATTATGTATTGGTTATTTACACTCTTGTTACTCAGCGGAGATATAGAGCGTAATCCAGGCCCATCTAATTATATAAATGCGTTTCTACTTAGGCCTAATACTAGAAGTTTAAAGTCGGTTTCAAAAAATCATAATAAATTCAAAGATTTTCAATCACTCGTCGAATTAAAACAAGCAAAAATTATTTCAGTAACCGAGTCGTGGTTAACAGAAGATATCAAAAACTGTGAAATATTACCTGAAGCTGATTTTAATATTTATAGAAAGGATCGCGGAGGGTACGGTGGCGTTTTAACAGCTATCCACACGAGTATTTATTCAAAACTGAGACCTGATCTAATGGTACAGAATGATCGACATAATGAGATCATTATTGTTGAAATCATTATTCCTAAACTCCCGAGGATAGCTCTTCTGACTTATTACCGACCACCGTCTGATAACTCTGTGGAATGTCCGCAAAATTTAGAAACCTGTCTCCGTCGTATACGAGAAGAAGGTTTCTCCAACATTCTTGTTATGGGTGATTTTAATTTACCAGACTTTGACTTGAACTTGAATGTTCCGCTTACGGATAATAATAACTACTGGTACTATTATGATATATTCCAAGAATTCTGTTTAAAACATATAGTTATGTGCTCAACCCATCAAAATGGTAACAGATTAGATTTAATATTATCTACATCACCCCATTTAATTACGGATATAGATGTTGAACAGGACCTATTTCCATCGGATCATTACCTTATAAATTTTTCTATCAAGGCTAGTGGCCTTAAAAATAATAAACTGACTAGATCAGTTTTTGACTATAGGAATGTGGATTGGACTAAGGTGAAGGTATATTTAACTAACGCTGATCTCATCGACATAGTTAGTGACTCAGTGGGTATACCCGACATTAATCGTATTTGTGATAATTGGGTCTCTAAATTGGAAGAAACATTAAATACATTTGTACCCCGTCGCATTATTCGTGACATTAATTCTTTCCCTTGGATTGACAGTGAGGTAATAAATCTGAGCAAAAAGAAAGAGACTGCCAGCAAACGGGCTAGGAGGATTAACACCCAGAGTGCTTGGGCTAAATACCGTCGACTCAGAAACAGTCTCCGGAACATGATAGATCAAAAATACAATAAATATACTAAGGATTCGCTCGATGATATTAGGACTAATCCCAAAAGGTTTTGGAGCTTCTTAAGATCAAAGACAAAAAGTAAACATATCCCTTCTGAAATGAAATTTCAGGGTAATACTTCAGACGAACCTGAAGTTGTAGCAAATTATTTTAACAATTTCTTTTATTCAAACTTTACTCACGTCCATAATACGGATAACCTTCCTCCCATCAATAGTTTTATTAATCCTAATCTATCAATTGTACAGTTATCAGTTGCTGAAGTCTGCATTATATTACAGAATATAGACACTAGCAAAGCGACAGGGCCGGATGGCATTCCAGGTGTATTTCTAAAGAATTGTGCTAAGGAACTGGCACCTTCTTTTACCAAACTGTTAAACATATCTTTGCAAGCTGGCATATTTCCTAACTCCTAGAAAATGGCTAATATATGTCCCATTTTTAAGAAAGGTGATAGAACTAATTGCGAAAATTATAGGCCTATATCTTTACTTAGTATTTTAAGCAAAATTTTTGAACGTGCTATCTGCAACATAATTTATCCAGAAATCAAAGATTTAATTTCTAACAACCAGTATGGTTTTGTCCAACGACGCTCAACAGAATCTCAATTATATGTCTTTTACGACAAAATCTCAAAAATTTTAGACTCTGGTGGCCAAACTGACGTTATATATCTTGATTTTACAAAAGCCTTTGATTCAGTTCCGCATCATCTCCTTATACATAAACTTCAGACTTTCGGTTTTAATGGGACGCTGCTCAACTGGTTCCATAGTTATCTAAATAATCGATACCAGCGAGTATTAATACACGGTAGCATGTCTACTAAACTACCTGTTAGATCTGGGGTACCCCAAGGGTCAATACTTGGCCCATTAATGTTTATATTATATGTGAATGACATTGCGGATAATATTTCAAATCTATCTTTTAAAACTCTATATGCTGATGATGCAAAAATTGGAAGAGAAATTAAATCAATGCAGGATTGTGTAGACCTTCAAAGCGATTTGAATATTTTACACGTTGGAGTGATATTTGGAAGCTTTTCTTCAATGGTACCAAGTACAAAGTCCTCACAATAGCCAGATCTTTTAAACATAATTTTCAATACCATTTAAATAACATTCATCTAGAATCTGTTAAAGAGTTTAATGATCTAGGACTACTAATCAATTCTTCCTTAACCTGGAGAAGTCACTATTGCCACTAAAATTAGCAAGGCGAACAGAATGCTTGGCCTGATAAAGCGTACAGTCGGATTCAATGCTCCATATAGAGTCAAACTACACCTATATACAACTTTGGTTAAACCGTTATTTTCCTACGCATCAATTGTTTATTCCTGTAGCAAGGCAGATCTCAACCAGATTGAACGTATACAACGTAAAGCCACGAAATATATTCTTAATGATTATGTGTCGGATTACCCAACCAGACTACATAACACCAAACTACTTCCTTTGTCTTTTATAAAAGATATCAACGACTTGTGTTTTCTATATAAATGTATACATAATTTCATAGATATAGATATTAGACATATTCTTTCTTTTTATAACGCTGACACCTCTAGAACTAGGCTAGGTCAACAGGTCTTGCCTTTAAGATCTGTACGCTTTAATTCTGAATTGGCTGGGCTATTTTTCTCTAATCGGGTAGTAAAAATGTGGAATATCCTGCCGAACACAATAAAACAAATTAATTGCCGCAATAGATTTGTCAAACGTTTTAAGAAACTATTATATAATTTTTATATTGTAAAGTTGACTACGACCTATGATATTGACAACTCTTGCACGTGGGTTACCGTTTGTCGCTGTCAGCGATGTCGCCAGGCATGAAACACTTTTCTCTCTTTTTCTTTTTGACACATCCCAGCAGGCACGGGAAGTTCACCTGGTGTTGAGTCGGTGTTGGGCCAGCGTCGTAGACGGTGGGCCAGCATTGATTCGGCGTTTGGTGGGCGTCTCGTGTTTTGCTGGAATGCGTTTTTCATAATTGCTGCACGCATACTTTAATAACATTGTTATCTGATTATGGGACAGGCCTAACATAGATATTACATATCTGATGCCATGTCCCAGCCAACAGTATTATTATGACTATGTTTTCTTATCATTGAACAAAGTAATGTATACTGTGCATTTGGCGAATCTTAATAAATAAATAAATAAATATACCCTTGTAGCCTACCCTTGAATCCCACCATCCCTTACATACCCTCGTAGCCTACCTTTGAATTCCACCATCCCTTACATACTCTTACACCCTTAAATATCATTAAGTAGATCTACCTTACTAACCCGTTACCCAGTAAACATTACTATCAACAATAGGATCTAACGGTACCTTTATTTCTGTGTCGGTTGAGGTCAGTGATCCAACGATAGCCCAATTACCCAATGTACCCCCCCCCCTTTCAATACCATCCATATAGCATTTATACCACATTCTACTCACGGGCCAGTGGCGGATCTAGAAATTGGCAGACGGGGGGCGCCGATTTTTGCGAGAATTTATAGGCTACACACCACAGGTCTATAACCGCGGTTAGAACTTGTATCACATGTTTTTCGCCAATTTCTCAGTCAATTTTAAACCGATTTTGATGAAATTTTGCAAGGACTATGTTCAAGTCACGCGGCGACTACCGTGAAATTTTCATCAAAAATATTATATAGAAACCCAATAAACTGGTTAAATTAAAGTTTGTTTTTTAGCCCTGAATTGCATTACATGCCAAATAGTTTACCTTTTCAGCTATACAATATTTTTCAATGACAATTTCACGGTAGTCGCCGCGTGACCCGACAAACGTCCTTGCAAAATTTCATGAAATTCGGTTGAGAATTGACTGAGAATTAGGCGGAAAACATGCGATACAAGTTAGTATGATGGCGGTTAGAGCTTCGCTAATAGTCACTAGGTGGGGCTGTACATCATTTGATGGGAGTGGACACATATTACCATCATTATCATTATAGCCAGTTATTTAGGCCTACACCGTAAGCTTGCGTGACGTAGGCCTAATCGTTAGGGCCAAAGATTCGATTGAAAAATATATACACCGCTTCGAATCCTGTTCGTGCTTAAAATATTGTGACTAAACTTAAAATGTACTTGTATGTTCACAGGTTGGATGACCCGACAGGAAGGAGGAAATTGAAAGAAAAAAGGTGAAGCGGGTGCATGGTTCGATTTTTTTTATAAAAAATGTGGTAGTCTGACGTTGGGAGAATGTGTAAATGTGACGTTGAAACTTTGACTTTGAAACAATGTGGCAGTATGGCGTTGACGCAACGTAGAAACATGACGTTGAAACGTGACAGTATGACGTTGAGAGAATGTGTAAATGTGATGTTGAAACAATGTGGCAGTCTCACGTCGGATCAATGTGTAAATATGACGATGAAGCAATGCAGCAGCACGATCGACGTTGGGACAAGGTGTGAATATGACATTGAAACAACATAGAAGCCTGATGTTGAGCCAATGAAAAAATATGACGTTGAAACAATGTGAGAGTCTGGCGTGGAAACAGTATCGAATTGTGACTTTCAAACAATGTGGAAGTCGAACGTTGAAAATATGTTGAAATTGTGACGTTGAAACAAGTAACAAATACAATGTCTTTTCAATGCTGTTTCAACATGCTTACCTGACGTCTTTTCAACGTTTTTTTACGTCTTTCGCCCGCTGGGATGCTGTTTCAATATTGGCTGACCGTCTTAGACACTGGCCCAAGAATTAAACAGAATTGGATTAATGCCCCGTGTTGGCTGAGGCAAAAGGTGATGTTGAAAGGGGGCTTTCTAGCGAAAATCAATTGGAAAATATATGCAGACTTATGCGTTACATGTACATTACATCTTTGATAAGCGTCCAGTAACAATGCTCTTTTAAATACTTACTTTTATCCATGATCTACTATTGTCAATATGTTTAATATCATGGAATAGGCATTTGAATATTAAGATATTACATTTTGAATATCAGGATATAATATTTCGTAATAAAGTTATTGCATTGCATGGTATTGTAATGGAATGATTTTATATCAAAATATCAGAATATGACATAAAATTATTTGATGTGACAATTTATCGCCAGGATATAATCTTTTTATGTCAGGATAATATCTGTATCATGATATGATAATATGAGGACATGACACATTAACGTGACACATTAACTGTTTTTTTGTTTTTTTCAAATGGCATTACATGGTGGCGACCATCTTGAATTAAAAAAGGCACAAAGGGGATTTTTGGGGACTCTTCGGCATTCGTCTGGGGAGATGTCCAGGTATCATTTTTGAAAAATTCATCCTTCTGCAATTTTATTCTAGGTTCCTGTGTTTTTTTACTAATGCTCTTGCACTATATCGCTATGATGATTTTATGTGGTATATATTTTGTTAGCCCTAAACATATATCTTATTCATATATGTTTTTCACAGAATTATTGTGGTTATGTCAAAAGCGTATGGAAATTGGTTAGTGTACTTTTAACTCAATGTACTCAATAATATAATTATTATTACAGCTACTACAAGGTATATATGAGGTATAGATGAATTTCTACATGTTTGTAAAGCTGCAATAAATCCAATATATATATATATATATTATAGTACTACTACAATATAGAATATCATCAAAAATATGTTAAGAATTCTGATTGCTAGTGTTATATCAGACAAATGGAGAGATGAGATTAAAGATACATGTCTATCGTTGATTAGTTAGCTGGTGTGTGAATCTACATGATAATAGTATTTATGATACTAAAAGAACTAGACAATGTATATTTTTTTCCGAGTGGTAAAGATTTTATCATATTGCATTTTATTGTATTGTGACTGCTAAAATGTGTGGTTTGGTGCGTGACCATTCCTTGTCTTTTTTGTGGTTGACACCATCCATAGCAGTAGGCCCTACCTCAAAATTCATGCTTGAGGATGTGTTTAAATATGTGATATTGACTGACATGTGATGTAGGCGAGGACATTGGTTAACAGATCATTTGCCAGTTCACTTAACTTTAGCTTCACTGCAAATTTTAAAAAAATTAAGAGAGAAATTTTACTATATGAAAAACAGATTGGAGCAGGTTTAATAAAGAACTAATAAATAACTTGGTGGATTTGATAGACTTAATTGAACCTGAAACACCAGGGGAAATAGACTTGGCTCACGAAAAATAAGTAATATAATTAAAGAAGGGCTAGATGAAGCATTTTTTATTTCAAATGAAATAATGAAATTAATTAAACTAAGGAGACAAATTAGACGCAAAAACCAGAGGATAAGCATCTTTATAACCAATTAAATAACATAGTAAGTAAACAAGTAAGCAAAGATAGAGAAGAATTTTGGAATCATACAACTAAATAACTAGACGAAACTAAAGACTCTAAAGAATTTTGGAAAACTATTATTAGTATTAATGATAAGAAATCAGGCGGCGCATCTAAGCCAATAATTAAAGAAAATGGTAATTTAACTCAAAACAACTTAGAGAAATCAGTCGAGTTCGCTGAATCATTGGGCAAAATTCATAATACAGTATAACCTGCTATGAGCAGCCACTCTTATGAGTAACCAACCTCCTATGGGAGGCCACTTGATCATTCCCCAAAATGACATTTTGTATACAAATGAACCTCCTATGAGCAGCCACCTTCCTTGAAAGGACACTTTTCTTGTGTAGCAAGGGTGGCTGCTCATAGCAGGTTCTACTGTACTCACACAGATGAATTTTTTTTATTTAATAGACAACGCTATAATTGAGAAATCTCATCTTTTTTCAGCTGTAAAAGAAAATAAAGTAGGCCTAGAAGAGGGCGACGATAGTATACTATACAGGGATATCTCGATTCAAGAAATCAAATTACAGCTAGATAGGACTAAAGGTAGGTCCGCTCCAGGAGCAGACGGAATTAAATAGGCCTACACTACGATATAGTTTTAAAATGTCCAGAAATAGTATTTGAGAATTTAAAAACTATGTAAAATCAGTGCCTAAAAATAGGGTATTTTCTAACTGAATAGAAAGAAGCTGGAGGAATTATGCTCCCAAAAAAAATCCAACTACATGTATTTATAGACCAATTATTTTACTAAGTTGCATAGGCAAACTTTTTGAAAAAATGATTGCTCATAGAATGCGCAGTAAATTGGAAGAAGAAAATGCATTTATTAAATGGCAAATTGGCTATAGAAATAAGAGATGTGCAATGGACCACATTCTCAGACTAGCTGATGATGCACAAGTAGCACATATCCGTCATCATAAAGGAACAGCATTTTTTATAGATGTAGAAAAGGCATTTGATTCCGTATAGCACAAGGGACTAAGATATAAATTAATGAATACAAATCTAAAAGATAAAATAGTCAGATTAATGTCTTCATTTATAACTGATTGGGAAATTTCAGTCAAAATAAATAATGAGACTTCAGACAAAATTTCACTTAATACCGGTACACCTCAGGGCTCGGTTCTCAGCCCACTTCTATTTTTAATCTATGTAAATGATATTCCAATAGATCATTTTAGTAATACAGTAGACGTATCTCAGTTTGCAGACGACCTGGGATTTTAGACTTTTGCTAAAAGTGAAAAAAACTATTAAATATAGGCTAGCTAAAATATTATCAGACTTAGAAGTATATGGTGCTCCAAATGGAGGATACAATTAAATGCTTAGAAGACGCAGGTTATAATGCCCAAAACTAAGAAAAATATAGAACTAGAGCTTTTTTGGCGAAAAACTCACTGCAGTACAGCAAGCCAAATTATTAGGAGTAATTTTAGATAGGAAGCTTACCTTTACCGCCTAAATAAATGATAACGCCAAGAAAGGAAGGCAACGCCTTGGTCTGCGCAAACTCCTGAGCGCCTCAAAGTGGGGCTGTAAACACAAAACACTAATGAGACTATATAGAAGCTATATAGTCTATACGTCCAGTAGGCCCCTACTAGAATATGGCGCTCCAGTAATTCTAGGAGCGTCCAAAACGAACATAAAAAAACTTCAAATAATTCAAAATAAGGCCATCAGAATAGCCTACAAAATGAATCCACTTTCGCACACTGAAGATATTCATGAAATTGCTAAGATCCCTCTGATCAAAGAAAGATTCCACGATTTGATAGGGCCTATAGGCCTATCATTCATTCGCTTCACGAGCATTCAGATCTTTTTAAGCTACAAAATAAATTAAGAGAATAAAGAATAAAGAATGGGCATAACACACATCTGAACAAATTAATATCAGAATATGCCGAAATTTACGATCAAAATTGAAACTGCTGTGTGAATGTGGTTAGAGCTGTGTCAGTGTCGGTCCAGCGCCAACAGCATTAGGCCGACATTGATACAACGCTAGCAGAGCTGGCAGCAAATGAGAGTGCTATAGAAACAAGCGAAGTGCTGTCACAGTGTGGCTACCGCAGGCAGTGCCAATGCCAGTCCAGCGCTAACAGCGCTGAGCCGACATTGGCGCGACACTGCACGCGGCGCTGACAGTATAGTAGGCCTACTCGTGAGTGTGATAAGAGCGATGTCGCGTTGACTGACCAACACTTCTAGCGTTGGCCAGTCACCACGACACATTGTCACTCACCAACGTGTCACGAGGTACCGCGTTGGAGCTGAGTAGGTGACACAATTTCAGAAACTATGTCACACATACACAACAACACTTAGATCTACATATAACAGAATAATAACTCTCACCAACAAACAAAAACGCACAAAACACGAAAGAACACGCACACACTCAACAGACAGGATTCAAACACCACAACGAATCCTGGAATGGTTTAAAACCCCTGGTGGCTGTGGAAAGAGACAATTCAGAACAAGCCAACATTCTTAATTTTTCCAATTAAGATGAGAAGCTTCGGGGAACTTTCTATTTTTCAAACTATCAACTTCAGACACTTTAAGACTATTCCACTCAAATTCAATGAAAATTACATAACTTTGACGTTTTTTTTCTGGGTATGCTGGACTATGGCGACGGCACACAGACAGTCAGGCAAACAACACGCGGTAAATGTTCACATTTGATTGAAAATTTAATGAGCAACGAAGCATGGTAGCTCTGCTGTTCACATGGCACCAACAGGCACACGGGGCGACATTGTCGTACCGCAATATAAACTTGTCCTGGTGTCTCAAGTGTTGATTTATTTGGGCCATGTTTTGGAAACTCAACCCAAATACACATTCTAAAAATTAGCGACGCAGCATGTAGCCTACTGTATTGTCCACTCATTGAGTGTTGAGTAAACAGGTCACAGTGAATTTAAATGTAGCCTACACGAGAGACATAGGTTTAGGCCTAAGAAATGTCTCAAATGTTCATTTAAAGGATATCTGCCAAATTACAACTTTATCGGCCTTTCATTCAGATTTCAAGAGATAGGCCTAAAACACGAGATATAGGGTAGCTACTGGTTGATTCAACACCTCACTTAGACCACCGCGACCATCTGTTCGCCGCGGGCGCATCTAAATTAATTAAATTTTAAAATGTTTTTGTTTCCAGGTTCCTTGCATCGCTTGCCAGACATTTGCTGTGAATATTATACACTAATGAAGAATTTGGAAAGGCTAAAAGCAGCTTTATAGGGGAGGACGGGGCATGTTCGAACACCGGGGCACGTTCGCACCCTGCTGCTAGCTCAGAATTAAGGGCCACCTGGTGAATTAAAAATATAATTCATGATGTACCATCCCCCTAAGTCACTGTTTCTCCCAAAATTCATCAGCTACAGTTTTTTTGTTTTGCTCTCGATTCAAATATGTGATTTTCGTCTCATTTTATGTTATTTAGGTTAATTTTTCTAAATACTGTGTGAACTACAGTTTTAGTAGTTAAGTAACCATTTCTTGTACTATAAATAGAACACAGAGGTATACAACATACAGGGAAAGTATTTTTGAACCATCACAAGGGGTACGGGCAATAATTGGGGTTGAAGCTGAAATGGCATTACGGGGCACGTTCAAACGCGTTCGGACATGCCCCGGAAAGGGTGTGAACATGCCCCGAAGTAGCCTCACAACCAATGGTCATAATTGCAGCATAGTTTATCTTATTCACACATGTCCACACTCACCCTTACATGCTGGCACTCACTCAGCCACACATTATCACACTTTTTCACACAACACAAGCTGTTTTGTCTGGTAAACCGGCGGTTGGTGGATAACCGAGACAAATGCTGCCAGTGGTGCGCCGGTGGCCATATGGTCTCACCACCCTAAATAAGCCGAAATCCAGGGAGGTGTATACTAATGATGGAATCATCACACAAAATATTTTTAATGCGGCTGTTCCAACCTCTATTGAAACAAAATAAAATACAAAGAAGTAATAATTTTGTGAATATTTAATAAGCCCACGTTATCTTCTTTGTCAAGGATATCAGATATAACTGTTTCATGATAACCTCGCAGGGATACAGTGGGTTAAAATGATGTGTGTCTGTTCTGTGAAAGAGAGCACGGATTATAGCCCAATTTTAACAGTATTGACTTTTTTACACTCTAGGGGGCGTAGCTCAAAATCTGTCTGGTAACCATACCCATAGCGGGCCTGTTTTCGAACAAGGACATCTCAAGCTTTATCCTGATATGTCACACTAAATATCTAATAGGGTGAAAAATGGTGAAATCGGCCTGCGGAATTAAGGCAGTTTACATGTGTTTCAATGGGACTGGCATTTGGGGTGGTGAGACCATCAGTAGACACAAGGGGTCTGCATGTTCTGGTCCTTTCTTGACATATTCCAGCTGCTTGATAAAAAATCTGCAGCTTGATATCTATATTTTATTGAGTTTTACTATCGCTGTAACAATCTAAGTGTAATAGTTTTGATTAGAAAGTATATAATTGGTGAATAAATGTGATAACCATGTCTAGAAAAGACCAGAAGAGGCCGTGTTTTGGTGATATAAGTCATAGATGGAATGCCTGGTTGGTAGTTTGATTGTCATATGGGCCCAAATGAAAATAAAAAATAGTGAATTTAAGTATGGATGCTACTAATAGCAGTCCATTCTAATATGTGTGGCATATTTCAACAACAATTTTCGAAATACAAGGTAACCATGACGACTTTGTGTGACGAAATAGAGGCGGGAATAGCCACTTCATTTAACTGTTTTATTCAATGCGACTTTCAAGGAAACCAGGCCGATTTTCATGATATCAATCATTATTCAAAGGGCTCCGAGGGCAACAGTTTTCAATATATTTGCCTAATTCAAAAACTATATTGTTCAGAACACCTTCAAGCATCATACCAGGCCGAAATAAAATAATCAAAGAAAATTATATCTCTACATATGGTCTCACCACCCTAAATAAGCCGAAATCCAGGGAGGTGTATACTAATGATGGAATCATCACACAAAATATTTTTAATGCGGCTGTTCCAACCTCTATTGAAACAAAAAAAAATACAAAGAAGTAATAATTTTGTGAATATTTAATAAGCCCACGTTATCTTCTTTGTCAAGGATATCAGATATAACTGTTTCATGATAACCTCGCAGGGATACAGTGGGTTAAAATGATGTGTGTCTGTTCTGTGAAAGAGAGCACGGATTATAGCCCAATTTTAACAGTATTGACTTTTTTACACTCTAGGGGGCGTAGCTCAAAATCTGTCTGGTAACCATACCCATAGCGGGCCTGTTTTCGAACAAGGACATCTCAAGCTTTATCCTGATATGTCACACTAAATATCTAATAGGGTGAAAAATGGTGAAATCGGCCTGCGGAATTAAGGCAGTTTACATGTGTTTCAATGGGACTGGCATTTGGGGTGGTGAGACCATCAGTAGACACAAGGGGTCTGCATGTTCTGGTCCTTTCTTGACATATTCCAGCTGCTTGATAAAAAATCTGCAGCTTGATATCTATATTTTATTGAGTTTTACTATCGCTGTAACAATCTAAGTGTAATAGTTTTGATTAGAAAGTATATAATTGGTGAATAAATGTGATAACCATGTCTAGAAAAGACCAGAAGAGGCCGTGTTTTGGTGATATAAGTCATAGATGGAATGCCTGGTTGGTAGTTTGATTGTCATATGGGCCCAAATGAAAATAAAAAATAGTGAATTTAAGTATGGATGCTACTAATAGCAGTCCATTCTAATATGTGTGGCATATTTCAACAACAATTTTCGAAATACAAGGTAACCATGACGACTTTGTGTGACGAAATAGAGGCGGGAATAGCCACTTCATTTAACTGTTTTATTCAATGCGACTTTCAAGGAAACCAGGCCGATTTTCATGATATCAATCATTATTCAAAGGGCTCCGAGGGCAACAGTTTTCAATATATTTGCCTAATTCAAAAACTATATTGTTCAGAACACCTTCAAGCATCATACCAGGCCGAAATAAAATAATCAAAGAAAATTATATCTCTACATATGGTCTCACCACCCTAAATAAGCCGAAATCCAGGGAGGTGTATACTAATGATGGAATCATCACACAAAATATTTTTAATGCGGCTGTTCCAACCTCTATTGAAACAAAATAAAATACAAAGAAGTAATAATTTTGTGAATATTTAATAAGCCCACGTTATCTTCTTTGTCAAGGATATCAGATATAACTGTTTCATGATAACCTCGCAGGGATACAGTGGGTTAAAATGATGTGTGTCTGTTCTGTGAAAGAGAGCACGGATTATAGCCCAATTTTAACAGTATTGACTCTTTTACACTCTAGGGGGCGTAGCTCAAAATCTGTCTGGTAACCATACCCATAGCGGGCCTGTTTTCGAACAAGGACATCTCAAGCTTTATCCTGATATGTCACACTAAATATCTAATAGGGTGAAAAATGGTGAAATCGGCCTGCGGAATTAAGGCAGTTTACATGTGTTTCAATGGGACTGGCATTTGGGGTGGTGAGACCATCAGTAGACACAAGGGGTTTGCATGTTCTGGTCCTTTCTTGACATATTCCAGCTGCTTGATAAAAAATCTGCAGCTTGATATCTATATTTTATTGAGTTTTACTATCGCTGTAACAATCTAAGTGTAATAGTTTTGATTAGAAAGTATATAATTGGTGAATAAATGTGATAACCATGTCTAGAAAAGACCAGAAGAGGCCGTGTTTTGGTGATATAAGTCATAGATGGAATGCCTGGTTGGTAGTTTGATTGTCATATGGGCCCAAATGAAAATAAAAAATAGTGAATTTAAGTATGGATGCTACTAATAGCAGTCCATTCTAATATGTGTGGCATATTTCAACAACAATTTTCGAAATACAAGGTAACCATGACGACTTTGTGTGACGAAATAGAGGCGGGAATAGCCACTTCATTTAACTGTTTTATTCAATGCGACTTTCAAGGAAACCAGGCCGATTTTCATGATATCAATCATTATTCAAAGGGCTCCGAGGGCAACAGTTTTCAATATATTTGCCTAATTCAAAAACTATATTGTTCAGAACACCTTCAAGCATCATACCAGGCCGAAATAAAATAATCAAAGAAAATTATATCTCTACATATGGTCTCACCACCCTAAATAAGCCGAAATCCAGGGAGGTGTATACTAATGATGGAATCATCACACAAAATATTTTTAATGCGGCTGTTCCAACCTCTATTGAAACAAAAAAAAATACAAAGAAGTAATAATTTTGTGAATATTTAATAAGCCCACGTTATCTTCTTTGTCAAGGATATCAGATATAACTGTTTCATGATAACCTCGCAGGGATACAGTGGGTTAAAATGATGTGTGTCTGTTCTGTGAAAGAGAGCACGGATTATAGCCCAATTTTAACAGTATTGACTTTTTTACACTCTAGGGGGCGTAGCTCAAAATCTGTCTGGTAACCATACCCATAGCGGGCCTGTTTTCGAACAAGGACATCTCAAGCTTTATCCTGATATGTCACACTAAATATCTAATAGGGTGAAAAATGGTGAAATCGGCCTGCGGAATTAAGGCAGTTTACATGTGTTTCAATGGGACTGGCATTTGGGGTGGTGAGACCATCAGTAGACACAAGGGGTTTGCATGTTCTGGTCCTTTCTTGACATATTCCAGCTGCTTGATAAAAAATCTGCAGCTTGATATCTATATTTTATTGAGTTTTACTATCGCTGTAACAATCTAAGTGTAATAGTTTTGATTAGAAAGTATATAATTGGTGAATAAATGTGATAACCATGTCTAGAAAAGACCAGAAGAGGCCGTGTTTTGGTGATATAAGTCATAGATGGAATGCCTGGTTGGTAGTTTGATTGTCATATGGGCCCAAATGAAAATAAAAAATAGTGAATTTAAGTATGGATGATACTAATAGCAGTCCATTCTAATATGTGTGGCATATTTCAACAACAATTTTCGAAATACAAGGTAACCATGACGACTTTGTGTGACGAAATAGAGGCGGGAATAGCCACTTCATTTAACTGTTTTATTCAATGCGACTTTCAAGGAAACCAGGCCGATTTTCATGATATCAATCATTATTCAAAGGGCTCCGAGGGCAACAGTTTTCAATATATTTGCCTAATTCAAAAACTATATTGTTCAGAACACCTTCAAGCATCATACCAGGCCGAAATAAAATAATCAAAGAAAATTATATCTCTACATATGGTCTCACCACCCTAAATAAGCCGAAATCCAGGGAGGTGTATACTAATGATGGAATCATCACACAAAATATTTTTAATGCGGCTGTTCCAACCTCTATTGAAACAAAAAAAAATACAAAGAAGTAATAATTTTGTGAATATTTAATAAGCCCACGTTATCTTCTTTGTCAAGGATATCAGATATAACTGTTTCATGATAACCTCGCAGGGATACAGTGGGTTAAAATGATGTGTGTCTGTTCTGTGAAAGAGAGCACGGATTATAGCCCAATTTTAACAGTATTGACTTTTTTACACTCTAGGGGGCGTAGCTCAAAATCTGTCTGGTAACCATACCCATAGCGGGCCTGTTTTCGAACAAGGACATCTCAAGCTTTATCCTGATATGTCACACTAAATATCTAATAGGGTGAAAAATGGTGAAATCGGCCTGCGGAATTAAGGCAGTTTACATGTGTTTCAATGGGACTGGCATTTGGGGTGGTGAGACCATCAGTAGACACAAGGGGTTTGCATGTTCTGGTCCTTTCTTGACATATTCCAGCTGCTTGATAAAAAATCTGCAGCTTGATATCTATATTTTATTGAGTTTTACTATCGCTGTAACAATCTAAGTGTAATAGTTTTGATTAGAAAGTATATAATTGGTGAATAAATGTGATAACCATGTCTAGAAAAGACCAGAAGAGGCCGTGTTTTGGTGATATAAGTCATAGATGGAATGCCTGGTTGGTAGTTTGATTGTCATATGGGCCCAAATGAAAATAAAAAATAGTGAATTTAAGTATGGATGCTACTAATAGCAGTCCATTCTAATATGTGTGGCATATTTCAACAACAATTTTCGAAATACAAGGTAACCATGACGACTTTGTGTGACGAAATAGAGGCGGGAATAGCCACTTCATTTAACTGTTTTATTCAATGCGACTTTCAAGGAAACCAGGCCGATTTTCATGATATCAATCATTATTCAAAGGGCTCCGAGGGCAACAGTTTTCAATATATTTGCCTAATTCAAAAACTATATTGTTCAGAACACCTTCAAGCATCATACCAGGCCGAAATAAAATAATCAAAGAAAATTATATCTCTACATATGGTCTCACCACCCTAAATAAGCCGAAATCCAGGGAGGTGTATACTAATGATGGAATCATCACACAAAATATTTTTAATGCGGCTGTTCCAACCTCTATTGAAACAAAATAAAATACAAAGAAGTAATAATTTTGTGAATATTTAATAAGCCCACGTTATCTTCTTTGTCAAGGATATCAGATATAACTGTTTCATGATAACCTCGCAGGGATACAGTGGGTTAAAATGATGTGTGTCTGTTCTGTGAAAGAGAGCACGGATTATAGCCCAATTTTAACAGTATTGACTCTTTTACACTCTAGGGGGCGTAGCTCAAAATCTGTCTGGTAACCATACCCATAGCGGGCCTGTTTTCGAACAAGGACATCTCAAGCTTTATCCTGATATGTCACACTAAATATCTAATAGGGTGAAAAATGGTGAAATCGGCCTGCGGAATTAAGGCAGTTTACATGTGTTTCAATGGGACTGGCATTTGGGGTGGTGAGACCATCAGTAGACACAAGGGGTTTGCATGTTCTGGTCCTTTCTTGACATATTCCAGCTGCTTGATAAAAAATCTGCAGCTTGATATCTATATTTTATTGAGTTTTACTATCGCTGTAACAATCTAAGTGTAATAGTTTTGATTAGAAAGTATATAATTGGTGAATAAATGTGATAACCATGTCTAGAAAAGACCAGAAGAGGCCGTGTTTTGGTGATATAAGTCATAGATGGAATGCCTGGTTGGTAGTTTGATTGTCATATGGGCCCAAATGAAAATAAAAAATAGTGAATTTAAGTATGGATGCTACTAATAGCAGTCCATTCTAATATGTGTGGCATATTTCAACAACAATTTTCGAAATACAAGGTAACCATGACGACTTTGTGTGACGAAATAGAGGCGGGAATAGCCACTTCATTTAACTGTTTTATTCAATGCGACTTTCAAGGAAACCAGGCCGATTTTCATGATATCAATCATTATTCAAAGGGCTCCGAGGGCAACAGTTTTCAATATATTTGCCTAATTCAAAAACTATATTGTTCAGAACACCTTCAAGCATCATACCAGGCCGAAATAAAATAATCAAAGAAAATTATATCTCTACATATGGTCTCACCACCCTAAATAAGCCGAAATCCAGGGAGGTGTATACTAATGATGGAATCATCACACAAAATATTTTTAATGCGGCTGTTCCAACCTCTATTGAAACAAAATAAAATACAAAGAAGTAATAATTTTGTGAATATTTAATAAGCCCACGTTATCTTCTTTGTCAAGGATATCAGATATAACTGTTTCATGATAACCTCGCAGGGATACAGTGGGTTAAAATGATGTGTGTCTGTTCTGTGAAAGAGAGCACGGATTATAGCCCAATTTTAACAGTATTGACTCTTTTACACTCTAGGGGGCGTAGCTCAAAATCTGTCTGGTAACCATACCCATAGCGGGCCTGTTTTCGAACAAGGACATCTCAAGCTTTATCCTGATATGTCACACTAAATATCTAATAGGGTGAAAAATGGTGAAATCGGCCTGCGGAATTAAGGCAGTTTACATGTGTTTCAATGGGACTGGCATTTGGGGTGGTGAGACCATCAGTAGACACAAGGGGTTTGCATGTTCTGGTCCTTTCTTGACATATTCCAGCTGCTTGATAAAAAATCTGCAGCTTGATATCTATATTTTATTGAGTTTTACTATCGCTGTAACAATCTAAGTGTAATAGTTTTGATTAGAAAGTATATAATTGGTGAATAAATGTGATAACCATGTCTAGAAAAGACCAGAAGAGGCCGTGTTTTGGTGATATAAGTCATAGATGGAATGCCTGGTTGGTAGTTTGATTGTCATATGGGCCCAAATGAAAATAAAAAATAGTGAATTTAAGTATGGATGCTACTAATAGCAGTCCATTCTAATATGTGTGGCATATTTCAACAACAATTTTCGAAATACAAGGTAACCATGACGACTTTGTGTGACGAAATAGAGGCGGGAATAGCCACTTCATTTAACTGTTTTATTCAATGCGACTTTCAAGGAAACCAGGCCGATTTTCATGATATCAATCATTATTCAAAGGGCTCCGAGGGCAACAGTTTTCAATATATTTGCCTAATTCAAAAACTATATTGTTCAGAACACCTTCAAGCATCATACCAGGCCGAAATAAAATAATCAAAGAAAATTATATCTCTACATATGGTCTCACCACCCTAAATAAGCCGAAATCCAGGGAGGTGTATACTAATGATGGAATCATCACACAAAATATTTTTAATGCGGCTGTTCCAACCTCTATTGAAACAAAATAAAATACAAAGAAGTAATAATTTTGTGAATATTTAATAAGCCCACGTTATCTTCTTTGTCAAGGATATCAGATATAACTGTTTCATGATAACCTCGCAGGGATACAGTGGGTTAAAATGATGTGTGTCTGTTCTGTGAAAGAGAGCACGGATTATAGCCCAATTTTAACAGTATTGACTCTTTTACACTCTAGGGGGCGTAGCTCAAAATCTGTCTGGTAACCATACCCATAGCGGGCCTGTTTTCGAACAAGGACATCTCAAGCTTTATCCTGATATGTCACACTAAATATCTAATAGGGTGAAAAATGGTGAAATCGGCCTGCGGAATTAAGGCAGTTTACATGTGTTTCAATGGGACTGGCATTTGGGGTGGTGAGACCATCAGTAGACACAAGGGGTTTGCATGTTCTGGTCCTTTCTTGACATATTCCAGCTGCTTGATAAAAAATCTGCAGCTTGATATCTATATTTTATTGAGTTTTACTATCGCTGTAACAATCTAAGTGTAATAGTTTTGATTAGAAAGTATATAATTGGTGAATAAATGTGATAACCATGTCTAGAAAAGACCAGAAGAGGCCGTGTTTTGGTGATATATGTCATAGATGGAATGCCTGGTTGGTAGTTTGATTGTCATATGGGCCCAAATGAAAATAAAAAATAGTGAATTTAAGTATGGATGCTACTAATAGCAGTCCATTCTAATATGTGTGGCATATTTCAACAACAATTTTCGAAATACAAGGTAACCATGACGACTTTGTGTGACGAAATAGAGGCGGGAATAGCCACTTCATTTAACTGTTTTATTCAATGCGACTTTCAAGGAAACCAGGCCGATTTTCATGATATCAATCATTATTCAAAGGGCTCCGAGGGCAACAGTTTTCAATATATTTGCCTAATTCAAAAACTATATTGTTCAGAACACCTTCAAGCATCATACCAGGCCGAAATAAAATAATCAAAGAAAATTATATCTCTACATATGGTCTCACCACCCTAAATAAGCCGAAATCCAGGGAGGTGTATACTAATGATGGAATCATCACACAAAATATTTTTAATGCGGCTGTTCCAACCTCTATTGAAACAAAATAAAATACAAAGAAGTAATAATTTTGTGAATATTTAATAAGCCCACGTTATCTTCTTTGTCAAGGATATCAGATATAACTGTTTCATGATAACCTCGCAGGGATACAGTGGGTTAAAATGATGTGTGTCTGTTCTGTGAAAGAGAGCACGGATTATAGCCCAATTTTAACAGTATTGACTCTTTTACACTCTAGGGGGCGTAGCTCAAAATCTGTCTGGTAACCATACCCATAGCGGGCCTGTTTTCGAACAAGGACATCTCAAGCTTTATCCTGATATGTCACACTAAATATCTAATAGGGTGAAAAATGGTGAAATCGGCCTGCGGAATTAAGGCAGTTTACATGTGTTTCAATGGGACTGGCATTTGGGGTGGTGAGACCATCAGTAGACACAAGGGGTTTGCATGTTCTGGTCCTTTCTTGACATATTCCAGCTGCTTGATAAAAAATCTGCAGCTTGATATCTATATTTTATTGAGTTTTACTATCGCTGTAACAATCTAAGTGTAATAGTTTTGATTAGAAAGTATATAATTGGTGAATAAATGTGATAACCATGTCTAGAAAAGACCAGAAGAGGCCGTGTTTTGGTGATATAAGTCATAGATGGAATGCCTGGTTGGTAGTTTGATTGTCATATGGGCCCAAATGAAAATAAAAAATAGTGAATTTAAGTATGGATGCTACTAATAGCAGTCCATTCTAATATGTGTGGCATATTTCAACAACAATTTTCGAAATACAAGGTAACCATGACGACTTTGTGTGACGAAATAGAGGCGGGAATAGCCACTTCATTTAACTGTTTTATTCAATGCGACTTTCAAGGAAACCAGGCCGATTTTCATGATATCAATCATTATTCAAAGGGCTCCGAGGGCAACAGTTTTCAATATATTTGCCTAATTCAAAAACTATATTGTTCAGAACACCTTCAAGCATCATACCAGGCCGAAATAAAATAATCAAAGAAAATTATATCTCTACATATGGTCTCACCACCCTAAATAAGCCGAAATCCAGGGAGGTGTATACTAATGATGGAATCATCACACAAAATATTTTTAATGCGGCTGTTCCAACCTCTATTGAAACAAAAAAAAATACAAAGAAGTAATAATTTTGTGAATATTTAATAAGCCCACGTTATCTTCTTTGTCAAGGATATCAGATATAACTGTTTCATGATAACCTCGCAGGGATACAGTGGGTTAAAATGATGTGTGTCTGTTCTGTGAAAGAGAGCACGGATTATAGCCCAATTTTAACAGTATTGACTCTTTTACACTCTAGGGGGCGTAGCTCAAAATCTGTCTGGTAACCATACCCATAGCGGGCCTGTTTTCGAACAAGGACATCTCAAGCTTTATCCTGATATGTCACACTAAATATCTAATAGGGTGAAAAATGGTGAAATCGGCCTGCGGAATTAAGGCAGTTTACATGTGTTTCAATGGGACTGGCATTTGGGGTGGTGAGACCATCAGTAGACACAAGGAGTTTGCATGTTCTGGTCCTTTCTTGACATATTCCAGCTGCTTGATAAAAAATCTGCAGCTTGATATCTATATTTTATTGAGTTTTACTATCGCTGTAACAATCTAAGTGTAATAGTTTTGATTAGAAAGTATATAATTGGTGAATAAATGTGATAACCATGTCTAGAAAAGACCAGAAGAGGCCGTGTTTTGGTGATATAAGTCATAGATGGAATGCCTGGTTGGTAGTTTGATTGTCATATGGGCCCAAATGAAAATAAAAAATAGTGAATTTAAGTATGGATGCTACTAATAGCAGTCCATTCTAATATGTGTGGCATATTTCAACAACAATTTTCGAAATACAAGGTAACCATGACGACTTTGTGTGACGAAATAGAGGCGGGAATAGCCACTTCATTTAACTGTTTTATTCAATGCGACTTTCAAGGAAACCAGGCCGATTTTCATGATATCAATCATTATTCAAAGGGCTCCGAGGGCAACAGTTTTCAATATATTTGCCTAATTCAAAAACTATATTGTTCAGAACACCTTCAAGCATCATACCAGGCCGAAATAAAATAATCAAAGAAAATTATATCTCTACATATGGTCTCACCACCCTAAATAAGCCGAAATCCAGGGAGGTGTATACTAATGATGGAATCATCACACAAAATATTTTTAATGCGGCTGTTCCAACCTCTATTGAAACAAAAAAAATACAAAGAAGTAATAATTTTGTGAATATTTAATAAGCCCACGTTATCTTCTTTGTCAAGGATATCAGATATAACTGTTTCATGATAACCTCGCAGGGATACAGTGGGTTAAAATGATGTGTGTCTGTTCTGTGAAAGAGAGCACGGATTATAGCCCAATTTTAACAGTATTGACTCTTTTACACTCTAGGGGGCGTAGCTCAAAATCTGTCTGGTAACCATACCCATAGCGGGCCTGTTTTCGAACAAGGACATCTCAAGCTTTATCCTGATATGTCACACTAAATATCTAATAGGGTGAAAAATGGTGAAATCGGCCTGCGGAATTAAGGCAGTTTACATGTGTTTCAATGGGACTGGCATTTGGGGTGGTGAGACCATCAGTAGACACAAGGGGTTTGCATGTTCTGGTCCTTTCTTGACATATTCCAGCTGCTTGATAAAAAATCTGCAGCTTGATATCTATATTTTATTGAGTTTTACTATCGCTGTAACAATCTAAGTGTAATAGTTTTGATTAGAAAGTATATAATTGGTGAATAAATGTGATAACCATGTCTAGAAAAGACCAGAAGAGGCCGTGTTTTGGTGATATAAGTCATAGATGGAATGCCTGGTTGGTAGTTTGATTGTCATATGGGCCCAAATGAAAATAAAAAATAGTGAATTTAAGTATGGATGCTACTAATAGCAGTCCATTCTAATATGTGTGGCATATTTCAACAACAATTTTCGAAATACAAGGTAACCATGACGACTTTGTGTGACGAAATAGAGGCGGGAATAGCCACTTCATTTAACTGTTTTATTCAATGCGACTTTCAAGGAAACCAGGCCGATTTTCATGATATCAATCATTATTCAAAGGGCTCCGAGGGCAACAGTTTTCAATATATTTGCCTAATTCAAAAACTATATTGTTCAGAACACCTTCAAGCATCATACCAGGCCGAAATAAAATAATCAAAGAAAATTATATCTCTACATCAGTAGACACAAGGGGTTTGCATGTTCTGGTCCTTTCTTGACATATTCCAGCTGCTTGATAAAAAATCTGCAGCTTGATATCTATATTTTATTGAGTTTTACTATCGCTGTAACAATCTAAGTGTAATAGTTTTGATTAGAAAGTATATAATTGGTGAATAAATGTGATAACCATGTCTAGAAAAGACCAGAAGAGGCCGTGTTTTGGTGATATAAGTCATAGATGGAATGCCTGGTTGGTAGTTTGATTGTCATATGGGCCCAAATGAAAATAAAAAATAGTGAATTTAAGTATGGATGCTACTAATAGCAGTCCATTCTAATATGTGTGGCATATTTCAACAACAATTTTCGAAATACAAGGTAACCATGACGACTTTGTGTGACGAAATAGAGGCGGGAATAGCCACTTCATTTAACTGTTTTATTCAATGCGACTTTCAAGGAAACCAGGCCGATTTTCATGATATCAATCATTATTCAAAGGGCTCCGAGGGCAACAGTTTTCAATATATTTGCCTAATTCAAAAACTATATTGTTCAGAACACCTTCAAGCATCATACCAGGCCGAAATAAAATAATCAAAGAAAATTATATCTCTACATATGGTCTCACCACCCTAAATAAGCCGAAATCCAGGGAGGTGTATACTAATGATGGAATCATCACACAAAATATTTTTAATGCGGCTGTTCCAACCTCTATTGAAACAAAAAAAAATACAAAGAAGTAATAATTTTGTGAATATTTAATAAGCCCACGTTATCTTCTTTGTCAAGGATATCAGATATAACTGTTTCATGATAACCTCGCAGGGATACAGTGGGTTAAAATGATGTGTGTCTGTTCTGTGAAAGAGAGCACGGATTATAGCCCAATTTTAACAGTATTGACTCTTTTACACTCTAGGGGGCGTAGCTCAAAATCTGTCTGGTAACCATACCCATAGCGGGCCTGTTTTCGAACAAGGACATCTCAAGCTTTATCCTGATATGTCACACTAAATATCTAATAGGGTGAAAAATGGTGAAATCGGCCTGCGGAATTAAGGCAGTTTACATGTGTTTCAATGGGACTGGCATTTGGGGTGGTGAGACCATCAGTAGACACAAGGGGTTTGCATGTTCTGGTCCTTTCTTGACATATTCCAGCTGCTTGATAAAAAATCTGCAGCTTGATATCTATATTTTATTGAGTTTTACTATCGCTGTAACAATCTAAGTGTAATAGTTTTGATTAGAAAGTATATAATTGGTGAATAAATGTGATAACCATGTCTAGAAAAGACCAGAAGAGGCCGTGTTTTGGTGATATAAGTCATAGATGGAATGCCTGGTTGGTAGTTTGATTGTCATATGGGCCCAAATGAAAATAAAAAATAGTGAATTTAAGTATGGATGCTACTAATAGCAGTCCATTCTAATATGTGTGGCATATTTCAACAACAATTTTCGAAATACAAGGTAACCATGACGACTTTGTGTGACGAAATAGAGGCGGGAATAGCCACTTCATTTAACTGTTTTATTCAATGCGACTTTCAAGGAAACCAGGCCGATTTTCATGATATCAATCATTATTCAAAGGGCTCCGAGGGCAACAGTTTTCAATATATTTGCCTAATTCAAAAACTATATTGTTCAGAACACCTTCAAGCATCATACCAGGCCGAAATAAAATAATCAAAGAAAATTATATCTCTACATATGGTCTCACCACCCTAAATAAGCCGAAATCCAGGGAGGTGTATACTAATGATGGAATCATCACACAAAATATTTTTAATGCGGCTGTTCCAACCTCTATTGAAACAAAAAAAAATACAAAGAAGTAATAATTTTGTGAATATTTAATAAGCCCACGTTATCTTCTTTGTCAAGGATATCAGATATAACTGTTTCATGATAACCTCGCAGGGATACAGTGGGTTAAAATGATGTGTGTCTGTTCTGTGAAAGAGAGCACGGATTATAGCCCAATTTTAACAGTATTGACTCTTTTACACTCTAGGGGGCGTAGCTCAAAATCTGTCTGGTAACCATACCCATAGCGGGCCTGTTTTCGAACAAGGACATCTCAAGCTTTATCCTGATATGTCACACTAAATATCTAATAGGGTGAAAAATGGTGAAATCGGCCTGCGGAATTAAGGCAGTTTACATGTGTTTCAATGGGACTGGCATTTGGGGTGGTGAGACCATCAGTAGACACAAGGGGTTTGCATGTTCTGGTCCTTTCTTGACATATTCCAGCTGCTTGATAAAAAATCTGCAGCTTGATATCTATATTTTATTGAGTTTTACTATCGCTGTAACAATCTAAGTGTAATAGTTTTGATTAGAAAGTATATAATTGGTGAATAAATGTGATAACCATGTCTAGAAAAGACCAGAAGAGGCCGTGTTTTGGTGATATAAGTCATAGATGGAATGCCTGGTTGGTAGTTTGATTGTCATATGGGCCCAAATGAAAATAAAAAATAGTGAATTTAAGTATGGATGCTACTAATAGCAGTCCATTCTAATATGTGTGGCATATTTCAACAACAATTTTCGAAATACAAGGTAACCATGACGACTTTGTGTGACGAAATAGAGGCGGGAATAGCCACTTCATTTAACTGTTTTATTCAATGCGACTTTCAAGGAAACCAGGCCGATTTTCATGATATCAATCATTATTCAAAGGGCTCCGAGGGCAACAGTTTTCAATATATTTGCCTAATTCAAAAACTATATTGTTCAGAACACCTTCAAGCATCATACCAGGCCGAAATAAAATAATCAAAGAAAATTATATCTCTACATCAGTAGACACAAGGGGTTTGCATGTTCTGGTCCTTTCTTGACATATTCCAGCTGCTTGATAAAAAATCTGCAGCTTGATATCTATATTTTATTGAGTTTTACTATCGCTGTAACAATCTAAGTGTAATAGTTTTGATTAGAAAGTATATAATTGGTGAATAAATGTGATAACCATGTCTAGAAAAGACCAGAAGAGGCCGTGTTTTGGTGATATAAGTCATAGATGGAATGCCTGGTTGGTAGTTTGATTGTCATATGGGCCCAAATGAAAATAAAAAATAGTGAATTTAAGTATGGATGCTACTAATAGCAGTCCATTCTAATATGTGTGGCATATTTCAACAACAATTTTCGAAATACAAGGTAACCATGACGACTTTGTGTGACGAAATAGAGGCGGGAATAGCCACTTCATTTAACTGTTTTATTCAATGCGACTTTCAAGGAAACCAGGCCGATTTTCATGATATCAATCATTATTCAAAGGGCTCCGAGGGCAACAGTTTTCAATATATTTGCCTAATTCAAAAACTATATTGTTCAGAACACCTTCAAGCATCATACCAGGCCGAAATAAAATAATCAAAGAAAATTATATCTCTACATATGGTCTCACCACCCTAAATAAGCCGAAATCCAGGGAGGTGTATACTAATGATGGAATCATCACACAAAATATTTTTAATGCGGCTGTTCCAACCTCTATTGAAACAAAAAAAAATACAAAGAAGTAATAATTTTGTGAATATTTAATAAGCCCACGTTATCTTCTTTGTCAAGGATATCAGATATTACTGTTTCATGATAACCTCGCAGGGATACAGTGGGTTAAAATGATGTGTGTCTGTTCTGTGAAAGAGAGCACGGATTATAGCCCAATTTTAACAGTATTGACTCTTTTACACTCTAGGGGGCGTAGCTCAAAATCTGTCTGGTAACCATACCCATAGCGGGCCTGTTTTCGAACAAGGACATCTCAAGCTTTATCCTGATATGTCACACTAAATATCTAATAGGGTGAAAAATGGTGAAATCGGCCTGCGGAATTAAGGCAGTTTACATGTGTTTCAATGGGACTGGCATTTGGGGTGGTGAGACCATCAGTAGACACAAGGGGTTTGCATGTTCTGGTCCTTTCTTGACATATTCCAGCTGCTTGATAAAAAATCTGCAGCTTGATATCTATATTTTATTGAGTTTTACTATCGCTGTAACAATCTAAGTGTAATAGTTTTGATTAGAAAGTATATAATTGGTGAATAAATGTGATAACCATGTCTAGAAAAGACCAGAAGAGGCCGTGTTTTGGTGATATAAGTCATAGATGGAATGCCTGGTTGGTAGTTTGATTGTCATATGGGCCCAAATGAAAATAAAAAATAGTGAATTTAAGTATGGATGCTACTAATAGCAGTCCATTCTAATATGTGTGGCATATTTCAACAACAATTTTCGAAATACAAGGTAACCATGACGACTTTGTGTGACGAAATAGAGGCGGGAATAGCCACTTCATTTAACTGTTTTATTCAATGCGACTTTCAAGGAAACCAGGCCGATTTTCATGATATCAATCATTATTCAAAGGGCTCCGAGGGCAACAGTTTTCAATATATTTGCCTAATTCAAAAACTATATTGTTCAGAACACCTTCAAGCATCATACCAGGCCGAAATAAAATAATCAAAGAAAATTATATCTCTACATATGGTCTCACCACCCTAAATAAGCCGAAATCCAGGGAGGTGTATACTAATGATGGAATCATCACACAAAATATTTTTAATGCGGCTGTTCCAACCTCTATTGAAACAAAAAAAAATACAAAGAAGTAATAATTTTGTGAATATTTAATAAGCCCACGTTATCTTCTTTGTCAAGGATATCAGATATAACTGTTTCATGATAACCTCGCAGGGATACAGTGGGTTAAAATGATGTGTGTCTGTTCTGTGAAAGAGAGCACGGATTATAGCCCAATTTTAACAGTATTGACTTTTTTACACTCTAGGGGGCGTAGCTCAAAATCTGTCTGGTAACCATACCCATAGCGGGCCTGTTTTCGAACAAGGACATCTCAAGCTTTATCCTGATATGTCACACTAAATATCTAATAGGGTGAAAAATGGTGAAATCGGCCTGCGGAATTAAGGCAGTTTACATGTGTTTCAATGGGACTGGCATTTGGGGTGGTGAGACCATCAGTAGACACAAGGGGTTTGCATGTTCTGGTCCTTTCTTGACATATTCCAGCTGCTTGATAAAAAATCTGCAGCTTGATATCTATATTTTATTGAGTTTTACTATCGCTGTAACAATCTAAGTGTAATAGTTTTGATTAGAAAGTATATAATTGGTGAATAAATGTGATAACCATGTCTAGAAAAGACCAGAAGAGGCCGTGTTTTGGTGATATAAGTCATAGATGGAATGCCTGGTTGGTAGTTTGATTGTCATATGGGCCCAAATGAAAATAAAAAATAGTGAATTTAAGTATGGATGCTACTAATAGCAGTCCATTCTAATATGTGTGGCATATTTCAACAACAATTTTCGAAATACAAGGTAACCATGACGACTTTGTGTGACGAAATAGAGGCGGGAATAGCCACTTCATTTAACTGTTTTATTCAATGCGACTTTCAAGGAAACCAGGCCGATTTTCATGATATCAATCATTATTCAAAGGGCTCCGAGGGCAACAGTTTTCAATATATTTGCCTAATTCAAAAACTATATTGTTCAGAACACCTTCAAGCATCATACCAGGCCGAAATAAAATAATCAAAGAAAATTATATCTCTACATATGGTCTCACCACCCTAAATAAGCCGAAATCCAGGGAGGTGTATACTAATGATGGAATCATCACACAAAATATTTTTAATGCGGCTGTTCCAACCTCTATTGAAACAAAATAAAATACAAAGAAGTAATAATTTTGTGAATATTTAATAAGCCCACGTTATCTTCTTTGTCAAGGATATCAGATATAACTGTTTCATGATAACCTCGCAGGGATACAGTGGGTTAAAATGATGTGTGTCTGTTCTGTGAAAGAGAGCACGGATTATAGCCCAATTTTAACAGTATTGACTCTTTTACACTCTAGGGGGCGTAGCTCAAAATCTGTCTGGTAACCATACCCATAGCGGGCCTGTTTTCGAACAAGGACATCTCAAGCTTTATCCTGATATGTCACACTAAATATCTAATAGGGTGAAAAATGGTGAAATCGGCCTGCGGAATTAAGGCAGTTTACATGTGTTTCAATGGGACTGGCATTTGGGGTGGTGAGACCATCAGTAGACACAAGGGGTTTGCATGTTCTGGTCCTTTCTTGACATATTCCAGCTGCTTGATAAAAAATCTGCAGCTTGATATCTATATTTTATTGAGTTTTACTATCGCTGTAACAATCTAAGTGTAATAGTTTTGATTAGAAAGTATATAATTGGTGAATAAATGTGATAACCATGTCTAGAAAAGACCAGAAGAGGCCGTGTTTTGGTGATATAAGTCATAGATGGAATGCCTGGTTGGTAGTTTGATTGTCATATGGGCCCAAATGAAAATAAAAAATAGTGAATTTAAGTATGGATGCTACTAATAGCAGTCCATTCTAATATGTGTGGCATATTTCAACAACAATTTTCGAAATACAAGGTAACCATGACGACTTTGTGTGACGAAATAGAGGCGGGAATAGCCACTTCATTTAACTGTTTTATTCAATGCGACTTTCAAGGAAACCAGGCCGATTTTCATGATATCAATCATTATTCAAAGGGCTCCGAGGGCAACAGTTTTCAATATATTTGCCTAATTCAAAAACTATATTGTTCAGAACACCTTCAAGCATCATACCAGGCCGAAATAAAATAATCAAAGAAAATTATATCTCTACATATGGTCTCACCACCCTAAATAAGCCGAAATCCAGGGAGGTGTATACTAATGATGGAATCATCACACAAAATATTTTTAATGCGGCTGTTCCAACCTCTATTGAAACAAAAAAAAATACAAAGAAGTAATAATTTTGTGAATATTTAATAAGCCCACGTTATCTTCTTTGTCAAGGATATCAGATATAACTGTTTCATGATAACCTCGCAGGGATACAGTGGGTTAAAATGATGTGTGTCTGTTCTGTGAAAGAGAGCACGGATTATAGCCCAATTTTAACAGTATTGACTCTTTTACACTCTAGGGGGCGTAGCTCAAAATCTGTCTGGTAACCATACCCATAGCGGGCCTGTTTTCGAACAAGGACATCTCAAGCTTTATCCTGATATGTCACACTAAATATCTAATAGGGTGAAAAATGGTGAAATCGGCCTGCGGAATTAAGGCAGTTTACATGTGTTTCAATGGGACTGGCATTTGGGGTGGTGAGACCATCAGTAGACACAAGGGGTTTGCATGTTCTGGTCCTTTCTTGACATATTCCAGCTGCTTGATAAAAAATCTGCAGCTTGATATCTATATTTTATTGAGTTTTACTATCGCTGTAACAATCTAAGTGTAATAGTTTTGATTAGAAAGTATATAATTGGTGAATAAATGTGATAACCATGTCTAGAAAAGACCAGAAGAGGCCGTGTTTTGGTGATATAAGTCATAGATGGAATGCCTGGTTGGTAGTTTGATTGTCATATGGGCCCAAATGAAAATAAAAAATAGTGAATTTAAGTATGGATGCTACTAATAGCAGTCCATTCTAATATGTGTGGCATATTTCAACAACAATTTTCGAAATACAAGGTAACCATGACGACTTTGTGTGACGAAATAGAGGCGGGAATAGCCACTTCATTTAACTGTTTTATTCAATGCGACTTTCAAGGAAACCAGGCCGATTTTCATGATATCAATCATTATTCAAAGGGCTCCGAGGGCAACAGTTTTCAATATATTTGCCTAATTCAAAAACTATATTGTTCAGAACACCTTCAAGCATCATACCAGGCCGAAATAAAATAATCAAAGAAAATTATATCTCTACATATGGTCTCACCACCCTAAATAAGCCGAAATCCAGGGAGGTGTATACTAATGATGGAATCATCACACAAAATATTTTTAATGCGGCTGTTCCAACCTCTATTGAAACAAAAAAAAATACAAAGAAGTAATAATTTTGTGAATATTTAATAAGCCCACGTTATCTTCTTTGTCAAGGATATCAGATATAACTGTTTCATGATAACCTCGCAGGGATACAGTGGGTTAAAATGATGTGTGTCTGTTCTGTGAAAGAGAGCACGGATTATAGCCCAATTTTAACAGTATTGACTCTTTTACACTCTAGGGGGCGTAGCTCAAAATCTGTCTGGTAACCATACCCATAGCGGGCCTGTTTTCGAACAAGGACATCTCAAGCTTTATCCTGATATGTCACACTAAATATCTAATAGGGTGAAAAATGGTGAAATCGGCCTGCGGAATTAAGGCAGTTTACATGTGTTTCAATGGGACTGGCATTTGGGGTGGTGAGACCATCAGTAGACACAAGGGGTTTGCATGTTCTGGTCCTTTCTTGACATATTCCAGCTGCTTGATAAAAAATCTGCAGCTTGATATCTATATTTTATTGAGTTTTACTATCGCTGTAACAATCTAAGTGTAATAGTTTTGATTAGAAAGTATATAATTGGTGAATAAATGTGATAACCATGTCTAGAAAAGACCAGAAGAGGCCGTGTTTTGGTGATATAAGTCATAGATGGAATGCCTGGTTGGTAGTTTGATTGTCATATGGGCCCAAATGAAAATAAAAAATAGTGAATTTAAGTATGGATGCTACTAATAGCAGTCCATTCTAATATGTGTGGCATATTTCAACAACAATTTTCGAAATACAAGGTAAACATGACGACTTTGTGTGACGAAATAGAGGCGGGAATAGCCACTTCATTTAACTGTTTTATTCAATGCGACTTTCAAGGAAACCAGGCCGATTTTCATGATATCAATCATTATTCAAAGGGCTCCGAGGGCAACAGTTTTCAATATATTTGCCTAATTCAAAAACTATATTGTTCAGAACACCTTCAAGCATCATACCAGGCCGAAATAAAATAATCAAAGAAAATTATATCTCTACATATGGTCTCACCACCCTAAATAAGCCGAAATCCAGGGAGGTGTATACTAATGATGGAATCATCACACAAAATATTTTTAATGCGGCTGTTCCAACCTCTATTGAAACAAAAAAAAATACAAAGAAGTAATAATTTTGTGAATATTTAATAAGCCCACGTTATCTTCTTTGTCAAGGATATCAGATATAACTGTTTCATGATAACCTCGCAGGGATACAGTGGGTTAAAATGATGTGTGTCTGTTCTGTGAAAGAGAGCACGGATTATAGCCCAATTTTAACAGTATTGACTCTTTTACACTCTAGGGGGCGTAGCTCAAAATCTGTCTGGTAACCATACCCATAGCGGGCCTGTTTTCGAACAAGGACATCTCAAGCTTTATCCTGATATGTCACACTAAATATCTAATAGGGTGAAAAATGGTGAAATCGGCCTGCGGAATTAAGGCAGTTTACATGTGTTTCAATGGGACTGGCATTTGGGGTGGTGAGACCATCAGTAGACACAAGGGGTTTGCATGTTCTGGTCCTTTCTTGACATATTCCAGCTGCTTGATAAAAAATCTGCAGCTTGATATCTATATTTTATTGAGTTTTACTATCGCTGTAACAATCTAAGTGTAATAGTTTTGATTAGAAAGTATATAATTGGTGAATAAATGTGATAACCATGTCTAGAAAAGACCAGAAGAGGCCGTGTTTTGGTGATATAAGTCATAGATGGAATGCCTGGTTGGTAGTTTGATTGTCATATGGGCCCAAATGAAAATAAAAAATAGTGAATTTAAGTATGGATGCTACTAATAGCAGTCCATTCTAATATGTGTGGCATATTTCAACAACAATTTTCGAAATACAAGGTAACCATGACGACTTTGTGTGACGAAATAGAGGCGGGAATAGCCACTTCATTTAACTGTTTTATTCAATGCGACTTTCAAGGAAACCAGGCCGATTTTCATGATATCAATCATTATTCAAAGGGCTCCGAGGGCAACAGTTTTCAATATATTTGCCTAATTCAAAAACTATATTGTTCAGAACACCTTCAAGCATCATACCAGGCCGAAATAAAATAATCAAAGAAAATTATATCTCTACATATGGTCTCACCACCCTAAATAAGCCGAAATCCAGGGAGGTGTATACTAATGATGGAATCATCACACAAAATATTTTTAATGCGGCTGTTCCAACCTCTATTGAAACAAAAAAAAATACAAAGAAGTAATAATTTTGTGAATATTTAATAAGCCCACGTTATCTTCTTTGTCAAGGATATCAGATATAACTGTTTCATGATAACCTCGCAGGGATACAGTGGGTTAAAATGATGTGTGTCTGTTCTGTGAAAGAGAGCACGGATTATAGCCCAATTTTAACAGTATTGACTCTTTTACACTCTAGGGGGCGTAGCTCAAAATCTGTCTGGTAACCATACCCATAGCGGGCCTGTTTTCGAACAAGGACATCTCAAGCTTTATCCTGATATGTCACACTAAATATCTAATAGGGTGAAAAATGGTGAAATCGGCCTGCGGAATTAAGGCAGTTTACATGTGTTTCAATGGGACTGGCATTTGGGGTGGTGAGACCATCAGTAGACACAAGGGGTTTGCATGTTCTGGTCCTTTCTTGACATATTCCAGCTGCTTGATAAAAAATCTGCAGCTTGATATCTATATTTTATTGAGTTTTACTATCGCTGTAACAATCTAAGTGTAATAGTTTTGATTAGAAAGTATATAATTGGTGAATAAATGTGATAACCATGTCTAGAAAAGACCAGAAGAGGCCGTGTTTTGGTGATATAAGTCATAGATGGAATGCCTGGTTGGTAGTTTGATTGTCATATGGGCCCAAATGAAAATAAAAAATAGTGAATTTAAGTATGGATGCTACTAATAGCAGTCCATTCTAATATGTGTGGCATATTTCAACAACAATTTTCGAAATACAAGGTAACCATGACGACTTTGTGTGACGAAATAGAGGCGGGAATAGCCACTTCATTTAACTGTTTTATTCAATGCGACTTTCAAGGAAACCAGGCCGATTTTCATGATATCAATCATTATTCAAAGGGCTCCGAGGGCAACAGTTTTCAATATATTTGCCTAATTCAAAAACTATATTGTTCAGAACACCTTCAAGCATCATACCAGGCCGAAATAAAATAATCAAAGAAAATTATATCTCTACATATGGTCTCACCACCCTAAATAAGCCGAAATCCAGGGAGGTGTATACTAATGATGGAATCATCACACAAAATATTTTTAATGCGGCTGTTCCAACCTCTATTGAAACAAAAAAAAATACAAAGAAGTAATAATTTTGTGAATATTTAATAAGCCCACGTTATCTTCTTTGTCAAGGATATCAGATATAACTGTTTCATGATAACCTCGCAGGGATACAGTGGGTTAAAATGATGTGTGTCTGTTCTGTGAAAGAGAGCACGGATTATAGCCCAATTTTAACAGTATTGACTCTTTTACACTCTAGGGGGCGTAGCTCAAAATCTGTCTGGTAACCATACCCATAGCGGGCCTGTTTTCGAACAAGGACATCTCAAGCTTTATCCTGATATGTCACACTAAATATCTAATAGGGTGAAAAATGGTGAAATCGGCCTGCGGAATTAAGGCAGTTTACATGTGTTTCAATGGGACTGGCATTTGGGGTGGTGAGACCATCAGTAGACACAAGGGGTTTGCATGTTCTGGTCCTTTCTTGACATATTCCAGCTGCTTGATAAAAAATCTGCAGCTTGATATCTATATTTTATTGAGTTTTACTATCGCTGTAACAATCTAAGTGTAATAGTTTTGATTAGAAAGTATATAATTGGTGAATAAATGTGATAACCATGTCTAGAAAAGACCAGAAGAGGCCGTGTTTTGGTGATATAAGTCATAGATGGAATGCCTGGTTGGTAGTTTGATTGTCATATGGGCCCAAATGAAAATAAAAAATAGTGAATTTAAGTATGGATGCTACTAATAGCAGTCCATTCTAATATGTGTGGCATATTTCAACAACAATTTTCGAAATACAAGGTAACCATGACGACTTTGTGTGACGAAATAGAGGCGAGAATAGCCACTTCATTTAACTGTTTTATTCAATGCGACTTTCAAGGAAACCAGGCCGATTTTCATGATATCAATCATTATTCAAAGGGCTCCGAGGGCAACAGTTTTCAATATATTTGCCTAATTCAAAAACTATATTGTTCAGAACACCTTCAAGCATCATACCAGGCCGAAATAAAATAATCAAAGAAAATTATATCTCTACATATGGTCTCACCACCCTAAATAAGCCGAAATCCAGGGAGGTGTATACTAATGATGGAATCATCACACAAAATATTTTTAATGCGGCTGTTCCAACCTCTATTGAAACAAAATAAAATACAAAGAAGTAATAATTTTGTGAATATTTAATAAGCCCACGTTATCTTCTTTGTCAAGGATATCAGATATAACTGTTTCATGATAACCTCGCAGGGATACAGTGGGTTAAAATGATGTGTGTCTGTTCTGTGAAAGAGAGCACGGATTATAGCCCAATTTTAACAGTATTGACTCTTTTACACTCTAGGGGGCGTAGCTCAAAATCTGTCTGGTAACCATACCCATAGCGGGCCTGTTTTCGAACAAGGACATCTCAAGCTTTATCCTGATATGTCACACTAAATATCTAATAGGGTGAAAAATGGTGAAATCGGCCTGCGGAATTAAGGCAGTTTACATGTGTTTCAATGGGACTGGCATTTGGGGTGGTGAGACCATCAGTAGACACAAGGGGTTTGCATGTTCTGGTCCTTTCTTGACATATTCCAGCTGCTTGATAAAAAATCTGCAGCTTGATATCTATATTTTATTGAGTTTTACTATCGCTGTAACAATCTAAGTGTAATAGTTTTGATTAGAAAGTATATAATTGGTGAATAAATGTGATAACCATGTCTAGAAAAGACCAGAAGAGGCCGTGTTTTGGTGATATAAGTCATAGATGGAATGCCTGGTTGGTAGTTTGATTGTCATATGGGCCCAAATGAAAATAAAAAATAGTGAATTTAAGTATGGATGCTACTAATAGCAGTCCATTCTAATATGTGTGGCATATTTCAACAACAATTTTCGAAATACAAGGTAACCATGACGACTTTGTGTGACGAAATAGAGGCGGGAATAGCCACTTCATTTAACTGTTTTATTCAATGCGACTTTCAAGGAAACCAGGCCGATTTTCATGATATCAATCATTATTCAAAGGGCTCCGAGGGCAACAGTTTTCAATATATTTGCCTAATTCAAAAACTATATTGTTCAGAACACCTTCAAGCATCATACCAGGCCGAAATAAAATAATCAAAGAAAATTATATCTCTACATATGGTCTCACCACCCTAAATAAGCCGAAATCCAGGGAGGTGTATACTAATGATGGAATCATCACACAAAATAGTTTTAATGCGGCTGTTCCAACCTCTATTGAAACAAAAAAAAATACAAAGAAGTAATAATTTTGTGAATATTTAATAAGCCCACGTTATCTTCTTTGTCAAGGATATCAGATATAACTGTTTCATGATAACCTCGCAGGGATACAGTGGGTTAAAATGATGTGTGTCTGTTCTGTGAAAGAGAGCACGGATTATAGCCCAATTTTAACAGTATTGACTCTTTTACACTCTAGGGGGCGTAGCTCAAAATCTGTCTGGTAACCATACCCATAGCGGGCCTGTTTTCGAACAAGGACATCTCAAGCTTTATCCTGATATGTCACACTAAATATCTAATAGGGTGAAAAATGGTGAAATCGGCCTGCGGAATTAAGGCAGTTTACATGTGTTTCAATGGGACTGGCATTTGGGGTGGTGAGACCATCAGTAGACACAAGGGGTTTGCATGTTCTGGTCCTTTCTTGACATATTCCAGCTGCTTGATAAAAAATCTGCAGCTTGATATCTATATTTTATTGAGTTTTACTATCGCTGTAACAATCTAAGTGTAATAGTTTTGATTAGAAAGTATATAATTGGTGAATAAATGTGATAACCATGTCTAGAAAAGACCAGAAGAGGCCGTGTTTTGGTGATATAAGTCATAGATGGAATGCCTGGTTGGTAGTTTGATTGTCATATGGGCCCAAATGAAAATAAAAAATAGTGAATTTAAGTATGGATGCTACTAATAGCAGTCCATTCTAATATGTGTGGCATATTTCAACAACAATTTTCGAAATACAAGGTAACCATGACGACTTTGTGTGACGAAATAGAGGCGGGAATAGCCACTTCATTTAACTGTTTTATTCAATGCGACTTTCAAGGAAACCAGGCCGATTTTCATGATATCAATCATTATTCAAAGGGCTCCGAGGGCAACAGTTTTCAATATATTTGCCTAATTCAAAAACTATATTGTTCAGAACACCTTCAAGCATCATACCAGGCCGAAATAAAATAATCAAAGAAAATTATATCTCTACATCAGTAGACACAAGGGGTTTGCATGTTCTGGTCCTTTCTTGACATATTCCAGCTGCTTGATAAAAAATCTGCAGCTTGATATCTATATTTTATTGAGTTTTACTATCGCTGTAACAATCTAAGTGTAATAGTTTTGATTAGAAAGTATATAATTGGTGAATAAATGTGATAACCATGTCTAGAAAAGACCAGAAGAGGCCGTGTTTTGGTGATATAAGTCATAGATGGAATGCCTGGTTGGTAGTTTGATTGTCATATGGGCCCAAATGAAAATAAAAAATAGTGAATTTAAGTATGGATGCTACTAATAGCAGTCCATTCTAATATGTGTGGCATATTTCAACAACAATTTTCGAAATACAAGGTAACCATGACGACTTTGTGTGACGAAATAGAGGCGGGAATAGCCACTTCATTTAACTGTTTTATTCAATGCGACTTTCAAGGAAACCAGGCCGATTTTCATGATATCAATCATTATTCAAAGGGCTCCGAGGGCAACAGTTTTCAATATATTTGCCTAATTCAAAAACTATATTGTTCAGAACACCTTCAAGCATCATACCAGGCCGAAATAAAATAATCAAAGAAAATTATATCTCTACATATGGTCTCACCACCCTAAATAAGCCGAAATCCAGGGAGGTGTATACTAATGATGGAATCATCACACAAAATATTTTTAATGCGGCTGTTCCAACCTCTATTGAAACAAAAAAAAATACAAAGAAGTAATAATTTTGTGAATATTTAATAAGCCCACGTTATCTTCTTTGTCAAGGATATCAGATATAACTGTTTCATGATAACCTCGCAGGGATACAGTGGGTTAAAATGATGTGTGTCTGTTCTGTGAAAGAGAGCACGGATTATAGCCCAATTTTAACAGTATTGACTCTTTTACACTCTAGGGGGCGTAGCTCAAAATCTGTCTGGTAACCATACCCATAGCGGGCCTGTTTTCGAACAAGGACATCTCAAGCTTTATCCTGATATGTCACACTAAATATCTAATAGGGTGAAAAATGGTGAAATCGGCCTGCGGAATTAAGGCAGTTTACATGTGTTTCAATGGGACTGGCATTTGGGGTGGTGAGACCATCAGTAGACACAAGGGGTTTGCATGTTCTGGTCCTTTCTTGACATATTCCAGCTGCTTGATAAAAAATCTGCAGCTTGATATCTATATTTTATTGAGTTTTACTATCGCTGTAACAATCTAAGTGTAATAGTTTTGATTAGAAAGTATATAATTGGTGAATAAATGTGATAACCATGTCTAGAAAAGACCAGAAGAGGCCGTGTTTTGGTGATATAAGTCATAGATGGAATGCCTGGTTGGTAGTTTGATTGTCATATGGGCCCAAATGAAAATAAAAAATAGTGAATTTAAGTATGGATGCTACTAATAGCAGTCAATTCTAATATGTGTGGCATATTTCAACAACAATTTTCGAAATACAAGGTAACCATGACGACTTTGTGTGACGAAATAGAGGCGGGAATAGCCACTTCATTTAACTGTTTTATTCAATGCGACTTTCAAGGAAACCAGGCCGATTTTCATGATATCAATCATTATTCAAAGGGCTCCGAGGGCAACAGTTTTCAATATATTTGCCTAATTCAAAAACTATATTGTTCAGAACACCTTCAAGCATCATACCAGGCCGAAATAAAATAATCAAAGAAAATTATATCTCTACATATGGTCTCACCACCCTAAATAAGCCGAAATCCAGGGAGGTGTATACTAATGATGGAATCATCACACAAAATATTTTTAATGCGGCTGTTCCAACCTCTATTGAAACAAAATAAAATACAAAGAAGTAATAATTTTGTGAATATTTAATAAGCCCACGTTATCTTCTTTGTCAAGGATATCAGATATAACTGTTTCATGATAACCTCGCAGGGATACAGTGGGTTAAAATGATGTGTGTCTGTTCTGTGAAAGAGAGCACGGATTATAGCCCAATTTTAACAGTATTGACTCTTTTACACTCTAGGGGGCGTAGCTCAAAATCTGTCTGGTAACCATACCCATAGCGGGCCTGTTTTCGAACAAGGACATCTCAAGCTTTATCCTGATATGTCACACTAAATATCTAATAGGGTGAAAAATGGTGAAATCGGCCTGCGGAATTAAGGCAGTTTACATGTGTTTCAATGGGACTGGCATTTGGGGTGGTGAGACCATCAGTAGACACAAGGGGTTTGCATGTTCTGGTCCTTTCTTGACATATTCCAGCTGCTTGATAAAAAATCTGCAGCTTGATATCTATATTTTATTGAGTTTTACTATCGCTGTAACAATCTAAGTGTAATAGTTTTGATTAGAAAGTATATAATTGGTGAATAAATGTGATAACCATGTCTAGAAAAGACCAGAAGAGGCCGTGTTTTGGTGATATAAGTCATAGATGGAATGCCTGGTTGGTAGTTTGATTGTCATATGGGCCCAAATGAAAATAAAAAATAGTGAATTTAAGTATGGATGCTACTAATAGCAGTCCATTCTAATATGTGTGGCATATTTCAACAACAATTTTCGAAATACAAGGTAACCATGACGACTTTGTGTGACGAAATAGAGGCGGGAATAGCCACTTCATTTAACTGTTTTATTCAATGCGACTTTCAAGGAAACCAGGCCGATTTTCATGATATCAATCATTATTCAAAGGGCTCCGAGGGCAACAGTTTTCAATATATTTGCCTAATTCAAAAACTATATTGTTCAGAACACCTTCAAGCATCATACCAGGCCGAAATAAAATAATCAAAGAAAATTATATCTCTACATCAGTAGACACAAGGGGTTTGCATGTTCTGGTCCTTTCTTGACATATTCCAGCTGCTTGATAAAAAATCTGCAGCTTGATATCTATATTTTATTGAGTTTTACTATCGCTGTAACAATCTAAGTGTAATAGTTTTGATTAGAAAGTATATAATTGGTGAATAAATGTGATAACCATGTCTAGAAAAGACCAGAAGAGGCCGTGTTTTGGTGATATAAGTCATAGATGGAATGCCTGGTTGGTAGTTTGATTGTCATATGGGCCCAAATGAAAATAAAAAATAGTGAATTTAAGTATGGATGCTACTAATAGCAGTCCATTCTAATATGTGTGGCATATTTCAACAACAATTTTCGAAATACAAGGTAACCATGACGACTTTGTGTGACGAAATAGAGGCGGGAATAGCCACTTCATTTAACTGTTTTATTCAATGCGACTTTCAAGGAAACCAGGCCGATTTTCATGATATCAATCATTATTCAAAGGGCTCCGAGGGCAACAGTTTTCAATATATTTGCCTAATTCAAAAACTATATTGTTCAGAACACCTTCAAGCATCATACCAGGCCGAAATAAAATAATCAAAGAAAATTATATCTCTACATATGGTCTCACCACCCTAAATAAGCCGAAATCCAGGGAGGTGTATACTAATGATGGAATCATCACACAAAATATTTTTAATGCGGCTGTTCCAACCTCTATTGAAACAAAATAAAATACAAAGAAGTAATAATTTTGTGAATATTTAATAAGCCCACGTTATCTTCTTTGTCAAGGATATCAGATATAACTGTTTCATGATAACCTCGCAGGGATACAGTGGGTTAAAATGATGTGTGTCTGTTCTGTGAAAGAGAGCACGGATTATAGCCCAATTTTAACAGTATTGACTCTTTTACACTCTAGGGGGCGTAGCTCAAAATCTGTCTGGTAACCATACCCATAGCGGGCCTGTTTTCGAACAAGGACATCTCAAGCTTTATCCTGATATGTCACACTAAATATCTAATAGGGTGAAAAATGGTGAAATCGGCCTGCGGAATTAAGGCAGTTTACATGTGTTTCAATGGGACTGGCATTTGGGGTGGTGAGACCATCAGTAGACACAAGGGGTTTGCATGTTCTGGTCCTTTCTTGACATATTCCAGCTGCTTGATAAAAAATCTGCAGCTTGATATCTATATTTTATTGAGTTTTACTATCGCTGTAACAATCTAAGTGTAATAGTTTTGATTAGAAAGTATATAATTGGTGAATAAATGTGATAACCATGTCTAGAAAAGACCAGAAGAGGCCGTGTTTTGGTGATATAAGTCATAGATGGAATGCCTGGTTGGTAGTTTGATTGTCATATGGGCCCAAATGAAAATAAAAAATAGTGAATTTAAGTATGGATGCTACTAATAGCAGTCCATTCTAATATGTGTGGCATATTTCAACAACAATTTTCGAAATACAAGGTAACCATGACGACTTTGTGTGACGAAATAGAGGCGGGAATAGCCACTTCATTTAACTGTTTTATTCAATGCGACTTTCAAGGAAACCAGGCCGATTTTCATGATATCAATCATTATTCAAAGGGCTCCGAGGGCAACAGTTTTCAATATATTTGCCTAATTCAAAAACTATATTGTTCAGAACACCTTCAAGCATCATACCAGGCCGAAATAAAATAATCAAAGAAAATTATATCTCTACATATGGTCTCACCACCCTAAATAAGCCGAAATCCAGGGAGGTGTATACTAATGATGGAATCATCACACAAAATATTTTTAATGCGGCTGTTCCAACCTCTATTGAAACAAAAAAAAATACAAAGAAGTAATAATTTTGTGAATATTTAATAAGCCCACGTTATCTTCTTTGTCAAGGATATCAGATATAACTGTTTCATGATAACCTCGCAGGGATACAGTGGGTTAAAATGATGTGTGTCTGTTCTGTGAAAGAGAGCACGGATTATAGCCCAATTTTAACAGTATTGACTCTTTTACACTCTAGGGGGCGTAGCTCAAAATCTGTCTGGTAACCATACCCATAGCGGGCCTGTTTTCGAACAAGGACATCTCAAGCTTTATCCTGATATGTCACACTAAATATCTAATAGGGTGAAAAATGGTGAAATCGGCCTGCGGAATTAAGGCAGTTTACATGTGTTTCAATGGGACTGGCATTTGGGGTGGTGAGACCATCAGTAGACACAAGGGGTTTGCATGTTCTGGTCCTTTCTTGACATATTCCAGCTGCTTGATAAAAAATCTGCAGCTTGATATCTATATTTTATTGAGTTTTACTATCGCTGTAACAATCTAAGTGTAATAGTTTTGATTAGAAAGTATATAATTGGTGAATAAATGTGATAACCATGTCTAGAAAAGACCAGAAGAGGCCGTGTTTTGGTGATATAAGTCATAGATGGAATGCCTGGTTGGTAGTTTGATTGTCATATGGGCCCAAATGAAAATAAAAAATAGTGAATTTAAGTATGGATGCTACTAATAGCAGTCCATTCTAATATGTGTGGCATATTTCAACAACAATTTTCGAAATACAAGGTAACCATGACGACTTTGTGTGACGAAATAGAGGCGGGAATAGCCACTTCATTTAACTGTTTTATTCAATGCGACTTTCAAGGAAACCAGGCCGATTTTCATGATATCAATCATTATTCAAAGGGCTCCGAGGGCAACAGTTTTCAATATATTTGCCTAATTCAAAAACTATATTGTTCAGAACACCTTCAAGCATCATACCAGGCCGAAATAAAATAATCAAAGAAAATTATATCTCTACATATGGTCTCACCACCCTAAATAAGCCGAAATCCAGGGAGGTGTATACTAATGATGGAATCATCACACAAAATATTTTTAATGCGGCTGTTCCAACCTCTATTGAAACAAAATAAAATACAAAGAAGTAATAATTTTGTGAATATTTAATAAGCCCACGTTATCTTCTTTGTCAAGGATATCAGATATAACTGTTTCATGATAACCTCGCAGGGATACAGTGGGTTAAAATGATGTGTGTCTGTTCTGTGAAAGAGAGCACGGATTATAGCCCAATTTTAACAGTATTGACTCTTTTACACTCTAGGGGGCGTAGCTCAAAATCTGTCTGGTAACCATACCCATAGCGGGCCTGTTTTCGAACAAGGACATCTCAAGCTTTATCCTGATATGTCACACTAAATATCTAATAGGGTGAAAAATGGTGAAATCGGCCTGCGGAATTAAGGCAGTTTACATGTGTTTCAATGGGACTGGCATTTGGGGTGGTGAGACCATCAGTAGACACAAGGGGTTTGCATGTTCTGGTCCTTTCTTGACATATTCCAGCTGCTTGATAAAAAATCTGCAGCTTGATATCTATATTTTATTGAGTTTTACTATCGCTGTAACAATCTAAGTGTAATAGTTTTGATTAGAAAGTATATAATTGGTGAATAAATGTGATAACCATGTCTAGAAAAGACCAGAAGAGGCCGTGTTTTGGTGATATAAGTCATAGATGGAATGCCTGGTTGGTAGTTTGATTGTCATATGGGCCCAAATGAAAATAAAAAATAGTGAATTTAAGTATGGATGCTACTAATAGCAGTCCATTCTAATATGTGTGGCATATTTCAACAACAATTTTCGAAATACAAGGTAACCATGACGACTTTGTGTGACGAAATAGAGGCGGGAATAGCCACTTCATTTAACTGTTTTATTCAATGCGACTTTCAAGGAAACCAGGCCGATTTTCATGATATCAATCATTATTCAAAGGGCTCCGAGGGCAACAGTTTTCAATATATTTGCCTAATTCAAAAACTATATTGTTCAGAACACCTTCAAGCATCATACCAGGCCGAAATAAAATAATCAAAGAAAATTATATCTCTACATATGGTCTCACCACCCTAAATAAGCCGAAATCCAGGGAGGTGTATACTAATGATGGAATCATCACACAAAATATTTTTAATGCGGCTGTTCCAACCTCTATTGAAACAAAAAAAAATACAAAGAAGTAATAATTTTGTGAATATTTAATAAGCCCACGTTATCTTCTTTGTCAAGGATATCAGATATAACTGTTTCATGATAACCTCGCAGGGATACAGTGGGTTAAAATGATGTGTGTCTGTTCTGTGAAAGAGAGCACGGATTATAGCCCAATTTTAACAGTATTGACTCTTTTACACTCTAGGGGGCGTAGCTCAAAATCTGTCTGGTAACCATACCCATAGCGGGCCTGTTTTCGAACAAGGACATCTCAAGCTTTATCCTGATATGTCACACTAAATATCTAATAGGGTGAAAAATGGTGAAATCGGCCTGCGGAATTAAGGCAGTTTACATGTGTTTCAATGGGACTGGCATTTGGGGTGGTGAGACCATCAGTAGACACAAGGGGTTTGCATGTTCTGGTCCTTTCTTGACATATTCCAGCTGCTTGATAAAAAATCTGCAGCTTGATATCTATATTTTATTGAGTTTTACTATCGCTGTAACAATCTAAGTGTAATAGTTTTGATTAGAAAGTATATAATTGGTGAATAAATGTGATAACCATGTCTAGAAAAGACCAGAAGAGGCCGTGTTTTGGTGATATAAGTCATAGATGGAATGCCTGGTTGGTAGTTTGATTGTCATATGGGCCCAAATGAAAATAAAAAATAGTGAATTTAAGTATGGATGCTACTAATAGCAGTCCATTCTAATATGTGTGGCATATTTCAACAACAATTTTCGAAATACAAGGTAACCATGACGACTTTGTGTGACGAAATAGAGGCGGGAATAGCCACTTCATTTAACTGTTTTATTCAATGCGACTTTCAAGGAAACCAGGCCGATTTTCATGATATCAATCATTATTCAAAGGGCTCCGAGGGCAACAGTTTTCAATATATTTGCCTAATTCAAAAACTATATTGTTCAGAACACCTTCAAGCATCATACCAGGCCGAAATAAAATAATCAAAGAAAATTATATCTCTACATATGGTCTCACCACCCTAAATAAGCCGAAATCCAGGGAGGTGTATACTAATGATGGAATCATCACACAAAATATTTTTAATGCGGCTGTTCCAACCTCTATTGAAACAAAAAAAAATACAAAGAAGTAATAATTTTGTGAATATTTAATAAGCCCACGTTATCTTCTTTGTCAAGGATATCAGATATAACTGTTTCATGATAACCTCGCAGGGATACAGTGGGTTAAAATGATGTGTGTCTGTTCTGTGAAAGAGAGCACGGATTATAGCCCAATTTTAACAGTATTGACTCTTTTACACTCTAGGGGGCGTAGCTCAAAATCTGTCTGGTAACCATACCCATAGCGGGCCTGTTTTCGAACAAGGACATCTCAAGCTTTATCCTGATATGTCACACTAAATATCTAATAGGGTGAAAAATGGTGAAATCGGCCTGCGGAATTAAGGCAGTTTACATGTGTTTCAATGGGACTGGCATTTGGGGTGGTGAGACCATCAGTAGACACAAGGGGTTTGCATGTTCTGGTCCTTTCTTGACATATTCCAGCTGCTTGATAAAAAATCTGCAGCTTGATATCTATATTTTATTGAGTTTTACTATCGCTGTAACAATCTAAGTGTAATAGTTTTGATTAGAAAGTATATAATTGGTGAATAAATGTGATAACCATGTCTAGAAAAGACCAGAAGAGGCCGTGTTTTGGTGATATAAGTCATAGATGGAATGCCTGGTTGGTAGTTTGATTGTCATATGGGCCCAAATGAAAATAAAAAATAGTGAATTTAAGTATGGATGCTACTAATAGCAGTCCATTCTAATATGTGTGGCATATTTCAACAACAATTTTCGAAATACAAGGTAACCATGACGACTTTGTGTGACGAAATAGAGGCGGGAATAGCCACTTCATTTAACTGTTTTATTCAATGCGACTTTCAAGGAAACCAGGCCGATTTTCATGATATCAATCATTATTCAAAGGGCTCCGAGGGCAACAGTTTTCAATATATTTGCCTAATTCAAAAACTATATTGTTCAGAACACCTTCAAGCATCATACCAGGCCGAAATAAAATAATCAAAGAAAATTATATCTCTACATCAGTAGACACAAGGGGTTTGCATGTTCTGGTCCTTTCTTGACATATTCCAGCTGCTTGATAAAAAATCTGCAGCTTGATATCTATATTTTATTGAGTTTTACTATCGCTGTAACAATCTAAGTGTAATAGTTTTGATTAGAAAGTATATAATTGGTGAATAAATGTGATAACCATGTCTAGAAAAGACCAGAAGAGGCCGTGTTTTGGTGATATAAGTCATAGATGGAATGCCTGGTTGGTAGTTTGATTGTCATATGGGCCCAAATGAAAATAAAAAATAGTGAATTTAAGTATGGATGCTACTAATAGCAGTCCATTCTAATATGTGTGGCATATTTCAACAACAATTTTCGAAATACAAGGTAACCATGACGACTTTGTGTGACGAAATAGAGGCGGGAATAGCCACTTCATTTAACTGTTTTATTCAATGCGACTTTCAAGGAAACCAGGCCGATTTTCATGATATCAATCATTATTCAAAGGGCTCCGAGGGCAACAGTTTTCAATATATTTGCCTAATTCAAAAACTATATTGTTCAGAACACCTTCAAGCATCATACCAGGCCGAAATAAAATAATCAAAGAAAATTATATCTCTACATCAGTAGACACAAGGGGTTTGCATGTTCTGGTCCTTTCTTGACATATTCCAGCTGCTTGATAAAAAATCTGCAGCTTGATATCTATATTTTATTGAGTTTTACTATCGCTGTAACAATCTAAGTGTAATAGTTTTGATTAGAAAGTATATAATTGGTGAATAAATGTGATAACCATGTCTAGAAAAGACCAGAAGAGGCCGTGTTTTGGTGATATAAGTCATAGATGGAATGCCTGGTTGGTAGTTTGATTGTCATATGGGCCCAAATGAAAATAAAAAATAGTGAATTTAAGTATGGATGCTACTAATAGCAGTCCATTCTAATATGTGTGGCATATTTCAACAACAATTTTCGAAATACAAGGTAACCATGACGACTTTGTGTGACGAAATAGAGGCGGGAATAGCCACTTCATTTAACTGTTTTATTCAATGCGACTTTCAAGGAAACCAGGCCGATTTTCATGATATCAATCATTATTCAAAGGGCTCCGAGGGCAACAGTTTTCAATATATTTGCCTAATTCAAAAACTATATTGTTCAGAACACCTTCAAGCATCATACCAGGCCGAAATAAAATAATCAAAGAAAATTATATCTCTACATATGGTCTCACCACCCTAAATAAGCCGAAATCCAGGGAGGTGTATACTAATGATGGAATCATCACACAAAATATTTTTAATGCGGCTGTTCCAACCTCTATTGAAACAAAAAAAAATACAAAGAAGTAATAATTTTGTGAATATTTAATAAGCCCACGTTATCTTCTTTGTCAAGGATATCAGATATAACTGTTTCATGATAACCTCGCAGGGATACAGTGGGTTAAAATGATGTGTGTCTGTTCTGTGAAAGAGAGCACGGATTATAGCCCAATTTTAACAGTATTGACTCTTTTACACTCTAGGGGGCGTAGCTCAAAATCTGTCTGGTAACCATACCCATAGCGGGCCTGTTTTCGAACAAGGACATCTCAAGCTTTATCCTGATATGTCACACTAAATATCTAATAGGGTGAAAAATGGTGAAATCGGCCTGCGGAATTAAGGCAGTTTACATGTGTTTCAATGGGACTGGCATTTGGGGTGGTGAGACCATCAGTAGACACAAGGGGTTTGCATGTTCTGGTCCTTTCTTGACATATTCCAGCTGCTTGATAAAAAATCTGCAGCTTGATATCTATATTTTATTGAGTTTTACTATCGCTGTAACAATCTAAGTGTAATAGTTTTGATTAGAAAGTATATAATTGGTGAATAAATGTGATAACCATGTCTAGAAAAGACCAGAAGAGGCCGTGTTTTGGTGATATAAGTCATAGATGGAATGCCTGGTTGGTAGTTTGATTGTCATATGGGCCCAAATGAAAATAAAAAATAGTGAATTTAAGTATGGATGCTACTAATAGCAGTCCATTCTAATATGTGTGGCATATTTCAACAACAATTTTCGAAATACAAGGTAACCATGACGACTTTGTGTGACGAAATAGAGGCGGGAATAGCCACTTCATTTAACTGTTTTATTCAATGCGACTTTCAAGGAAACCAGGCCGATTTTCATGATATCAATCATTATTCAAAGGGCTCCGAGGGCAACAGTTTTCAATATATTTGCCTAATTCAAAAACTATATTGTTCAGAACACCTTCAAGCATCATACCAGGCCGAAATAAAATAATCAAAGAAAATTATATCTCTACATCAGTAGACACAAGGGGTTTGCATGTTCTGGTCCTTTCTTGACATATTCCAGCTGCTTGATAAAAAATCTGCAGCTTGATATCTATATTTTATTGAGTTTTACTATCGCTGTAACAATCTAAGTGTAATAGTTTTGATTAGAAAGTATATAATTGGTGAATAAATGTGATAACCATGTCTAGAAAAGACCAGAAGAGGCCGTGTTTTGGTGATATAAGTCATAGATGGAATGCCTGGTTGGTAGTTTGATTGTCATATGGGCCCAAATGAAAATAAAAAATAGTGAATTTAAGTATGGATGCTACTAATAGCAGTCCATTCTAATATGTGTGGCATATTTCAACAACAATTTTCGAAATACAAGGTAACCATGACGACTTTGTGTGACGAAATAGAGGCGGGAATAGCCACTTCATTTAACTGTTTTATTCAATGCGACTTTCAAGGAAACCAGGCCGATTTTCATGATATCAATCATTATTCAAAGGGCTCCGAGGGCAACAGTTTTCAATATATTTGCCTAATTCAAAAACTATATTGTTCAGAACACCTTCAAGCATCATACCAGGCCGAAATAAAATAATCAAAGAAAATTATATCTCTACATCAGTAGACACAAGGGGTTTGCATGTTCTGGTCCTTTCTTGACATATTCCAGCTGCTTGATAAAAAATCTGCAGCTTGATATCTATATTTTATTGAGTTTTACTATCGCTGTAACAATCTAAGTGTAATAGTTTTGATTAGAAAGTATATAATTGGTGAATAAATGTGATAACCATGTCTAGAAAAGACCAGAAGAGGCCGTGTTTTGGTGATATAAGTCATAGATGGAATGCCTGGTTGGTAGTTTGATTGTCATATGGGCCCAAATGAAAATAAAAAATAGTGAATTTAAGTATGGATGCTACTAATAGCAGTCCATTCTAATATGTGTGGCATATTTCAACAACAATTTTCGAAATACAAGGTAACCATGACGACTTTGTGTGACGAAATAGAGGCGGGAATAGCCACTTCATTTAACTGTTTTATTCAATGCGACTTTCAAGGAAACCAGGCCGATTTTCATGATATCAATCATTATTCAAAGGGCTCCGAGGGCAACAGTTTTCAATATATTTGCCTAATTCAAAAACTATATTGTTCAGAACACCTTCAAGCATCATACCAGGCCGAAATAAAATAATCAAAGAAAATTATATCTCTACATATGGTCTCACCACCCTAAATAAGCCGAAATCCAGGGAGGTGTATACTAATGATGGAATCATCACACAAAATATTTTTAATGCGGCTGTTCCAACCTCTATTGAAACAAAAAAAAATACAAAGAAGTAATAATTTTGTGAATATTTAATAAGCCCACGTTATCTTCTTTGTCAAGGATATCAGATATAACTGTTTCATGATAACCTCGCAGGGATACAGTGGGTTAAAATGATGTGTGTCTGTTCTGTGAAAGAGAGCACGGATTATAGCCCAATTTTAACAGTATTGACTCTTTTACACTCTAGGGGGCGTAGCTCAAAATCTGTCTGGTAACCATACCCATAGCGGGCCTGTTTTCGAACAAGGACATCTCAAGCTTTATCCTGATATGTCACACTAAATATCTAATAGGGTGAAAAATGGTGAAATCGGCCTGCGGAATTAAGGCAGTTTACATGTGTTTCAATGGGACTGGCATTTGGGGTGGTGAGACCATCAGTAGACACAAGGGGTTTGCATGTTCTGGTCCTTTCTTGACATATTCCAGCTGCTTGATAAAAAATCTGCAGCTTGATATCTATATTTTATTGAGTTTTACTATCGCTGTAACAATCTAAGTGTAATAGTTTTGATTAGAAAGTATATAATTGGTGAATAAATGTGATAACCATGTCTAGAAAAGACCAGAAGAGGCCGTGTTTTGGTGATATAAGTCATAGATGGAATGCCTGGTTGGTAGTTTGATTGTCATATGGGCCCAAATGAAAATAAAAAATAGTGAATTTAAGTATGGATGCTACTAATAGCAGTCCATTCTAATATGTGTGGCATATTTCAACAACAATTTTCGAAATACAAGGTAACCATGACGACTTTGTGTGACGAAATAGAGGCGGGAATAGCCACTTCATTTAACTGTTTTATTCAATGCGACTTTCAAGGAAACCAGGCCGATTTTCATGATATCAATCATTATTCAAAGGGCTCCGAGGGCAACAGTTTTCAATATATTTGCCTAATTCAAAAACTATATTGTTCAGAACACCTTCAAGCATCATACCAGGCCGAAATAAAATAATCAAAGAAAATTATATCTCTACATATGGTCTCACCACCCTAAATAAGCCGAAATCCAGGGAGGTGTATACTAATGATGGAATCATCACACAAAATATTTTTAATGCGGCTGTTCCAACCTCTATTGAAACAAAAAAAAATACAAAGAAGTAATAATTTTGTGAATATTTAATAAGCCCACGTTATCTTCTTTGTCAAGGATATCAGATATAACTGTTTCATGATAACCTCGCAGGGATACAGTGGGTTAAAATGATGTGTGTCTGTTCTGTGAAAGAGAGCACGGATTATAGCCCAATTTTAACAGTATTGACTCTTTTACACTCTAGGGGGCGTAGCTCAAAATCTGTCTGGTAACCATACCCATAGCGGGCCTGTTTTCGAACAAGGACATCTCAAGCTTTATCCTGATATGTCACACTAAATATCTAATAGGGTGAAAAATGGTGAAATCGGCCTGCGGAATTAAGGCAGTTTACATGTGTTTCAATGGGACTGGCATTTGGGGTGGTGAGACCATCAGTAGACACAAGGGGTTTGCATGTTCTGGTCCTTTCTTGACATATTCCAGCTGCTTGATAAAAAATCTGCAGCTTGATATCTATATTTTATTGAGTTTTACTATCGCTGTAACAATCTAAGTGTAATAGTTTTGATTAGAAAGTATATAATTGGTGAATAAATGTGATAACCATGTCTAGAAAAGACCAGAAGAGGCCGTGTTTTGGTGATATAAGTCATAGATGGAATGCCTGGTTGGTAGTTTGATTGTCATATGGGCCCAAATGAAAATAAAAAATAGTGAATTTAAGTATGGATGCTACTAATAGCAGTCCATTCTAATATGTGTGGCATATTTCAACAACAATTTTCGAAATACAAGGTAACCATGACGACTTTGTGTGACGAAATAGAGGCGGGAATAGCCACTTCATTTAACTGTTTTATTCAATGCGACTTTCAAGGAAACCAGGCCGATTTTCATGATATCAATCATTATTCAAAGGGCTCCGAGGGCAACAGTTTTCAATATATTTGCCTAATTCAAAAACTATATTGTTCAGAACACCTTCAAGCATCATACCAGGCCGAAATAAAATAATCAAAGAAAATTATATCTCTACATATGGTCTCACCACCCTAAATAAGCCGAAATCCAGGGAGGTGTATACTAATGATGGAATCATCACACAAAATATTTTTAATGCGGCTGTTCCAACCTCTATTGAAACAAAAAAAAATACAAAGAAGTAATAATTTTGTGAATATTTAATAAGCCCACGTTATCTTCTTTGTCAAGGATATCAGATATAACTGTTTCATGATAACCTCGCAGGGATACAGTGGGTTAAAATGATGTGTGTCTGTTCTGTGAAAGAGAGCACGGATTATAGCCCAATTTTAACAGTATTGACTCTTTTACACTCTAGGGGGCGTAGCTCAAAATCTGTCTGGTAACCATACCCATAGCGGGCCTGTTTTCGAACAAGGACATCTCAAGCTTTATCCTGATATGTCACACTAAATATCTAATAGGGTGAAAAATGGTGAAATCGGCCTGCGGAATTAAGGCAGTTTACATGTGTTTCAATGGGACTGGCATTTGGGGTGGTGAGACCATCAGTAGACACAAGGGGTTTGCATGTTCTGGTCCTTTCTTGACATATTCCAGCTGCTTGATAAAAAATCTGCAGCTTGATATCTATATTTTATTGAGTTTTACTATCGCTGTAACAATCTAAGTGTAATAGTTTTGATTAGAAAGTATATAATTGGTGAATAAATGTGATAACCATGTCTAGAAAAGACCAGAAGAGGCCGTGTTTTGGTGATATAAGTCATAGATGGAATGCCTGGTTGGTAGTTTGATTGTCATATGGGCCCAAATGAAAATAAAAAATAGTGAATTTAAGTATGGATGCTACTAATAGCAGTCCATTCTAATATGTGTGGCATATTTCAACAACAATTTTCGAAATACAAGGTAACCATGACGACTTTGTGTGACGAAATAGAGGCGGGAATAGCCACTTCATTTAACTGTTTTATTCAATGCGACTTTCAAGGAAACCAGGCCGATTTTCATGATATCAATCATTATTCAAAGGGCTCCGAGGGCAACAGTTTTCAATATATTTGCCTAATTCAAAAACTATATTGTTCAGAACACCTTCAAGCATCATACCAGGCCGAAATAAAATAATCAAAGAAAATTATATCTCTACATATGGTCTCACCACCCTAAATAAGCCGAAATCCAGGGAGGTGTATACTAATGATGGAATCATCACACAAAATATTTTTAATGCGGCTGTTCCAACCTCTATTGAAACAAAAAAAAATACAAAGAAGTAATAATTTTGTGAATATTTAATAAGCCCACGTTATCTTCTTTGTCAAGGATATCAGATATAACTGTTTCATGATAACCTCGCAGGGATACAGTGGGTTAAAATGATGTGTGTCTGTTCTGTGAAAGAGAGCACGGATTATAGCCCAATTTTAACAGTATTGACTCTTTTACACTCTAGGGGGCGTAGCTCAAAATCTGTCTGGTAACCATACCCATAGCGGGCCTGTTTTCGAACAAGGACATCTCAAGCTTTATCCTGATATGTCACACTAAATATCTAATAGGGTGAAAAATGGTGAAATCGGCCTGCGGAATTAAGGCAGTTTACATGTGTTTCAATGGGACTGGCATTTGGGGTGGTGAGACCATCAGTAGACACAAGGGGTTTGCATGTTCTGGTCCTTTCTTGACATATTCCAGCTGCTTGATAAAAAATCTGCAGCTTGATATCTATATTTTATTGAGTTTTACTATCGCTGTAACAATCTAAGTGTAATAGTTTTGATTAGAAAGTATATAATTGGTGAATAAATGTGATAACCATGTCTAGAAAAGACCAGAAGAGGCCGTGTTTTGGTGATATAAGTCATGGATGGAATGCCTGGTTGGTAGTTTGATTGTCATATGGGCCCAAATGAAAATAAAAAATAGTGAATTTAAGTATGGATGCTACTAATAGCAGTCCATTCTAATATGTGTGGCATATTTCAACAACAATTTTCGAAATACAAGGTAACCATGACGACTTTGTGTGACGAAATAGAGGCGGGAATAGCCACTTCATTTAACTGTTTTATTCAATGCGACTTTCAAGGAAACCAGGCCGATTTTCATGATATCAATCATTATTCAAAGGGCTCCGAGGGCAACAGTTTTCAATATATTTGCCTAATTCAAAAACTATATTGTTCAGAACACCTTCAAGCATCATACCAGGCCGAAATAAAATAATCAAAGAAAATTATATCTCTACATCAGTAGACACAAGGGGTTTGCATGTTCTGGTCCTTTCTTGACATATTCCAGCTGCTTGATAAAAAATCTGCAGCTTGATATCTATATTTTATTGAGTTTTACTATCGCTGTAACAATCTAAGTGTAATAGTTTTGATTAGAAAGTATATAATTGGTGAATAAATGTGATAACCATGTCTAGAAAAGACCAGAAGAGGCCGTGTTTTGGTGATATAAGTCATAGATGGAATGCCTGGTTGGTAGTTTGATTGTCATATGGGCCCAAATGAAAATAAAAAATAGTGAATTTAAGTATGGATGCTACTAATAGCAGTCCATTCTAATATGTGTGGCATATTTCAACAACAATTTTCGAAATACAAGGTAACCATGACGACTTTGTGTGACGAAATAGAGGCGGGAATAGCCACTTCATTTAACTGTTTTATTCAATGCGACTTTCAAGGAAACCAGGCCGATTTTCATGATATCAATCATTATTCAAAGGGCTCCGAGGGCAACAGTTTTCAATATATTTGCCTAATTCAAAAACTATATTGTTCAGAACACCTTCAAGCATCATACCAGGCCGAAATAAAATAATCAAAGAAAATTATATCTCTACATATGGTCTCACCACCCTAAATAAGCCGAAATCCAGGGAGGTGTATACTAATGATGGAATCATCACACAAAATATTTTTAATGCGGCTGTTCCAACCTCTATTGAAACAAAAAAAAATACAAAGAAGTAATAATTTTGTGAATATTTAATAAGCCCACGTTATCTTCTTTGTCAAGGATATCAGATATAACTGTTTCATGATAACCTCGCAGGGATACAGTGGGTTAAAATGATGTGTGTCTGTTCTGTGAAAGAGAGCACGGATTATAGCCCAATTTTAACAGTATTGACTCTTTTACACTCTAGGGGGCGTAGCTCAAAATCTGTCTGGTAACCATACCCATAGCGGGCCTGTTTTCGAACAAGGACATCTCAAGCTTTATCCTGATATGTCACACTAAATATCTAATAGGGTGAAAAATGGTGAAATCGGCCTGCGGAATTAAGGCAGTTTACATGTGTTTCAATGGGACTGGCATTTGGGGTGGTGAGACCATCAGTAGACACAAGGGGTTTGCATGTTCTGGTCCTTTCTTGACATATTCCAGCTGCTTGATAAAAAATCTGCAGCTTGATATCTATATTTTATTGAGTTTTACTATCGCTGTAACAATCTAAGTGTAATAGTTTTGATTAGAAAGTATATAATTGGTGAATAAATGTGATAACCATGTCTAGAAAAGACCAGAAGAGGCCGTGTTTTGGTGATATAAGTCATAGATGGAATGCCTGGTTGGTAGTTTGATTGTCATATGGGCCCAAATGAAAATAAAAAATAGTGAATTTAAGTATGGATGCTACTAATAGCAGTCCATTCTAATATGTGTGGCATATTTCAACAACAATTTTCGAAATACAAGGTAACCATGACGACTTTGTGTGACGAAATAGAGGCGGGAATAGCCACTTCATTTAACTGTTTTATTCAATGCGACTTTCAAGGAAACCAGGCCGATTTTCATGATATCAATCATTATTCAAAGGGCTCCGAGGGCAACAGTTTTCAATATATTTGCCTAATTCAAAAACTATATTGTTCAGAACACCTTCAAGCATCATACCAGGCCGAAATAAAATAATCAAAGAAAATTATATCTCTACATATGGTCTCACCACCCTAAATAAGCCGAAATCCAGGGAGGTGTATACTAATGATGGAATCATCACACAAAATATTTTTAATGCGGCTGTTCCAACCTCTATTGAAACAAAAAAAAATACAAAGAAGTAATAATTTTGTGAATATTTAATAAGCCCACGTTATCTTCTTTGTCAAGGATATCAGATATAACTGTTTCATGATAACCTCGCAGGGATACAGTGGGTTAAAATGATGTGTGTCTGTTCTGTGAAAGAGAGCACGGATTATAGCCCAATTTTAACAGTATTGACTCTTTTACACTCTAGGGGGCGTAGCTCAAAATCTGTCTGGTAACCATACCCATAGCGGGCCTGTTTTCGAACAAGGACATCTCAAGCTTTATCCTGATATGTCACACTAAATATCTAATAGGGTGAAAAATGGTGAAATCGGCCTGCGGAATTAAGGCAGTTTACATGTGTTTCAATGGGACTGGCATTTGGGGTGGTGAGACCATCAGTAGACACAAGGGGTTTGCATGTTCTGGTCCTTTCTTGACATATTCCAGCTGCTTGATAAAAAATCTGCAGCTTGATATCTATATTTTATTGAGTTTTACTATCGCTGTAACAATCTAAGTGTAATAGTTTTGATTAGAAAGTATATAATTGGTGAATAAATGTGATAACCATGTCTAGAAAAGACCAGAAGAGGCCGTGTTTTGGTGATATAAGTCATAGATGGAATGCCTGGTTGGTAGTTTGATTGTCATATGGGCCCAAATGAAAATAAAAAATAGTGAATTTAAGTATGGATGCTACTAATAGCAGTCCATTCTAATATGTGTGGCATATTTCAACAACAATTTTCGAAATACAAGGTAACCATGACGACTTTGTGTGACGAAATAGAGGCGGGAATAGCCACTTCATTTAACTGTTTTATTCAATGCGACTTTCAAGGAAACCAGGCCGATTTTCATGATATCAATCATTATTCAAAGGGCTCCGAGGGCAACAGTTTTCAATATATTTGCCTAATTCAAAAACTATATTGTTCAGAACACCTTCAAGCATCATACCAGGCCGAAATAAAATAATCAAAGAAAATTATATCTCTACATATGGTCTCACCACCCTAAATAAGCCGAAATCCAGGGAGGTGTATACTAATGATGGAATCATCACACAAAATATTTTTAATGCGGCTGTTCCAACCTCTATTGAAACAAAAAAAAATACAAAGAAGTAATAATTTTGTGAATATTTAATAAGCCCACGTTATCTTCTTTGTCAAGGATATCAGATATAACTGTTTCATGATAACCTCGCAGGGATACAGTGGGTTAAAATGATGTGTGTCTGTTCTGTGAAAGAGAGCACGGATTATAGCCCAATTTTAACAGTATTGACTCTTTTACACTCTAGGGGGCGTAGCTCAAAATCTGTCTGGTAACCATACCCATAGCGGGCCTGTTTTCGAACAAGGACATCTCAAGCTTTATCCTGATATGTCACACTAAATATCTAATAGGGTGAAAAATGGTGAAATCGGCCTGCGGAATTAAGGCAGTTTACATGTGTTTCAATGGGACTGGCATTTGGGGTGGTGAGACCATCAGTAGACACAAGGGGTTTGCATGTTCTGGTCCTTTCTTGACATATTCCAGCTGCTTGATAAAAAATCTGCAGCTTGATATCTATATTTTATTGAGTTTTACTATCGCTGTAACAATCTAAGTGTAATAGTTTTGATTAGAAAGTATATAATTGGTGAATAAATGTGATAACCATGTCTAGAAAAGACCAGAAGAGGCCGTGTTTTGGTGATATAAGTCATAGATGGAATGCCTGGTTGGTAGTTTGATTGTCATATGGGCCCAAATGAAAATAAAAAATAGTGAATTTAAGTATGGATGCTACTAATAGCAGTCCATTCTAATATGTGTGGCATATTTCAACAACAATTTTCGAAATACAAGGTAACCATGACGACTTTGTGTGACGAAATAGAGGCGGGAATAGCCACTTCATTTAACTGTTTTATTCAATGCGACTTTCAAGGAAACCAGGCCGATTTTCATGATATCAATCATTATTCAAAGGGCTCCGAGGGCAACAGTTTTCAATATATTTGCCTAATTCAAAAACTATATTCTTCAGAACACCTTCAAGCATCATACCAGGCCGAAATAAAATAATCAAAGAAAATTATATCTCTACATATGGTCTCACCACCCTAAATAAGCCGAAATCCAGGGAGGTGTATACTAATGATGGAATCATCACACAAAATATTTTTAATGCGGCTGTTCCAACCTCTATTGAAACAAAAAAAAATACAAAGAAGTAATAATTTTGTGAATATTTAATAAGCCCACGTTATCTTCTTTGTCAAGGATATCAGATATAACTGTTTCATGATAACCTCGCAGGGATACAGTGGGTTAAAATGATGTGTGTCTGTTCTGTGAAAGAGAGCACGGATTATAGCCCAATTTTAACAGTATTGACTCTTTTACACTCTAGGGGGCGTAGCTCAAAATCTGTCTGGTAACCATACCCATAGCGGGCCTGTTTTCGAACAAGGACATCTCAAGCTTTATCCTGATATGTCACACTAAATATCTAATAGGGTGAAAAATGGTGAAATCGGCCTGCGGAATTAAGGCAGTTTACATGTGTTTCAATGGGACTGGCATTTGGGGTGGTGAGACCATCAGTAGACACAAGGGGTTTGCATGTTCTGGTCCTTTCTTGACATATTCCAGCTGCTTGATAAAAAATCTGCAGCTTGATATCTATATTTTATTGAGTTTTACTATCGCTGTAACAATCTAAGTGTAATAGTTTTGATTAGAAAGTATATAATTGGTGAATAAATGTGATAACCATGTCTAGAAAAGACCAGAAGAGGCCGTGTTTTGGTGATATAAGTCATAGATGGAATGCCTGGTTGGTAGTTTGATTGTCATATGGGCCCAAATGAAAATAAAAAATAGTGAATTTAAGTATGGATGCTACTAATAGCAGTCCATTCTAATATGTGTGGCATATTTCAACAACAATTTTCGAAATACAAGGTAACCATGACGACTTTGTGTGACGAAATAGAGGCGGGAATAGCCACTTCATTTAACTGTTTTATTCAATGCGACTTTCAAGGAAACCAGGCCGATTTTCATGATATCAATCATTATTCAAAGGGCTCCGAGGGCAACAGTTTTCAATATATTTGCCTAATTCAAAAACTATATTGTTCAGAACACCTTCAAGCATCATACCAGGCCGAAATAAAATAATCAAAGAAAATTATATCTCTACATATGGTCTCACCACCCTAAATAAGCCGAAATCCAGGGAGGTGTATACTAATGATGGAATCATCACACAAAATATTTTTAATGCGGCTGTTCCAACCTCTATTGAAACAAAAAAAAATACAAAGAAGTAATAATTTTGTGAATATTTAATAAGCCCACGTTATCTTCTTTGTCAAGGATATCAGATATAACTGTTTCATGATAACCTCGCAGGGATACAGTGGGTTAAAATGATGTGTGTCTGTTCTGTGAAAGAGAGCACGGATTATAGCCCAATTTTAACAGTATTGACTCTTTTACACTCTAGGGGGCGTAGCTCAAAATCTGTCTGGTAACCATACCCATAGCGGGCCTGTTTTCGAACAAGGACATCTCAAGCTTTATCCTGATATGTCACACTAAATATCTAATAGGGTGAAAAATGGTGAAATCGGCCTGCGGAATTAAGGCAGTTTACATGTGTTTCAATGGGACTGGCATTTGGGGTGGTGAGACCATCAGTAGACACAAGGGGTTTGCATGTTCTGGTCCTTTCTTGACATATTCCAGCTGCTTGATAAAAAATCTGCAGCTTGATATCTATATTTTATTGAGTTTTACTATCGCTGTAACAATCTAAGTGTAATAGTTTTGATTAGAAAGTATATAATTGGTGAATAAATGTGATAACCATGTCTAGAAAAGACCAGAAGAGGCCGTGTTTTGGTGATATAAGTCATAGATGGAATGCCTGGTTGGTAGTTTGATTGTCATATGGGCCCAAATGAAAATAAAAAATAGTGAATTTAAGTATGGATGCTACTAATAGCAGTCCATTCTAATATGTGTGGCATATTTCAACAACAATTTTCGAAATACAAGGTAACCATGACGACTTTGTGTGACGAAATAGAGGCGGGAATAGCCACTTCATTTAACTGTTTTATTCAATGCGACTTTCAAGGAAACCAGGCCGATTTTCATGATATCAATCATTATTCAAAGGGCTCCGAGGGCAACAGTTTTCAATATATTTGCCTAATTCAAAAACTATATTGTTCAGAACACCTTCAAGCATCATACCAGGCCGAAATAAAATAATCAAAGAAAATTATATCTCTACATATGGTCTCACCACCCTAAATAAGCCGAAATCCAGGGAGGTGTATACTAATGATGGAATCATCACACAAAATATTTTTAATGCGGCTGTTCCAACCTCTATTGAAACAAAAAAAAATACAAAGAAGTAATAATTTTGTGAATATTTAATAAGCCCACGTTATCTTCTTTGTCAAGGATATCAGATATAACTGTTTCATGATAACCTCGCAGGGATACAGTGGGTTAAAATGATGTGTGTCTGTTCTGTGAAAGAGAGCACGGATTATAGCCCAATTTTAACAGTATTGACTCTTTTACACTCTAGGGGGCGTAGCTCAAAATCTGTCTGGTAACCATACCCATAGCGGGCCTGTTTTCGAACAAGGACATCTCAAGCTTTATCCTGATATGTCACACTAAATATCTAATAGGGTGAAAAATGGTGAAATCGGCCTGCGGAATTAAGGCAGTTTACATGTGTTTCAATGGGACTGGCATTTGGGGTGGTGAGACCATCAGTAGACACAAGGGGTTTGCATGTTCTGGTCCTTTCTTGACATATTCCAGCTGCTTGATAAAAAATCTGCAGCTTGATATCTATATTTTATTGAGTTTTACTATCGCTGTAACAATCTAAGTGTAATAGTTTTGATTAGAAAGTATATAATTGGTGAATAAATGTGATAACCATGTCTAGAAAAGACCAGAAGAGGCCGTGTTTTGGTGATATAAGTCATAGATGGAATGCCTGGTTGGTAGTTTGATTGTCATATGGGCCCAAATGAAAATAAAAAATAGTGAATTTAAGTATGGATGCTACTAATAGCAGTCCATTCTAATATGTGTGGCATATTTCAACAACAATTTTCGAAATACAAGGTAACCATGACGACTTTGTGTGACGAAATAGAGGCGGGAATAGCCACTTCATTTAACTGTTTTATTCAATGCGACTTTCAAGGAAACCAGGCCGATTTTCATGATATCAATCATTATTCAAAGGGCTCCGAGGGCAACAGTTTTCAATATATTTGCCTAATTCAAAAACTATTTTGTTCAGAACACCTTCAAGCATCATACCAGGCCGAAATAAAATAATCAAAGAAAATTATATCTCTACATATGGTCTCACCACCCTAAATAAGCCGAAATCCAGGGAGGTGTATACTAATGATGGAATCATCACACAAAATATTTTTAATGCGGCTGTTCCAACCTCTATTGAAACAAAAAAAAATACAAAGAAGTAATAATTTTGTGAATATTTAATAAGCCCACGTTATCTTCTTTGTCAAGGATATCAGATATAACTGTTTCATGATAACCTCGCAGGGATACAGTGGGTTAAAATGATGTGTGTCTGTTCTGTGAAAGAGAGCACGGATTATAGCCCAATTTTAACAGTATTGACTCTTTTACACTCTAGGGGGCGTAGCTCAAAATCTGTCTGGTAACCATACCCATAGCGGGCCTGTTTTCGAACAAGGACATCTCAAGCTTTATCCTGATATGTCACACTAAATATCTAATAGGGTGAAAAATGGTGAAATCGGCCTGCGGAATTAAGGCAGTTTACATGTGTTTCAATGGGACTGGCATTTGGGGTGGTGAGACCATCAGTAGACACAAGGGGTTTGCATGTTCTGGTCCTTTCTTGACATATTCCAGCTGCTTGATAAAAAATCTGCAGCTTGATATCTATATTTTATTGAGTTTTACTATCGCTGTAACAATCTAAGTGTAATAGTTTTGATTAGAAAGTATATAATTGGTGAATAAATGTGATAACCATGTCTAGAAAAGACCAGAAGAGGCCGTGTTTTGGTGATATAAGTCATAGATGGAATGCCTGGTTGGTAGTTTGATTGTCATATGGGCCCAAATGAAAATAAAAAATAGTGAATTTAAGTATGGATGCTACTAATAGCAGTCCATTCTAATATGTGTGGCATATTTCAACAACAATTTTCGAAATACAAGGTAACCATGACGACTTTGTGTGACGAAATAGAGGCGGGAATAGCCACTTCATTTAACTGTTTTATTCAATGCGACTTTCAAGGAAACCAGGCCGATTTTCATGATATCAATCATTATTCAAAGGGCTCCGAGGGCAACAGTTTTCAATATATTTGCCTAATTCAAAAACTATATTGTTCAGAACACCTTCAAGCATCATACCAGGCCGAAATAAAATAATCAAAGAAAATTATATCTCTACATATGGTCTCACCACCCTAAATAAGCCGAAATCCAGGGAGGTGTATACTAATGATGGAATCATCACACAAAATATTTTTAATGCGGCTGTTCCAACCTCTATTGAAACAAAAAAAAATACAAAGAAGTAATAATTTTGTGAATATTTAATAAGCCCACGTTATCTTCTTTGTCAAGGATATCAGATATAACTGTTTCATGATAACCTCGCAGGGATACAGTGGGTTAAAATGATGTGTGTCTGTTCTGTGAAAGAGAGCACGGATTATAGCCCAATTTTAACAGTATTGACTCTTTTACACTCTAGGGGGCGTAGCTCAAAATCTGTCTGGTAACCATACCCATAGCGGGCCTGTTTTCGAACAAGGACATCTCAAGCTTTATCCTGATATGTCACACTAAATATCTAATAGGGTGAAAAATGGTGAAATCGGCCTGCGGAATTAAGGCAGTTTACATGTGTTTCAATGGGACTGGCATTTGGGGTGGTGAGACCATCAGTAGACACAAGGGGTTTGCATGTTCTGGTCCTTTCTTGACATATTCCAGCTGCTTGATAAAAAATCTGCAGCTTGATATCTATATTTTATTGAGTTTTACTATCGCTGTAACAATCTAAGTGTAATAGTTTTGATTAGAAAGTATATAATTGGTGAATAAATGTGATAACCATGTCTAGAAAAGACCAGAAGAGGCCGTGTTTTGGTGATATAAGTCATAGATGGAATGCCTGGTTGGTAGTTTGATTGTCATATGGGCCCAAATGAAAATAAAAAATAGTGAATTTAAGTATGGATGCTACTAATAGCAGTCCATTCTAATATGTGTGGCATATTTCAACAACAATTTTCGAAATACAAGGTAACCATGACGACTTTGTGTGACGAAATAGAGGCGGGAATAGCCACTTCATTTAACTGTTTTATTCAATGCGACTTTCAAGGAAACCAGGCCGATTTTCATGATATCAATCATTATTCAAAGGGCTCCGAGGGCAACAGTTTTCAATATATTTGCCTAATTCAAAAACTATATTGTTCAGAACACCTTCAAGCATCATACCAGGCCGAAATAAAATAATCAAAGAAAATTATATCTCTACATATGGTCTCACCACCCTAAATAAGCCGAAATCCAGGGAGGTGTATACTAATGATGGAATCATCACACAAAATATTTTTAATGCGGCTGTTCCAACCTCTATTGAAACAAAAAAAAATACAAAGAAGTAATAATTTTGTGAATATTTAATAAGCCCACGTTATCTTCTTTGTCAAGGATATCAGATATAACTGTTTCATGATAACCTCGCAGGGATACAGTGGGTTAAAATGATGTGTGTCTGTTCTGTGAAAGAGAGCACGGATTATAGCCCAATTTTAACAGTATTGACTCTTTTACACTCTAGGGGGCGTAGCTCAAAATCTGTCTGGTAACCATACCCATAGCGGGCCTGTTTTCGAACAAGGACATCTCAAGCTTTATCCTGATATGTCACACTAAATATCTAATAGGGTGAAAAATGGTGAAATCGGCCTGCGGAATTAAGGCAGTTTACATGTGTTTCAATGGGACTGGCATTTGGGGTGGTGAGACCATCAGTAGACACAAGGGGTTTGCATGTTCTGGTCCTTTCTTGACATATTCCAGCTGCTTGATAAAAAATCTGCAGCTTGATATCTATATTTTATTGAGTTTTACTATCGCTGTAACAATCTAAGTGTAATAGTTTTGATTAGAAAGTATATAATTGGTGAATAAATGTGATAACCATGTCTAGAAAAGACCAGAAGAGGCCGTGTTTTGGTGATATAAGTCATAGATGGAATGCCTGGTTGGTAGTTTGATTGTCATATGGGCCCAAATGAAAATAAAAAATAGTGAATTTAAGTATGGATGCTACTAATAGCAGTCCATTCTAATATGTGTGGCATATTTCAACAACAATTTTCGAAATACAAGGTAACCATGACGACTTTGTGTGACGAAATAGAGGCGGGAATAGCCACTTCATTTAACTGTTTTATTCAATGCGACTTTCAAGGAAACCAGGCCGATTTTCATGATATCAATCATTATTCAAAGGGCTCCGAGGGCAACAGTTTTCAATATATTTGCCTAATTCAAAAACTATATTGTTCAGAACACCTTCAAGCATCATACCAGGCCGAAATAAAATAATCAAAGAAAATTATATCTCTACATATGGTCTCACCACCCTAAATAAGCCGAAATCCAGGGAGGTGTATACTAATGATGGAATCATCACACAAAATATTTTTAATGCGGCTGTTCCAACCTCTATTGAAACAAAAAAAAATACAAAGAAGTAATAATTTTGTGAATATTTAATAAGCCCACGTTATCTTCTTTGTCAAGGATATCAGATATAACTGTTTCATGATAACCTCGCAGGGATACAGTGGGTTAAAATGATGTGTGTCTGTTCTGTGAAAGAGAGCACGGATTATAGCCCAATTTTAACAGTATTGACTCTTTTACACTCTAGGGGGCGTAGCTCAAAATCTGTCTGGTAACCATACCCATAGCGGGCCTGTTTTCGAACAAGGACATCTCAAGCTTTATCCTGATATGTCACACTAAATATCTAATAGGGTGAAAAATGGTGAAATCGGCCTGCGGAATTAAGGCAGTTTACATGTGTTTCAATGGGACTGGCATTTGGGGTGGTGAGACCATCAGTAGACACAAGGGGTTTGCATGTTCTGGTCCTTTCTTGACATATTCCAGCTGCTTGATAAAAAATCTGCAGCTTGATATCTATATTTTATTGAGTTTTACTATCGCTGTAACAATCTAAGTGTAATAGTTTTGATTAGAAAGTATATAATTGGTGAATAAATGTGATAACCATGTCTAGAAAAGACCAGAAGAGGCCGTGTTTTGGTGATATAAGTCATAGATGGAATGCCTGGTTGGTAGTTTGATTGTCATATGGGCCCAAATGAAAATAAAAAATAGTGAATTTAAGTATGGATGCTACTAATAGCAGTCCATTCTAATATGTGTGGCATATTTCAACAACAATTTTCGAAATACAAGGTAACCATGACGACTTTGTGTGACGAAATAGAGGCGGGAATAGCCACTTCATTTAACTGTTTTATTCAATGCGACTTTCAAGGAAACCAGGCCGATTTTCATGATATCAATCATTATTCAAAGGGCTCCGAGGGCAACAGTTTTCAATATATTTGCCTAATTCAAAAACTATATTGTTCAGAACACCTTCAAGCATCATACCAGGCCGAAATAAAATAATCAAAGAAAATTATATCTCTACATATGGTCTCACCACCCTAAATAAGCCGAAATCCAGGGAGGTGTATACTAATGATGGAATCATCACACAAAATATTTTTAATGCGGCTGTTCCAACCTCTATTGAAACAAAAAAAAATACAAAGAAGTAATAATTTTGTGAATATTTAATAAGCCCACGTTATCTTCTTTGTCAAGGATATCAGATATAACTGTTTCATGATAACCTCGCAGGGATACAGTGGGTTAAAATGATGTGTGTCTGTTCTGTGAAAGAGAGCACGGATTATAGCCCAATTTTAACAGTATTGACTCTTTTACACTCTAGGGGGCGTAGCTCAAAATCTGTCTGGTAACCATACCCATAGCGGGCCTGTTTTCGAACAAGGACATCTCAAGCTTTATCCTGATATGTCACACTAAATATCTAATAGGGTGAAAAATGGTGAAATCGGCCTGCGGAATTAAGGCAGTTTACATGTGTTTCAATGGGACTGGCATTTGGGGTGGTGAGACCATCAGTAGACACAAGGGGTTTGCATGTTCTGGTCCTTTCTTGACATATTCCAGCTGCTTGATAAAAAATCTGCAGCTTGATATCTATATTTTATTGAGTTTTACTATCGCTGTAACAATCTAAGTGTAATAGTTTTGATTAGAAAGTATATAATTGGTGAATAAATGTGATAACCATGTCTAGAAAAGACCAGAAGAGGCCGTGTTTTGGTGATATAAGTCATAGATGGAATGCCTGGTTGGTAGTTTGATTGTCATATGGGCCCAAATGAAAATAAAAAATAGTGAATTTAAGTATGGATGCTACTAATAGCAGTCCATTCTAATATGTGTGGCATATTTCAACAACAATTTTCGAAATACAAGGTAACCATGACGACTTTGTGTGACGAAATAGAGGCGGGAATAGCCAATTCATTTAACTGTTTTATTCAATGCGACTTTCAAGGAAACCAGGCCGATTTTCATGATATCAATCATTATTCAAAGGGCTCCGAGGGCAACAGTTTTCAATATATTTGCCTAATTCAAAAACTATATTGTTCAGAACACCTTCAAGCATCATACCAGGCCGAAATAAAATAATCAAAGAAAATTATATCTCTACATATGGTCTCACCACCCTAAATAAGCCGAAATCCAGGGAGGTGTATACTAATGATGGAATCATCACACAAAATATTTTTAATGCGGCTGTTCCAACCTCTATTGAAACAAAAAAAAATACAAAGAAGTAATAATTTTGTGAATATTTAATAAGCCCACGTTATCTTCTTTGTCAAGGATATCAGATATAACTGTTTCATGATAACCTCGCAGGGATACAGTGGGTTAAAATGATGTGTGTCTGTTCTGTGAAAGAGAGCACGGATTATAGCCCAATTTTAACAGTATTGACTCTTTTACACTCTAGGGGGCGTAGCTCAAAATCTGTCTGGTAACCATACCCATAGCGGGCCTGTTTTCGAACAAGGACATCTCAAGCTTTATCCTGATATGTCACACTAAATATCTAATAGGGTGAAAAATGGTGAAATCGGCCTGCGGAATTAAGGCAGTTTACATGTGTTTCAATGGGACTGGCATTTGGGGTGGTGAGACCATCAGTAGACACAAGGGGTTTGCATGTTCTGGTCCTTTCTTGACATATTCCAGCTGCTTGATAAAAAATCTGCAGCTTGATATCTATATTTTATTGAGTTTTACTATCGCTGTAACAATCTAAGTGTAATAGTTTTGATTAGAAAGTATATAATTGGTGAATAAATGTGATAACCATGTCTAGAAAAGACCAGAAGAGGCCGTGTTTTGGTGATATAAGTCATAGATGGAATGCCTGGTTGGTAGTTTGATTGTCATATGGGCCCAAATGAAAATAAAAAATAGTGAATTTAAGTATGGATGCTACTAATAGCAGTCCATTCTAATATGTGTGGCATATTTCAACAACAATTTTCGAAATACAAGGTAACCATGACGACTTTGTGTGACGAAATAGAGGCGGGAATAGCCACTTCATTTAACTGTTTTATTCAATGCGACTTTCAAGGAAACCAGGCCGATTTTCATGATATCAATCATTATTCAAAGGGCTCCGAGGGCAACAGTTTTCAATATATTTGCCTAATTCAAAAACTATATTGTTCAGAACACCTTCAAGCATCATACCAGGCCGAAATAAAATAATCAAAGAAAATTATATCTCTACATATGGTCTCACCACCCTAAATAAGCCGAAATCCAGGGAGGTGTATACTAATGATGGAATCATCACACAAAATATTTTTAATGCGGCTGTTCCAACCTCTATTGAAACAAAAAAAAATACAAAGAAGTAATAATTTTGTGAATATTTAATAAGCCCACGTTATCTTCTTTGTCAAGGATATCAGATATAACTGTTTCATGATAACCTCGCAGGGATACAGTGGGTTAAAATGATGTGTGTCTGTTCTGTGAAAGAGAGCACGGATTATAGCCCAATTTTAACAGTATTGACTCTTTTACACTCTAGGGGGCGTAGCTCAAAATCTGTCTGGTAACCATACCCATAGCGGGCCTGTTTTCGAACAAGGACATCTCAAGCTTTATCCTGATATGTCACACTAAATATCTAATAGGGTGAAAAATGGTGAAATCGGCCTGCGGAATTAAGGCAGTTTACATGTGTTTCAATGGGACTGGCATTTGGGGTGGTGAGACCATCAGTAGACACAAGGGGTTTGCATGTTCTGGTCCTTTCTTGACATATTCCAGCTGCTTGATAAAAAATCTGCAGCTTGATATCTATATTTTATTGAGTTTTACTATCGCTGTAACAATCTAAGTGTAATAGTTTTGATTAGAAAGTATATAATTGGTGAATAAATGTGATAACCATGTCTAGAAAAGACCAGAAGAGGCCGTGTTTTGGTGATATAAGTCATAGATGGAATGCCTGGTTGGTAGTTTGATTGTCATATGGGCCCAAATGAAAATAAAAAATAGTGAATTTAAGTATGGATGCTACTAATAGCAGTCCATTCTAATATGTGTGGCATATTTCAACAACAATTTTCGAAATACAAGGTAACCATGACGACTTTGTGTGACGAAATAGAGGCGGGAATAGCCACTTCATTTAACTGTTTTATTCAATGCGACTTTCAAGGAAACCAGGCCGATTTTCATGATATCAATCATTATTCAAAGGGCTCCGAGGGCAACAGTTTTCAATATATTTGCCTAATTCAAAAACTATATTGTTCAGAACACCTTCAAGCATCATACCAGGCCGAAATAAAATAATCAAAGAAAATTATATCTCTACATATGGTCTCACCACCCTAAATAAGCCGAAATCCAGGGAGGTGTATACTAATGATGGAATCATCACACAAAATATTTTTAATGCGGCTGTTCCAACCTCTATTGAAACAAAAAAAAATACAAAGAAGTAATAATTTTGTGAATATTTAATAAGCCCACGTTATCTTCTTTGTCAAGGATATCAGATATAACTGTTTCATGATAACCTCGCAGGGATACAGTGGGTTAAAATGATGTGTGTCTGTTCTGTGAAAGAGAGCACGGATTATAGCCCAATTTTAACAGTATTGACTCTTTTACACTCTAGGGGGCGTAGCTCAAAATCTGTCTGGTAACCATACCCATAGCGGGCCTGTTTTCGAACAAGGACATCTCAAGCTTTATCCTGATATGTCACACTAAATATCTAATAGGGTGAAAAATGGTGAAATCGGCCTGCGGAATTAAGGCAGTTTACATGTGTTTCAATGGGACTGGCATTTGGGGTGGTGAGACCATCAGTAGACACAAGGGGTTTGCATGTTCTGGTCCTTTCTTGACATATTCCAGCTGCTTGATAAAAAATCTGCAGCTTGATATCTATATTTTATTGAGTTTTACTATCGCTGTAACAATCTAAGTGTAATAGTTTTGATTAGAAAGTATATAATTGGTGAATAAATGTGATAACCATGTCTAGAAAAGACCAGAAGAGGCCGTGTTTTGGTGATATAAGTCATAGATGGAATGCCTGGTTGGTAGTTTGATTGTCATATGGGCCCAAATGAAAATAAAAAATAGTGAATTTAAGTATGGATGCTACTAATAGCAGTCCATTCTAATATGTGTGGCATATTTCAACAACAATTTTCGAAATACAAGGTAACCATGACGACTTTGTGTGACGAAATAGAGGCGGGAATAGCCACTTCATTTAACTGTTTTATTCAATGCGACTTTCAAGGAAACCAGGCCGATTTTCATGATATCAATCATTATTCAAAGGGCTCCGAGGGCAACAGTTTTCAATATATTTGCCTAATTCAAAAACTATATTGTTCAGAACACCTTCAAGCATCATACCAGGCCGAAATAAAATAATCAAAGAAAATTATATCTCTACATATGGTCTCACCACCCTAAATAAGCCGAAATCCAGGGAGGTGTATACTAATGATGGAATCATCACACAAAATATTTTTAATGCGGCTGTTCCAACCTCTATTGAAACAAAAAAAAATACAAAGAAGTAATAATTTTGTGAATATTTAATAAGCCCACGTTATCTTCTTTGTCAAGGATATCAGATATAACTGTTTCATGATAACCTCGCAGGGATACAGTGGGTTAAAATGATGTGTGTCTGTTCTGTGAAAGAGAGCACGGATTATAGCCCAATTTTAACAGTATTGACTCTTTTACACTCTAGGGGGCGTAGCTCAAAATCTGTCTGGTAACCATACCCATAGCGGGCCTGTTTTCGAACAAGGACATCTCAAGCTTTATCCTGATATGTCACACTAAATATCTAATAGGGTGAAAAATGGTGAAATCGGCCTGCGGAATTAAGGCAGTTTACATGTGTTTCAATGGGACTGGCATTTGGGGTGGTGAGACCATCAGTAGACACAAGGGGTTTGCATGTTCTGGTCCTTTCTTGACATATTCCAGCTGCTTGATAAAAAATCTGCAGCTTGATATCTATATTTTATTGAGTTTTACTATCGCTGTAACAATCTAAGTGTAATAGTTTTGATTAGAAAGTATATAATTGGTGAATAAATGTGATAACCATGTCTAGAAAAGACCAGAAGAGGCCGTGTTTTGGTGATATAAGTCATAGATGGAATGCCTGGTTGGTAGTTTGATTGTCATATGGGCCCAAATGAAAATAAAAAATAGTGAATTTAAGTATGGATGCTACTAATAGCAGTCCATTCTAATATGTGTGGCATATTTCAACAACAATTTTCGAAATACAAGGTAACCATGACGACTTTGTGTGACGAAATAGAGGCGGGAATAGCCACTTCATTTAACTGTTTTATTCAATGCGACTTTCAAGGAAACCAGGCCGATTTTCATGATATCAATCATTATTCAAAGGGCTCCGAGGGCAACAGTTTTCAATATATTTGCCTAATTCAAAAACTATATTGTTCAGAACACCTTCAAGCATCATACCAGGCCGAAATAAAATAATCAAAGAAAATTATATCTCTACATATGGTCTCACCACCCTAAATAAGCCGAAATCCAGGGAGGTGTATACTAATGATGGAATCATCACACAAAATATTTTTAATGCGGCTGTTCCAACCTCTATTGAAACAAAAAAAAATACAAAGAAGTAATAATTTTGTGAATATTTAATAAGCCCACGTTATCTTCTTTGTCAAGGATATCAGATATAACTGTTTCATGATAACCTCGCAGGGATACAGTGGGTTAAAATGATGTGTGTCTGTTCTGTGAAAGAGAGCACGGATTATAGCCCAATTTTAACAGTATTGACTCTTTTACACTCTAGGGGGCGTAGCTCAAAATCTGTCTGGTAACCATACCCATAGCGGGCCTGTTTTCGAACAAGGACATCTCAAGCTTTATCCTGATATGTCACACTAAATATCTAATAGGGTGAAAAATGGTGAAATCGGCCTGCGGAATTAAGGCAGTTTACATGTGTTTCAATGGGACTGGCATTTGGGGTGGTGAGACCATCAGTAGACACAAGGGGTTTGCATGTTCTGGTCCTTTCTTGACATATTCCAGCTGCTTGATAAAAAATCTGCAGCTTGATATCTATATTTTATTGAGTTTTACTATCGCTGTAACAATCTAAGTGTAATAGTTTTGATTAGAAAGTATATAATTGGTGAATAAATGTGATAACCATGTCTAGAAAAGACCAGAAGAGGCCGTGTTTTGGTGATATAAGTCATAGATGGAATGCCTGGTTGGTAGTTTGATTGTCATATGGGCCCAAATGAAAATAAAAAATAGTGAATTTAAGTATGGATGCTACTAATAGCAGTCCATTCTAATATGTGTGGCATATTTCAACAACAATTTTCGAAATACAAGGTAACCATGACGACTTTGTGTGACGAAATAGAGGCGGGAATAGCCACTTCATTTAACTGTTTTATTCAATGCGACTTTCAAGGAAACCAGGCCGATTTTCATGATATCAATCATTATTCAAAGGGCTCCGAGGGCAACAGTTTTCAATATATTTGCCTAATTCAAAAACTATATTGTTCAGAACACCTTCAAGCATCATACCAGGCCGAAATAAAATAATCAAAGAAAATTATATCTCTACATATGGTCTCACCACCCTAAATAAGCCGAAATCCAGGGAGGTGTATACTAATGATGGAATCATCACACAAAATATTTTTAATGCGGCTGTTCCAACCTCTATTGAAACAAAAAAAAATACAAAGAAGTAATAATTTTGTGAATATTTAATAAGCCCACGTTATCTTCTTTGTCAAGGATATCAGATATAACTGTTTCATGATAACCTCGCAGGGATACAGTGGGTTAAAATGATGTGTGTCTGTTCTGTGAAAGAGAGCACGGATTATAGCCCAATTTTAACAGTATTGACTCTTTTACACTCTAGGGGGCGTAGCTCAAAATCTGTCTGGTAACCATACCCATAGCGGGCCTGTTTTCGAACAAGGACATCTCAAGCTTTATCCTGATATGTCACACTAAATATCTAATAGGGTGAAAAATGGTGAAATCGGCCTGCGGAATTAAGGCAGTTTACATGTGTTTCAATGGGACTGGCATTTGGGGTGGTGAGACCATCAGTAGACACAAGGGGTTTGCATGTTCTGGTCCTTTCTTGACATATTCCAGCTGCTTGATAAAAAATCTGCAGCTTGATATCTATATTTTATTGAGTTTTACTATCGCTGTAACAATCTAAGTGTAATAGTTTTGATTAGAAAGTATATAATTGGTGAATAAATGTGATAACCATGTCTAGAAAAGACCAGAAGAGGCCGTGTTTTGGTGATATAAGTCATAGATGGAATGCCTGGTTGGTAGTTTGATTGTCATATGGGCCCAAATGAAAATAAAAAATAGTGAATTTAAGTATGGATGCTACTAATAGCAGTCCATTCTAATATGTGTGGCATATTTCAACAACAATTTTCGAAATACAAGGTAACCATGACGACTTTGTGTGACGAAATAGAGGCGGGAATAGCCACTTCATTTAACTGTTTTATTCAATGCGACTTTCAAGGAAACCAGGCCGATTTTCATGATATCAATCATTATTCAAAGGGCTCCGAGGGCAACAGTTTTCAATATATTTGCCTAATTCAAAAACTATATTGTTCAGAACACCTTCAAGCATCATACCAGGCCGAAATAAAATAATCAAAGAAAATTATATCTCTACATATGGTCTCACCACCCTAAATAAGCCGAAATCCAGGGAGGTGTATACTAATGATGGAATCATCACACAAAATATTTTTAATGCGGCTGTTCCAACCTCTATTGAAACAAAAAAAAATACAAAGAAGTAATAATTTTGTGAATATTTAATAAGCCCACGTTATCTTCTTTGTCAAGGATATCAGATATAACTGTTTCATGATAACCTCGCAGGGATACAGTGGGTTAAAATGATGTGTGTCTGTTCTGTGAAAGAGAGCACGGATTATAGCCCAATTTTAACAGTATTGACTCTTTTACACTCTAGGGGGCGTAGCTCAAAATCTGTCTGGTAACCATACCCATAGCGGGCCTGTTTTCGAACAAGGACATCTCAAGCTTTATCCTGATATGTCACACTAAATATCTAATAGGGTGAAAAATGGTGAAATCGGCCTGCGGAATTAAGGCAGTTTACATGTGTTTCAATGGGACTGGCATTTGGGGTGGTGAGACCATCAGTAGACACAAGGGGTTTGCATGTTCTGGTCCTTTCTTGACATATTCCAGCTGCTTGATAAAAAATCTGCAGCTTGATATCTATATTTTATTGAGTTTTACTATCGCTGTAACAATCTAAGTGTAATAGTTTTGATTAGAAAGTATATAATTGGTGAATAAATGTGATAACCATGTCTAGAAAAGACCAGAAGAGGCCGTGTTTTGGTGATATAAGTCATAGATGGAATGCCTGGTTGGTAGTTTGATTGTCATATGGGCCCAAATGAAAATAAAAAATAGTGAATTTAAGTATGGATGCTACTAATAGCAGTCCATTCTAATATGTGTGGCATATTTCAACAACAATTTTCGAAATACAAGGTAACCATGACGACTTTGTGTGACGAAATAGAGGCGGGAATAGCCACTTCATTTAACTGTTTTATTCAATGCGACTTTCAAGGAAACCAGGCCGATTTTCATGATATCAATCATTATTCAAAGGGCTCCGAGGGCAACAGTTTTCAATATATTTGCCTAATTCAAAAACTATATTGTTCAGAACACCTTCAAGCATCATACCAGGCCGAAATAAAATAATCAAAGAAAATTATATCTCTACATATGGTCTCACCACCCTAAATAAGCCGAAATCCAGGGAGGTGTATACTAATGATGGAATCATCACACAAAATATTTTTAATGCGGCTGTTCCAACCTCTATTGAAACAAAAAAAAATACAAAGAAGTAATAATTTTGTGAATATTTAATAAGCCCACGTTATCTTCTTTGTCAAGGATATCAGATATAACTGTTTCATGATAACCTCGCAGGGATACAGTGGGTTAAAATGATGTGTGTCTGTTCTGTGAAAGAGAGCACGGATTATAGCCCAATTTTAACAGTATTGACTCTTTTACACTCTAGGGGGCGTAGCTCAAAATCTGTCTGGTAACCATACCCATAGCGGGCCTGTTTTCGAACAAGGACATCTCAAGCTTTATCCTGATATGTCACACTAAATATCTAATAGGGTGAAAAATGGTGAAATCGGCCTGCGGAATTAAGGCAGTTTACATGTGTTTCAATGGGACTGGCATTTGGGGTGGTGAGACCATCAGTAGACACAAGGGGTTTGCATGTTCTGGTCCTTTCTTGACATATTCCAGCTGCTTGATAAAAAATCTGCAGCTTGATATCTATATTTTATTGAGTTTTACTATCGCTGTAACAATCTAAGTGTAATAGTTTTGATTAGAAAGTATATAATTGGTGAATAAATGTGATAACCATGTCTAGAAAAGACCAGAAGAGGCCGTGTTTTGGTGATATAAGTCATAGATGGAATGCCTGGTTGGTAGTTTGATTGTCATATGGGCCCAAATGAAAATAAAAAATAGTGAATTTAAGTATGGATGCTACTAATAGCAGTCCATTCTAATATGTGTGGCATATTTCAACAACAATTTTCGAAATACAAGGTAACCATGACGACTTTGTGTGACGAAATAGAGGCGGGAATAGCCACTTCATTTAACTGTTTTATTCAATGCGACTTTCAAGGAAACCAGGCCGATTTTCATGATATCAATCATTATTCAAAGGGCTCCGAGGGCAACAGTTTTCAATATATTTGCCTAATTCAAAAACTATATTGTTCAGAACACCTTCAAGCATCATACCAGGCCGAAATAAAATAATCAAAGAAAATTATATCTCTACATCAGTAGACACAAGGGGTTTGCATGTTCTGGTCCTTTCTTGACATATTCCAGCTGCTTGATAAAAAATCTGCAGCTTGATATCTATATTTTATTGAGTTTTACTATCGCTGTAACAATCTAAGTGTAATAGTTTTGATTAGAAAGTATATAATTGGTGAATAAATGTGATAACCATGTCTAGAAAAGACCAGAAGAGGCCGTGTTTTGGTGATATAAGTCATAGATGGAATGCCTGGTTGGTAGTTTGATTGTCATATGGGCCCAAATGAAAATAAAAAATAGTGAATTTAAGTATGGATGCTACTAATAGCAGTCCATTCTAATATGTGTGGCATATTTCAACAACAATTTTCGAAATACAAGGTAACCATGACGACTTTGTGTGACGAAATAGAGGCGGGAATAGCCACTTCATTTAACTGTTTTATTCAATGCGACTTTCAAGGAAACCAGGCCGATTTTCATGATATCAATCATTATTCAAAGGGCTCCGAGGGCAACAGTTTTCAATATATTTGCCTAATTCAAAAACTATATTGTTCAGAACACCTTCAAGCATCATACCAGGCCGAAATAAAATAATCAAAGAAAATTATATCTCTACATATGGTCTCACCACCCTAAATAAGCCGAAATCCAGGGAGGTGTATACTAATGATGGAATCATCACACAAAATATTTTTAATGCGGCTGTTCCAACCTCTATTGAAACAAAAAAAAATACAAAGAAGTAATAATTTTGTGAATATTTAATAAGCCCACGTTATCTTCTTTGTCAAGGATATCAGATATAACTGTTTCATGATAACCTCGCAGGGATACAGTGGGTTAAAATGATGTGTGTCTGTTCTGTGAAAGAGAGCACGGATTATAGCCCAATTTTAACAGTATTGACTCTTTTACACTCTAGGGGGCGTAGCTCAAAATCTGTCTGGTAACCATACCCATAGCGGGCCTGTTTTCGAACAAGGACATCTCAAGCTTTATCCTGATATGTCACACTAAATATCTAATAGGGTGAAAAATGGTGAAATCGGCCTGCGGAATTAAGGCAGTTTACATGTGTTTCAATGGGACTGGCATTTGGGGTGGTGAGACCATCAGTAGACACAAGGGGTTTGCATGTTCTGGTCCTTTCTTGACATATTCCAGCTGCTTGATAAAAAATCTGCAGCTTGATATCTATATTTTATTGAGTTTTACTATCGCTGTAACAATCTAAGTGTAATAGTTTTGATTAGAAAGTATATAATTGGTGAATAAATGTGATAACCATGTCTAGAAAAGACCAGAAGAGGCCGTGTTTTGGTGATATAAGTCATAGATGGAATGCCTGGTTGGTAGTTTGATTGTCATATGGGCCCAAATGAAAATAAAAAATAGTGAATTTAAGTATGGATGCTACTAATAGCAGTCCATTCTAATATGTGTGGCATATTTCAACAACAATTTTCGAAATACAAGGTAACCATGACGACTTTGTGTGACGAAATAGAGGCGGGAATAGCCACTTCATTTAACTGTTTTATTCAATGCGACTTTCAAGGAAACCAGGCCGATTTTCATGATATCAATCATTATTCAAAGGGCTCCGAGGGCAACAGTTTTCAATATATTTGCCTAATTCAAAAACTATATTGTTCAGAACACCTTCAAGCATCATACCAGGCCGAAATAAAATAATCAAAGAAAATTATATCTCTACATATGGTCTCACCACCCTAAATAAGCCGAAATCCAGGGAGGTGTATACTAATGATGGAATCATCACACAAAATATTTTTAATGCGGCTGTTCCAACCTCTATTGAAACAAAAAAAAATACAAAGAAGTAATAATTTTGTGAATATTTAATAAGCCCACGTTATCTTCTTTGTCAAGGATATCAGATATAACTGTTTCATGATAACCTCGCAGGGATACAGTGGGTTAAAATGATGTGTGTCTGTTCTGTGAAAGAGAGCACGGATTATAGCCCAATTTTAACAGTATTGACTCTTTTACACTCTAGGGGGCGTAGCTCAAAATCTGTCTGGTAACCATACCCATAGCGGGCCTGTTTTCGAACAAGGACATCTCAAGCTTTATCCTGATATGTCACACTAAATATCTAATAGGGTGAAAAATGGTGAAATCGGCCTGCGGAATTAAGGCAGTTTACATGTGTTTCAATGGGACTGGCATTTGGGGTGGTGAGACCATCAGTAGACACAAGGGGTTTGCATGTTCTGGTCCTTTCTTGACATATTCCAGCTGCTTGATAAAAAATCTGCAGCTTGATATCTATATTTTATTGAGTTTTACTATCGCTGTAACAATCTAAGTGTAATAGTTTTGATTAGAAAGTATATAATTGGTGAATAAATGTGATAACCATGTCTAGAAAAGACCAGAAGAGGCCGTGTTTTGGTGATATAAGTCATAGATGGAATGCCTGGTTGGTAGTTTGATTGTCATATGGGCCCAAATGAAAATAAAAAATAGTGAATTTAAGTATGGATGCTACTAATAGCAGTCCATTCTAATATGTGTGGCATATTTCAACAACAATTTTCGAAATACAAGGTAACCATGACGACTTTGTGTGACGAAATAGAGGCGGGAATAGCCACTTCATTTAACTGTTTTATTCAATGCGACTTTCAAGGAAACCAGGCCGATTTTCATGATATCAATCATTATTCAAAGGGCTCCGAGGGCAACAGTTTTCAATATATTTGCCTAATTCAAAAACTATATTGTTCAGAACACCTTCAAGCATCATACCAGGCCGAAATAAAATAATCAAAGAAAATTATATCTCTACATATGGTCTCACCACCCTAAATAAGCCGAAATCCAGGGAGGTGTATACTAATGATGGAATCATCACACAAAATATTTTTAATGCGGCTGTTCCAACCTCTATTGAAACAAAAAAAAATACAAAGAAGTAATAATTTTGTGAATATTTAATAAGCCCACGTTATCTTCTTTGTCAAGGATATCAGATATAACTGTTTCATGATAACCTCGCAGGGATACAGTGGGTTAAAATGATGTGTGTCTGTTCTGTGAAAGAGAGCACGGATTATAGCCCAATTTTAACAGTATTGACTCTTTTACACTCTAGGGGGCGTAGCTCAAAATCTGTCTGGTAACCATACCCATAGCGGGCCTGTTTTCGAACAAGGACATCTCAAGCTTTATCCTGATATGTCACACTAAATATCTAATAGGGTGAAAAATGGTGAAATCGGCCTGCGGAATTAAGGCAGTTTACATGTGTTTCAATGGGACTGGCATTTGGGGTGGTGAGACCATCAGTAGACACAAGGGGTTTGCATGTTCTGGTCCTTTCTTGACATATTCCAGCTGCTTGATAAAAAATCTGCAGCTTGATATCTATATTTTATTGAGTTTTACTATCGCTGTAACAATCTAAGTGTAATAGTTTTGATTAGAAAGTATATAATTGGTGAATAAATGTGATAACCATGTCTAGAAAAGACCAGAAGAGGCCGTGTTTTGGTGATATAAGTCATAGATGGAATGCCTGGTTGGTAGTTTGATTGTCATATGGGCCCAAATGAAAATAAAAAATAGTGAATTTAAGTATGGATGCTACTAATAGCAGTCCATTCTAATATGTGTGGCATATTTCAACAACAATTTTCGAAATACAAGGTAACCATGACGACTTTGTGTGACGAAATAGAGGCGGGAATAGCCACTTCATTTAACTGTTTTATTCAATGCGACTTTCAAGGAAACCAGGCCGATTTTCATGATATCAATCATTATTCAAAGGGCTCCGAGGGCAACAGTTTTCAATATATTTGCCTAATTCAAAAACTATATTGTTCAGAACACCTTCAAGCATCATACCAGGCCGAAATAAAATAATCAAAGAAAATTATATCTCTACATATGGTCTCACCACCCTAAATAAGCCGAAATCCAGGGAGGTGTATACTAATGATGGAATCATCACACAAAATATTTTTAATGCGGCTGTTCCAACCTCTATTGAAACAAAAAAAAATACAAAGAAGTAATAATTTTGTGAATATTTAATAAGCCCACGTTATCTTCTTTGTCAAGGATATCAGATATAACTGTTTCATGATAACCTCGCAGGGATACAGTGGGTTAAAATGATGTGTGTCTGTTCTGTGAAAGAGAGCACGGATTATAGCCCAATTTTAACAGTATTGACTCTTTTACACTCTAGGGGGCGTAGCTCAAAATCTGTCTGGTAACCATACCCATAGCGGGCCTGTTTTCGAACAAGGACATCTCAAGCTTTATCCTGATATGTCACACTAAATATCTAATAGGGTGAAAAATGGTGAAATCGGCCTGCGGAATTAAGGCAGTTTACATGTGTTTCAATGGGACTGGCATTTGGGGTGGTGAGACCATCAGTAGACACAAGGGGTTTGCATGTTCTGGTCCTTTCTTGACATATTCCAGCTGCTTGATAAAAAATCTGCAGCTTGATATCTATATTTTATTGAGTTTTACTATCGCTGTAACAATCTAAGTGTAATAGTTTTGATTAGAAAGTATATAATTGGTGAATAAATGTGATAACCATGTCTAGAAAAGACCAGAAGAGGCCGTGTTTTGGTGATATAAGTCATAGATGGAATGCCTGGTTGGTAGTTTGATTGTCATATGGGCCCAAATGAAAATAAAAAATAGTGAATTTAAGTATGGATGCTACTAATAGCAGTCCATTCTAATATGTGTGGCATATTTCAACAACAATTTTCGAAATACAAGGTAACCATGACGACTTTGTGTGACGAAATAGAGGCGGGAATAGCCACTTCATTTAACTGTTTTATTCAATGCGACTTTCAAGGAAACCAGGCCGATTTTCATGATATCAATCATTATTCAAAGGGCTCCGAGGGCAACAGTTTTCAATATATTTGCCTAATTCAAAAACTATATTGTTCAGAACACCTTCAAGCATCATACCAGGCCGAAATAAAATAATCAAAGAAAATTATATCTCTACATCAGTAGACACAAGGGGTTTGCATGTTCTGGTCCTTTCTTGACATATTCCAGCTGCTTGATAAAAAATCTGCAGCTTGATATCTATATTTTATTGAGTTTTACTATCGCTGTAACAATCTAAGTGTAATAGTTTTGATTAGAAAGTATATAATTGGTGAATAAATGTGATAACCATGTCTAGAAAAGACCAGAAGAGGCCGTGTTTTGGTGATATAAGTCATAGATGGAATGCCTGGTTGGTAGTTTGATTGTCATATGGGCCCAAATGAAAATAAAAAATAGTGAATTTAAGTATGGATGCTACTAATAGCAGTCCATTCTAATATGTGTGGCATATTTCAACAACAATTTTCGAAATACAAGGTAACCATGACGACTTTGTGTGACGAAATAGAGGCGGGAATAGCCACTTCATTTAACTGTTTTATTCAATGCGACTTTCAAGGAAACCAGGCCGATTTTCATGATATCAATCATTATTCAAAGGGCTCCGAGGGCAACAGTTTTCAATATATTTGCCTAATTCAAAAACTATATTGTTCAGAACACCTTCAAGCATCATACCAGGCCGAAATAAAATAATCAAAGAAAATTATATCTCTACATCAGTAGACACAAGGGGTTTGCATGTTCTGGTCCTTTCTTGACATATTCCAGCTGCTTGATAAAAAATCTGCAGCTTGATATCTATATTTTATTGAGTTTTACTATCGCTGTAACAATCTAAGTGTAATAGTTTTGATTAGAAAGTATATAATTGGTGAATAAATGTGATAACCATGTCTAGAAAAGACCAGAAGAGGCCGTGTTTTGGTGATATAAGTCATAGATGGAATGCCTGGTTGGTAGTTTGATTGTCATATGGGCCCAAATGAAAATAAAAAATAGTGAATTTAAGTATGGATGCTACTAATAGCAGTCCATTCTAATATGTGTGGCATATTTCAACAACAATTTTCGAAATACAAGGTAACCATGACGACTTTGTGTGACGAAATAGAGGCGGGAATAGCCACTTCATTTAACTGTTTTATTCAATGCGACTTTCAAGGAAACCAGGCCGATTTTCATGATATCAATCATTATTCAAAGGGCTCCGAGGGCAACAGTTTTCAATATATTTGCCTAATTCAAAAACTATATTGTTCAGAACACCTTCAAGCATCATACCAGGCCGAAATAAAATAATCAAAGAAAATTATATCTCTACATATGGTCTCACCACCCTAAATAAGCCGAAATCCAGGGAGGTGTATACTAATGATGGAATCATCACACAAAATATTTTTAATGCGGCTGTTCCAACCTCTATTGAAACAAAAAAAAATACAAAGAAGTAATAATTTTGTGAATATTTAATAAGCCCACGTTATCTTCTTTGTCAAGGATATCAGATATAACTGTTTCATGATAACCTCGCAGGGATACAGTGGGTTAAAATGATGTGTGTCTGTTCTGTGAAAGAGAGCACGGATTATAGCCCAATTTTAACAGTATTGACTCTTTTACACTCTAGGGGGCGTAGCTCAAAATCTGTCTGGTAACCATACCCATAGCGGGCCTGTTTTCGAACAAGGACATCTCAAGCTTTATCCTGATATGTCACACTAAATATCTAATAGGGTGAAAAATGGTGAAATCGGCCTGCGGAATTAAGGCAGTTTACATGTGTTTCAATGGGACTGGCATTTGGGGTGGTGAGACCATCAGTAGACACAAGGGGTTTGCATGTTCTGGTCCTTTCTTGACATATTCCAGCTGCTTGATAAAAAATCTGCAGCTTGATATCTATATTTTATTGAGTTTTACTATCGCTGTAACAATCTAAGTGTAATAGTTTTGATTAGAAAGTATATAATTGGTGAATAAATGTGATAACCATGTCTAGAAAAGACCAGAAGAGGCCGTGTTTTGGTGATATAAGTCATAGATGGAATGCCTGGTTGGTAGTTTGATTGTCATATGGGCCCAAATGAAAATAAAAAATAGTGAATTTAAGTATGGATGCTACTAATAGCAGTCCATTCTAATATGTGTGGCATATTTCAACAACAATTTTCGAAATACAAGGTAACCATGACGACTTTGTGTGACGAAATAGAGGCGGGAATAGCCACTTCATTTAACTGTTTTATTCAATGCGACTTTCAAGGAAACCAGGCCGATTTTCATGATATCAATCATTATTCAAAGGGCTCCGAGGGCAACAGTTTTCAATATATTTGCCTAATTCAAAAACTATATTGTTCAGAACACCTTCAAGCATCATACCAGGCCGAAATAAAATAATCAAAGAAAATTATATCTCTACATCAGTAGACACAAGGGGTTTGCATGTTCTGGTCCTTTCTTGACATATTCCAGCTGCTTGATAAAAAATCTGCAGCTTGATATCTATATTTTATTGAGTTTTACTATCGCTGTAACAATCTAAGTGTAATAGTTTTGATTAGAAAGTATATAATTGGTGAATAAATGTGATAACCATGTCTAGAAAAGACCAGAAGAGGCCGTGTTTTGGTGATATAAGTCATAGATGGAATGCCTGGTTGGTAGTTTGATTGTCATATGGGCCCAAATGAAAATAAAAAATAGTGAATTTAAGTATGGATGCTACTAATAGCAGTCCATTCTAATATGTGTGGCATATTTCAACAACAATTTTCGAAATACAAGGTAACCATGACGACTTTGTGTGACGAAATAGAGGCGGGAATAGCCACTTCATTTAACTGTTTTATTCAATGCGACTTTCAAGGAAACCAGGCCGATTTTCATGATATCAATCATTATTCAAAGGGCTCCGAGGGCAACAGTTTTCAATATATTTGCCTAATTCAAAAACTATATTGTTCAGAACACCTTCAAGCATCATACCAGGCCGAAATAAAATAATCAAAGAAAATTATATCTCTACATCAGTAGACACAAGGGGTTTGCATGTTCTGGTCCTTTCTTGACATATTCCAGCTGCTTGATAAAAAATCTGCAGCTTGATATCTATATTTTATTGAGTTTTACTATCGCTGTAACAATCTAAGTGTAATAGTTTTGATTAGAAAGTATATAATTGGTGAATAAATGTGATAACCATGTCTAGAAAAGACCAGAAGAGGCCGTGTTTTGGTGATATAAGTCATAGATGGAATGCCTGGTTGGTAGTTTGATTGTCATATGGGCCCAAATGAAAATAAAAAATAGTGAATTTAAGTATGGATGCTACTAATAGCAGTCCATTCTAATATGTGTGGCATATTTCAACAACAATTTTCGAAATACAAGGTAACCATGACGACTTTGTGTGACGAAATAGAGGCGGGAATAGCCACTTCATTTAACTGTTTTATTCAATGCGACTTTCAAGGAAACCAGGCCGATTTTCATGATATCAATCATTATTCAAAGGGCTCCGAGGGCAACAGTTTTCAATATATTTGCCTAATTCAAAAACTATATTGTTCAGAACACCTTCAAGCATCATACCAGGCCGAAATAAAATAATCAAAGAAAATTATATCTCTACATATGGTCTCACCACCCTAAATAAGCCGAAATCCAGGGAGGTGTATACTAATGATGGAATCATCACACAAAATATTTTTAATGCGGCTGTTCCAACCTCTATTGAAACAAAAAAAAATACAAAGAAGTAATAATTTTGTGAATATTTAATAAGCCCACGTTATCTTCTTTGTCAAGGATATCAGATATAACTGTTTCATGATAACCTCGCAGGGATACAGTGGGTTAAAATGATGTGTGTCTGTTCTGTGAAAGAGAGCACGGATTATAGCCCAATTTTAACAGTATTGACTCTTTTACACTCTAGGGGGCGTAGCTCAAAATCTGTCTGGTAACCATACCCATAGCGGGCCTGTTTTCGAACAAGGACATCTCAAGCTTTATCCTGATATGTCACACTAAATATCTAATAGGGTGAAAAATGGTGAAATCGGCCTGCGGAATTAAGGCAGTTTACATGTGTTTCAATGGGACTGGCATTTGGGGTGGTGAGACCATCAGTAGACACAAGGGGTTTGCATGTTCTGGTCCTTTCTTGACATATTCCAGCTGCTTGATAAAAAATCTGCAGCTTGATATCTATATTTTATTGAGTTTTACTATCGCTGTAACAATCTAAGTGTAATAGTTTTGATTAGAAAGTATATAATTGGTGAATAAATGTGATAACCATGTCTAGAAAAGACCAGAAGAGGCCGTGTTTTGGTGATATAAGTCATAGATGGAATGCCTGGTTGGTAGTTTGATTGTCATATGGGCCCAAATGAAAATAAAAAATAGTGAATTTAAGTATGGATGCTACTAATAGCAGTCCATTCTAATATGTGTGGCATATTTCAACAACAATTTTCGAAATACAAGGTAACCATGACGACTTTGTGTGACGAAATAGAGGCGGGAATAGCCACTTCATTTAACTGTTTTATTCAATGCGACTTTCAAGGAAACCAGGCCGATTTTCATGATATCAATCATTATTCAAAGGGCTCCGAGGGCAACAGTTTTCAATATATTTGCCTAATTCAAAAACTATATTGTTCAGAACACCTTCAAGCATCATACCAGGCCGAAATAAAATAATCAAAGAAAATTATATCTCTACATCAGTAGACACAAGGGGTTTGCATGTTCTGGTCCTTTCTTGACATATTCCAGCTGCTTGATAAAAAATCTGCAGCTTGATATCTATATTTTATTGAGTTTTACTATCGCTGTAACAATCTAAGTGTAATAGTTTTGATTAGAAAGTATATAATTGGTGAATAAATGTGATAACCATGTCTAGAAAAGACCAGAAGAGGCCGTGTTTTGGTGATATAAGTCATAGATGGAATGCCTGGTTGGTAGTTTGATTGTCATATGGGCCCAAATGAAAATAAAAAATAGTGAATTTAAGTATGGATGCTACTAATAGCAGTCCATTCTAATATGTGTGGCATATTTCAACAACAATTTTCGAAATACAAGGTAACCATGACGACTTTGTGTGACGAAATAGAGGCGGGAATAGCCACTTCATTTAACTGTTTTATTCAATGCGACTTTCAAGGAAACCAGGCCGATTTTCATGATATCAATCATTATTCAAAGGGCTCCGAGGGCAACAGTTTTCAATATATTTGCCTAATTCAAAAACTATATTGTTCAGAACACCTTCAAGCATCATACCAGGCCGAAATAAAATAATCAAAGAAAATTATATCTCTACATATGGTCTCACCACCCTAAATAAGCCGAAATCCAGGGAGGTGTATACTAATGATGGAATCATCACACAAAATATTTTTAATGCGGCTGTTCCAACCTCTATTGAAACAAAAAAAAATACAAAGAAGTAATAATTTTGTGAATATTTAATAAGCCCACGTTATCTTCTTTGTCAAGGATATCAGATATAACTGTTTCATGATAACCTCGCAGGGATACAGTGGGTTAAAATGATGTGTGTCTGTTCTGTGAAAGAGAGCACGGATTATAGCCCAATTTTAACAGTATTGACTCTTTTACACTCTAGGGGGCGTAGCTCAAAATCTGTCTGGTAACCATACCCATAGCGGGCCTGTTTTCGAACAAGGACATCTCAAGCTTTATCCTGATATGTCACACTAAATATCTAATAGGGTGAAAAATGGTGAAATCGGCCTGCGGAATTAAGGCAGTTTACATGTGTTTCAATGGGACTGGCATTTGGGGTGGTGAGACCATCAGTAGACACAAGGGGTTTGCATGTTCTGGTCCTTTCTTGACATATTCCAGCTGCTTGATAAAAAATCTGCAGCTTGATATCTATATTTTATTGAGTTTTACTATCGCTGTAACAATCTAAGTGTAATAGTTTTGATTAGAAAGTATATAATTGGTGAATAAATGTGATAACCATGTCTAGAAAAGACCAGAAGAGGCCGTGTTTTGGTGATATAAGTCATAGATGGAATGCCTGGTTGGTAGTTTGATTGTCATATGGGCCCAAATGAAAATAAAAAATAGTGAATTTAAGTATGGATGCTACTAATAGCAGTCCATTCTAATATGTGTGGCATATTTCAACAACAATTTTCGAAATACAAGGTAACCATGACGACTTTGTGTGACGAAATAGAGGCGGGAATAGCCACTTCATTTAACTGTTTTATTCAATGCGACTTTCAAGGAAACCAGGCCGATTTTCATGATATCAATCATTATTCAAAGGGCTCCGAGGGCAACAGTTTTCAATATATTTGCCTAATTCAAAAACTATATTGTTCAGAACACCTTCAAGCATCATACCAGGCCGAAATAAAATAATCAAAGAAAATTATATCTCTACATATGGTCTCACCACCCTAAATAAGCCGAAATCCAGGGAGGTGTATACTAATGATGGAATCATCACACAAAATATTTTTAATGCGGCTGTTCCAACCTCTATTGAAACAAAAAAAAATACAAAGAAGTAATAATTTTGTGAATATTTAATAAGCCCACGTTATCTTCTTTGTCAAGGATATCAGATATAACTGTTTCATGATAACCTCGCAGGGATACAGTGGGTTAAAATGATGTGTGTCTGTTCTGTGAAAGAGAGCACGGATTATAGCCCAATTTTAACAGTATTGACTCTTTTACACTCTAGGGGGCGTAGCTCAAAATCTGTCTGGTAACCATACCCATAGCGGGCCTGTTTTCGAACAAGGACATCTCAAGCTTTATCCTGATATGTCACACTAAATATCTAATAGGGTGAAAAATGGTGAAATCGGCCTGCGGAATTAAGGCAGTTTACATGTGTTTCAATGGGACTGGCATTTGGGGTGGTGAGACCATCAGTAGACACAAGGGGTTTGCATGTTCTGGTCCTTTCTTGACATATTCCAGCTGCTTGATAAAAAATCTGCAGCTTGATATCTATATTTTATTGAGTTTTACTATCGCTGTAACAATCTAAGTGTAATAGTTTTGATTAGAAAGTATATAATTGGTGAATAAATGTGATAACCATGTCTAGAAAAGACCAGAAGAGGCCGTGTTTTGGTGATATAAGTCATAGATGGAATGCCTGGTTGGTAGTTTGATTGTCATATGGGCCCAAATGAAAATAAAAAATAGTGAATTTAAGTATGGATGCTACTAATAGCAGTCCATTCTAATATGTGTGGCATATTTCAACAACAATTTTCGAAATACAAGGTAACCATGACGACTTTGTGTGACGAAATAGAGGCGGGAATAGCCACTTCATTTAACTGTTTTATTCAATGCGACTTTCAAGGAAACCAGGCCGATTTTCATGATATCAATCATTATTCAAAGGGCTCCGAGGGCAACAGTTTTCAATATATTTGCCTAATTCAAAAACTATATTGTTCAGAACACCTTCAAGCATCATACCAGGCCGAAATAAAATAATCAAAGAAAATTATATCTCTACATATGGTCTCACCACCCTAAATAAGCCGAAATCCAGGGAGGTGTATACTAATGATGGAATCATCACACAAAATATTTTTAATGCGGCTGTTCCAACCTCTATTGAAACAAAAAAAAATACAAAGAAGTAATAATTTTGTGAATATTTAATAAGCCCACGTTATCTTCTTTGTCAAGGATATCAGATATAACTGTTTCATGATAACCTCGCAGGGATACAGTGGGTTAAAATGATGTGTGTCTGTTCTGTGAAAGAGAGCACGGATTATAGCCCAATTTTAACAGTATTGACTCTTTTACACTCTAGGGGGCGTAGCTCAAAATCTGTCTGGTAACCATACCCATAGCGGGCCTGTTTTCGAACAAGGACATCTCAAGCTTTATCCTGATATGTCACACTAAATATCTAATAGGGTGAAAAATGGTGAAATCGGCCTGCGGAATTAAGGCAGTTTACATGTGTTTCAATGGGACTGGCATTTGGGGTGGTGAGACCATCAGTAGACACAAGGGGTTTGCATGTTCTGGTCCTTTCTTGACATATTCCAGCTGCTTGATAAAAAATCTGCAGCTTGATATCTATATTTTATTGAGTTTTACTATCGCTGTAACAATCTAAGTGTAATAGTTTTGATTAGAAAGTATATAATTGGTGAATAAATGTGATAACCATGTCTAGAAAAGACCAGAAGAGGCCGTGTTTTGGTGATATAAGTCATAGATGGAATGCCTGGTTGGTAGTTTGATTGTCATATGGGCCCAAATGAAAATAAAAAATAGTGAATTTAAGTATGGATGCTACTAATAGCAGTCCATTCTAATATGTGTGGCATATTTCAACAACAATTTTCGAAATACAAGGTAACCATGACGACTTTGTGTGACGAAATAGAGGCGGGAATAGCCACTTCATTTAACTGTTTTATTCAATGCGACTTTCAAGGAAACCAGGCCGATTTTCATGATATCAATCATTATTCAAAGGGCTCCGAGGGCAACAGTTTTCAATATATTTGCCTAATTCAAAAACTATATTGTTCAGAACACCTTCAAGCATCATACCAGGCCGAAATAAAATAATCAAAGAAAATTATATCTCTACATATGGTCTCACCACCCTAAATAAGCCGAAATCCAGGGAGGTGTATACTAATGATGGAATCATCACACAAAATATTTTTAATGCGGCTGTTCCAACCTCTATTGAAACAAAAAAAAATACAAAGAAGTAATAATTTTGTGAATATTTAATAAGCCCACGTTATCTTCTTTGTCAAGGATATCAGATATAACTGTTTCATGATAACCTCGCAGGGATACAGTGGGTTAAAATGATGTGTGTCTGTTCTGTGAAAGAGAGCACGGATTATAGCCCAATTTTAACAGTATTGACTCTTTTACACTCTAGGGGGCGTAGCTCAAAATCTGTCTGGTAACCATACCCATAGCGGGCCTGTTTTCGAACAAGGACATCTCAAGCTTTATCCTGATATGTCACACTAAATATCTAATAGGGTGAAAAATGGTGAAATCGGCCTGCGGAATTAAGGCAGTTTACATGTGTTTCAATGGGACTGGCATTTGGGGTGGTGAGACCATCAGTAGACACAAGGGGTTTGCATGTTCTGGTCCTTTCTTGACATATTCCAGCTGCTTGATAAAAAATCTGCAGCTTGATATCTATATTTTATTGAGTTTTACTATCGCTGTAACAATCTAAGTGTAATAGTTTTGATTAGAAAGTATATAATTGGTGAATAAATGTGATAACCATGTCTAGAAAAGACCAGAAGAGGCCGTGTTTTGGTGATATAAGTCATAGATGGAATGCCTGGTTGGTAGTTTGATTGTCATATGGGCCCAAATGAAAATAAAAAATAGTGAATTTAAGTATGGATGCTACTAATAGCAGTCCATTCTAATATGTGTGGCATATTTCAACAACAATTTTCGAAATACAAGGTAACCATGACGACTTTGTGTGACGAAATAGAGGCGGGAATAGCCACTTCATTTAACTGTTTTATTCAATGCGACTTTCAAGGAAACCAGGCCGATTTTCATGATATCAATCATTATTCAAAGGGCTCCGAGGGCAACAGTTTTCAATATATTTGCCTAATTCAAAAACTATATTGTTCAGAACACCTTCAAGCATCATACCAGGCCGAAATAAAATAATCAAAGAAAATTATATCTCTACATATGGTCTCACCACCCTAAATAAGCCGAAATCCAGGGAGGTGTATACTAATGATGGAATCATCACACAAAATATTTTTAATGCGGCTGTTCCAACCTCTATTGAAACAAAAAAAAATACAAAGAAGTAATAATTTTGTGAATATTTAATAAGCCCACGTTATCTTCTTTGTCAAGGATATCAGATATAACTGTTTCATGATAACCTCGCAGGGATACAGTGGGTTAAAATGATGTGTGTCTGTTCTGTGAAAGAGAGCACGGATTATAGCCCAATTTTAACAGTATTGACTCTTTTACACTCTAGGGGGCGTAGCTCAAAATCTGTCTGGTAACCATACCCATAGCGGGCCTGTTTTCGAACAAGGACATCTCAAGCTTTATCCTGATATGTCACACTAAATATCTAATAGGGTGAAAAATGGTGAAATCGGCCTGCGGAATTAAGGCAGTTTACATGTGTTTCAATGGGACTGGCATTTGGGGTGGTGAGACCATCAGTAGACACAAGGGGTTTGCATGTTCTGGTCCTTTCTTGACATATTCCAGCTGCTTGATAAAAAATCTGCAGCTTGATATCTATATTTTATTGAGTTTTACTATCGCTGTAACAATCTAAGTGTAATAGTTTTGATTAGAAAGTATATAATTGGTGAATAAATGTGATAACCATGTCTAGAAAAGACCAGAAGAGGCCGTGTTTTGGTGATATAAGTCATAGATGGAATGCCTGGTTGGTAGTTTGATTGTCATATGGGCCCAAATGAAAATAAAAAATAGTGAATTTAAGTATGGATGCTACTAATAGCAGTCCATTCTAATATGTGTGGCATATTTCAACAACAATTTTCGAAATACAAGGTAACCATGACGACTTTGTGTGACGAAATAGAGGCGGGAATAGCCACTTCATTTAACTGTTTTATTCAATGCGACTTTCAAGGAAACCAGGCCGATTTTCATGATATCAATCATTATTCAAAGGGCTCCGAGGGCAACAGTTTTCAATATATTTGCCTAATTCAAAAACTATATTGTTCAGAACACCTTCAAGCATCATACCAGGCCGAAATAAAATAATCAAAGAAAATTATATCTCTACATATGGTCTCACCACCCTAAATAAGCCGAAATCCAGGGAGGTGTATACTAATGATGGAATCATCACACAAAATATTTTTAATGCGGCTGTTCCAACCTCTATTGAAACAAAAAAAAATACAAAGAAGTAATAATTTTGTGAATATTTAATAAGCCCACGTTATCTTCTTTGTCAAGGATATCAGATATAACTGTTTCATGATAACCTCGCAGGGATACAGTGGGTTAAAATGATGTGTGTCTGTTCTGTGAAAGAGAGCACGGATTATAGCCCAATTTTAACAGTATTGACTCTTTTACACTCTAGGGGGCGTAGCTCAAAATCTGTCTGGTAACCATACCCATAGCGGGCCTGTTTTCGAACAAGGACATCTCAAGCTTTATCCTGATATGTCACACTAAATATCTAATAGGGTGAAAAATGGTGAAATCGGCCTGCGGAATTAAGGCAGTTTACATGTGTTTCAATGGGACTGGCATTTGGGGTGGTGAGACCATCAGTAGACACAAGGGGTTTGCATGTTCTGGTCCTTTCTTGACATATTCCAGCTGCTTGATAAAAAATCTGCAGCTTGATATCTATATTTTATTGAGTTTTACTATCGCTGTAACAATCTAAGTGTAATAGTTTTGATTAGAAAGTATATAATTGGTGAATAAATGTGATAACCATGTCTAGAAAAGACCAGAAGAGGCCGTGTTTTGGTGATATAAGTCATAGATGGAATGCCTGGTTGGTAGTTTGATTGTCATATGGGCCCAAATGAAAATAAAAAATAGTGAATTTAAGTATGGATGCTACTAATAGCAGTCCATTCTAATATGTGTGGCATATTTCAACAACAATTTTCGAAATACAAGGTAACCATGACGACTTTGTGTGACGAAATAGAGGCGGGAATAGCCACTTCATTTAACTGTTTTATTCAATGCGACTTTCAAGGAAACCAGGCCGATTTTCATGATATCAATCATTATTCAAAGGGCTCCGAGGGCAACAGTTTTCAATATATTTGCCTAATTCAAAAACTATATTGTTCAGAACACCTTCAAGCATCATACCAGGCCGAAATAAAATAATCAAAGAAAATTATATCTCTACATATGGTCTCACCACCCTAAATAAGCCGAAATCCAGGGAGGTGTATACTAATGATGGAATCATCACACAAAATATTTTTAATGCGGCTGTTCCAACCTCTATTGAAACAAAAAAAAATACAAAGAAGTAATAATTTTGTGAATATTTAATAAGCCCACGTTATCTTCTTTGTCAAGGATATCAGATATAACTGTTTCATGATAACCTCGCAGGGATACAGTGGGTTAAAATGATGTGTGTCTGTTCTGTGAAAGAGAGCACGGATTATAGCCCAATTTTAACAGTATTGACTCTTTTACACTCTAGGGGGCGTAGCTCAAAATCTGTCTGGTAACCATACCCATAGCGGGCCTGTTTTCGAACAAGGACATCTCAAGCTTTATCCTGATATGTCACACTAAATATCTAATAGGGTGAAAAATGGTGAAATCGGCCTGCGGAATTAAGGCAGTTTACATGTGTTTCAATGGGACTGGCATTTGGGGTGGTGAGACCATCAGTAGACACAAGGGGTTTGCATGTTCTGGTCCTTTCTTGACATATTCCAGCTGCTTGATAAAAAATCTGCAGCTTGATATCTATATTTTATTGAGTTTTACTATCGCTGTAACAATCTAAGTGTAATAGTTTTGATTAGAAAGTATATAATTGGTGAATAAATGTGATAACCATGTCTAGAAAAGACCAGAAGAGGCCGTGTTTTGGTGATATAAGTCATAGATGGAATGCCTGGTTGGTAGTTTGATTGTCATATGGGCCCAAATGAAAATAAAAAATAGTGAATATAAGTATGGATGCTACTAATAGCAGTCCATTCTAATATGTGTGGCATATTTCAACAACAATTTTCGAAATACAAGGTAACCATGACGACTTTGTGTGACGAAATAGAGGCGGGAATAGCCACTTCATTTAACTGTTTTATTCAATGCGACTTTCAAGGAAACCAGGCCGATTTTCATGATATCAATCATTATTCAAAGGGCTCCGAGGGCAACAGTTTTCAATATATTTGCCTAATTCAAAAACTATATTGTTCAGAACACCTTCAAGCATCATACCAGGCCGAAATAAAATAATCAAAGAAAATTATATCTCTACATATGGTCTCACCACCCTAAATAAGCCGAAATCCAGGGAGGTGTATACTAATGATGGAATCATCACACAAAATATTTTTAATGCGGCTGTTCCAACCTCTATTGAAACAAAAAAAAATACAAAGAAGTAATAATTTTGTGAATATTTAATAAGCCCACGTTATCTTCTTTGTCAAGGATATCAGATATAACTGTTTCATGATAACCTCGCAGGGATACAGTGGGTTAAAATGATGTGTGTCTGTTCTGTGAAAGAGAGCACGGATTATAGCCCAATTTTAACAGTATTGACTCTTTTACACTCTAGGGGGCGTAGCTCAAAATCTGTCTGGTAACCATACCCATAGCGGGCCTGTTTTCGAACAAGGACATCTCAAGCTTTATCCTGATATGTCACACTAAATATCTAATAGGGTGAAAAATGGTGAAATCGGCCTGCGGAATTAAGGCAGTTTACATGTGTTTCAATGGGACTGGCATTTGGGGTGGTGAGACCATCAGTAGACACAAGGGGTTTGCATGTTCTGGTCCTTTCTTGACATATTCCAGCTGCTTGATAAAAAATCTGCAGCTTGATATCTATATTTTATTGAGTTTTACTATCGCTGTAACAATCTAAGTGTAATAGTTTTGATTAGAAAGTATATAATTGGTGAATAAATGTGATAACCATGTCTAGAAAAGACCAGAAGAGGCCGTGTTTTGGTGATATAAGTCATAGATGGAATGCCTGGTTGGTAGTTTGATTGTCATATGGGCCCAAATGAAAATAAAAAATAGTGAATTTAAGTATGGATGCTACTAATAGCAGTCCATTCTAATATGTGTGGCATATTTCAACAACAATTTTCGAAATACAAGGTAACCATGACGACTTTGTGTGACGAAATAGAGGCGGGAATAGCCACTTCATTTAACTGTTTTATTCAATGCGACTTTCAAGGAAACCAGGCCGATTTTCATGATATCAATCATTATTCAAAGGGCTCCGAGGGCAACAGTTTTCAATATATTTGCCTAATTCAAAAACTATATTGTTCAGAACACCTTCAAGCATCATACCAGGCCGAAATAAAATAATCAAAGAAAATTATATCTCTACATATGGTCTCACCACCCTAAATAAGCCGAAATCCAGGGAGGTGTATACTAATGATGGAATCATCACACAAAATATTTTTAATGCGGCTGTTCCAACCTCTATTGAAACAAAAAAAAATACAAAGAAGTAATAATTTTGTGAATATTTAATAAGCCCACGTTATCTTCTTTGTCAAGGATATCAGATATAACTGTTTCATGATAACCTCGCAGGGATACAGTGGGTTAAAATGATGTGTGTCTGTTCTGTGAAAGAGAGCACGGATTATAGCCCAATTTTAACAGTATTGACTCTTTTACACTCTAGGGGGCGTAGCTCAAAATCTGTCTGGTAACCATACCCATAGCGGGCCTGTTTTCGAACAAGGACATCTCAAGCTTTATCCTGATATGTCACACTAAATATCTAATAGGGTGAAAAATGGTGAAATCGGCCTGCGGAATTAAGGCAGTTTACATGTGTTTCAATGGGACTGGCATTTGGGGTGGTGAGACCATCAGTAGACACAAGGGGTTTGCATGTTCTGGTCCTTTCTTGACATATTCCAGCTGCTTGATAAAAAATCTGCAGCTTGATATCTATATTTTATTGAGTTTTACTATCGCTGTAACAATCTAAGTGTAATAGTTTTGATTAGAAAGTATATAATTGGTGAATAAATGTGATAACCATGTCTAGAAAAGACCAGAAGAGGCCGTGTTTTGGTGATATAAGTCATAGATGGAATGCCTGGTTGGTAGTTTGATTGTCATATGGGCCCAAATGAAAATAAAAAATAGTGAATTTAAGTATGGATGCTACTAATAGCAGTCCATTCTAATATGTGTGGCATATTTCAACAACAATTTTCGAAATACAAGGTAACCATGACGACTTTGTGTGACGAAATAGAGGCGGGAATAGCCACTTCATTTAACTGTTTTATTCAATGCGACTTTCAAGGAAACCAGGCCGATTTTCATGATATCAATCATTATTCAAAGGGCTCCGAGGGCAACAGTTTTCAATATATTTGCCTAATTCAAAAACTATATTGTTCAGAACACCTTCAAGCATCATACCAGGCCGAAATAAAATAATCAAAGAAAATTATATCTCTACATATGGTCTCACCACCCTAAATAAGCCGAAATCCAGGGAGGTGTATACTAATGATGGAATCATCACACAAAATATTTTTAATGCGGCTGTTCCAACCTCTATTGAAACAAAAAAAAATACAAAGAAGTAATAATTTTGTGAATATTTAATAAGCCCACGTTATCTTCTTTGTCAAGGATATCAGATATAACTGTTTCATGATAACCTCGCAGGGATACAGTGGGTTAAAATGATGTGTGTCTGTTCTGTGAAAGAGAGCACGGATTATAGCCCAATTTTAACAGTATTGACTCTTTTACACTCTAGGGGGCGTAGCTCAAAATCTGTCTGGTAACCATACCCATAGCGGGCCTGTTTTCGAACAAGGACATCTCAAGCTTTATCCTGATATGTCACACTAAATATCTAATAGGGTGAAAAATGGTGAAATCGGCCTGCGGAATTAAGGCAGTTTACATGTGTTTCAATGGGACTGGCATTTGGGGTGGTGAGACCATCAGTAGACACAAGGGGTTTGCATGTTCTGGTCCTTTCTTGACATATTCCAGCTGCTTGATAAAAAATCTGCAGCTTGATATCTATATTTTATTGAGTTTTACTATCGCTGTAACAATCTAAGTGTAATAGTTTTGATTAGAAAGTATATAATTGGTGAATAAATGTGATAACCATGTCTAGAAAAGACCAGAAGAGGCCGTGTTTTGGTGATATAAGTCATAGATGGAATGCCTGGTTGGTAGTTTGATTGTCATATGGGCCCAAATGAAAATAAAAAATAGTGAATTTAAGTATGGATGCTACTAATAGCAGTCCATTCTAATATGTGTGGCATATTTCAACAACAATTTTCGAAATACAAGGTAACCATGACGACTTTGTGTGACGAAATAGAGGCGGGAATAGCCACTTCATTTAACTGTTTTATTCAATGCGACTTTCAAGGAAACCAGGCCGATTTTCATGATATCAATCATTATTCAAAGGGCTCCGAGGGCAACAGTTTTCAATATATTTGCCTAATTCAAAAACTATATTGTTCAGAACACCTTCAAGCATCATACCAGGCCGAAATAAAATAATCAAAGAAAATTATATCTCTACATATGGTCTCACCACCCTAAATAAGCCGAAATCCAGGGAGGTGTATACTAATGATGGAATCATCACACAAAATATTTTTAATGCGGCTGTTCCAACCTCTATTGAAACAAAAAAAAATACAAAGAAGTAATAATTTTGTGAATATTTAATAAGCCCACGTTATCTTCTTTGTCAAGGATATCAGATATAACTGTTTCATGATAACCTCGCAGGGATACAGTGGGTTAAAATGATGTGTGTCTGTTCTGTGAAAGAGAGCACGGATTATAGCCCAATTTTAACAGTATTGACTCTTTTACACTCTAGGGGGCGTAGCTCAAAATCTGTCTGGTAACCATACCCATAGCGGGCCTGTTTTCGAACAAGGACATCTCAAGCTTTATCCTGATATGTCACACTAAATATCTAATAGGGTGAAAAATGGTGAAATCGGCCTGCGGAATTAAGGCAGTTTACATGTGTTTCAATGGGACTGGCATTTGGGGTGGTGAGACCATCAGTAGACACAAGGGGTTTGCATGTTCTGGTCCTTTCTTGACATATTCCAGCTGCTTGATAAAAAATCTGCAGCTTGATATCTATATTTTATTGAGTTTTACTATCGCTGTAACAATCTAAGTGTAATAGTTTTGATTAGAAAGTATATAATTGGTGAATAAATGTGATAACCATGTCTAGAAAAGACCAGAAGAGGCCGTGTTTTGGTGATATAAGTCATAGATGGAATGCCTGGTTGGTAGTTTGATTGTCATATGGGCCCAAATGAAAATAAAAAATAGTGAATTTAAGTATGGATGCTACTAATAGCAGTCCATTCTAATATGTGTGGCATATTTCAACAACAATTTTCGAAATACAAGGTAACCATGACGACTTTGTGTGACGAAATAGAGGCGGGAATAGCCACTTCATTTAACTGTTTTATTCAATGCGACTTTCAAGGAAACCAGGCCGATTTTCATGATATCAATCATTATTCAAAGGGCTCCGAGGGCAACAGTTTTCAATATATTTGCCTAATTCAAAAACTATATTGTTCAGAACACCTTCAAGCATCATACCAGGCCGAAATAAAATAATCAAAGAAAATTATATCTCTACATATGGTCTCACCACCCTAAATAAGCCGAAATCCAGGGAGGTGTATACTAATGATGGAATCATCACACAAAATATTTTTAATGCGGCTGTTCCAACCTCTATTGAAACAAAAAAAAATACAAAGAAGTAATAATTTTGTGAATATTTAATAAGCCCACGTTATCTTCTTTGTCAAGGATATCAGATATAACTGTTTCATGATAACCTCGCAGGGATACAGTGGGTTAAAATGATGTGTGTCTGTTCTGTGAAAGAGAGCACGGATTATAGCCCAATTTTAACAGTATTGACTCTTTTACACTCTAGGGGGCGTAGCTCAAAATCTGTCTGGTAACCATACCCATAGCGGGCCTGTTTTCGAACAAGGACATCTCAAGCTTTATCCTGATATGTCACACTAAATATCTAATAGGGTGAAAAATGGTGAAATCGGCCTGCGGAATTAAGGCAGTTTACATGTGTTTCAATGGGACTGGCATTTGGGGTGGTGAGACCATCAGTAGACACAAGGGGTTTGCATGTTCTGGTCCTTTCTTGACATATTCCAGCTGCTTGATAAAAAATCTGCAGCTTGATATCTATATTTTATTGAGTTTTACTATCGCTGTAACAATCTAAGTGTAATAGTTTTGATTAGAAAGTATATAATTGGTGAATAAATGTGATAACCATGTCTAGAAAAGACCAGAAGAGGCCGTGTTTTGGTGATATAAGTCATAGATGGAATGCCTGGTTGGTAGTTTGATTGTCATATGGGCCCAAATGAAAATAAAAAATAGTGAATTTAAGTATGGATGCTACTAATAGCAGTCCATTCTAATATGTGTGGCATATTTCAACAACAATTTTCGAAATACAAGGTAACCATGACGACTTTGTGTGACGAAATAGAGGCGGGAATAGCCACTTCATTTAACTGTTTTATTCAATGCGACTTTCAAGGAAACCAGGCCGATTTTCATGATATCAATCATTATTCAAAGGGCTCCGAGGGCAACAGTTTTCAATATATTTGCCTAATTCAAAAACTATATTGTTCAGAACACCTTCAAGCATCATACCAGGCCGAAATAAAATAATCAAAGAAAATTATATCTCTACATATGGTCTCACCACCCTAAATAAGCCGAAATCCAGGGAGGTGTATACTAATGATGGAATCATCACACAAAATATTTTTAATGCGGCTGTTCCAACCTCTATTGAAACAAAAAAAAATACAAAGAAGTAATAATTTTGTGAATATTTAATAAGCCCACGTTATCTTCTTTGTCAAGGATATCAGATATAACTGTTTCATGATAACCTCGCAGGGATACAGTGGGTTAAAATGATGTGTGTCTGTTCTGTGAAAGAGAGCACGGATTATAGCCCAATTTTAACAGTATTGACTCTTTTACACTCTAGGGGGCGTAGCTCAAAATCTGTCTGGTAACCATACCCATAGCGGGCCTGTTTTCGAACAAGGACATCTCAAGCTTTATCCTGATATGTCACACTAAATATCTAATAGGGTGAAAAATGGTGAAATCGGCCTGCGGAATTAAGGCAGTTTACATGTGTTTCAATGGGACTGGCATTTGGGGTGGTGAGACCATCAGTAGACACAAGGGGTTTGCATGTTCTGGTCCTTTCTTAACATATTCCAGCTGCTTGATAAAAAATCTGCAGCTTGATATCTATATTTTATTGAGTTTTACTATCGCTGTAACAATCTAAGTGTAATAGTTTTGATTAGAAAGTATATAATTGGTGAATAAATGTGATAACCATGTCTAGAAAAGACCAGAAGAGGCCGTGTTTTGGTGATATAAGTCATAGATGGAATGCCTGGTTGGTAGTTTGATTGTCATATGGGCCCAAATGAAAATAAAAAATAGTGAATTTAAGTATGGATGCTACTAATAGCAGTCCATTCTAATATGTGTGGCATATTTCAACAACAATTTTCGAAATACAAGGTAACCATGACGACTTTGTGTGACGAAATAGAGGCGGGAATAGCCACTTCATTTAACTGTTTTATTCAATGCGACTTTCAAGGAAACCAGGCCGATTTTCATGATATCAATCATTATTCAAAGGGCTCCGAGGGCAACAGTTTTCAATATATTTGCCTAATTCAAAAACTATATTGTTCAGAACACCTTCAAGCATCATACCAGGCCGAAATAAAATAATCAAAGAAAATTATATCTCTACATCAGTAGACACAAGGGGTTTGCATGTTCTGGTCCTTTCTTGACATATTCCAGCTGCTTGATAAAAAATCTGCAGCTTGATATCTATATTTTATTGAGTTTTACTATCGCTGTAACAATCTAAGTGTAATAGTTTTGATTAGAAAGTATATAATTGGTGAATAAATGTGATAACCATGTCTAGAAAAGACCAGAAGAGGCCGTGTTTTGGTGATATAAGTCATAGATGGAATGCCTGGTTGGTAGTTTGATTGTCATATGGGCCCAAATGAAAATAAAAAATAGTGAATTTAAGTATGGATGCTACTAATAGCAGTCCATTCTAATATGTGTGGCATATTTCAACAACAATTTTCGAAATACAAGGTAACCATGACGACTTTGTGTGACGAAATAGAGGCGGGAATAGCCACTTCATTTAACTGTTTTATTCAATGCGACTTTCAAGGAAACCAGGCCGATTTTCATGATATCAATCATTATTCAAAGGGCTCCGAGGGCAACAGTTTTCAATATATTTGCCTAATTCAAAAACTATATTGTTCAGAACACCTTCAAGCATCATACCAGGCCGAAATAAAATAATCAAAGAAAATTATATCTCTACATCAGTAGACACAAGGGGTTTGCATGTTCTGGTCCTTTCTTGACATATTCCAGCTGCTTGATAAAAAATCTGCAGCTTGATATCTATATTTTATTGAGTTTTACTATCGCTGTAACAATCTAAGTGTAATAGTTTTGATTAGAAAGTATATAATTGGTGAATAAATGTGATAACCATGTCTAGAAAAGACCAGAAGAGGCCGTGTTTTGGTGATATAAGTCATAGATGGAATGCCTGGTTGGTAGTTTGATTGTCATATGGGCCCAAATGAAAATAAAAAATAGTGAATTTAAGTATGGATGCTACTAATAGCAGTCCATTCTAATATGTGTGGCATATTTCAACAACAATTTTCGAAATACAAGGTAACCATGACGACTTTGTGTGACGAAATAGAGGCGGGAATAGCCACTTCATTTAACTGTTTTATTCAATGCGACTTTCAAGGAAACCAGGCCGATTTTCATGATATCAATCATTATTCAAAGGGCTCCGAGGGCAACAGTTTTCAATATATTTGCCTAATTCAAAAACTATATTGTTCAGAACACCTTCAAGCATCATACCAGGCCGAAATAAAATAATCAAAGAAAATTATATCTCTACATATGGTCTCACCACCCTAAATAAGCCGAAATCCAGGGAGGTGTATACTAATGATGGAATCATCACACAAAATATTTTTAATGCGGCTGTTCCAACCTCTATTGAAACAAAAAAAAATACAAAGAAGTAATAATTTTGTGAATATTTAATAAGCCCACGTTATCTTCTTTGTCAAGGATATCAGATATAACTGTTTCATGATAACCTCGCAGGGATACAGTGGGTTAAAATGATGTGTGTCTGTTCTGTGAAAGAGAGCACGGATTATAGCCCAATTTTAACAGTATTGACTCTTTTACACTCTAGGGGGCGTAGCTCAAAATCTGTCTGGTAACCATACCCATAGCGGGCCTGTTTTCGAACAAGGACATCTCAAGCTTTATCCTGATATGTCACACTAAATATCTAATAGGGTGAAAAATGGTGAAATCGGCCTGCGGAATTAAGGCAGTTTACATGTGTTTCAATGGGACTGGCATTTGGGGTGGTGAGACCATCAGTAGACACAAGGGGTTTGCATGTTCTGGTCCTTTCTTAACATATTCCAGCTGCTTGATAAAAAATCTGCAGCTTGATATCTATATTTTATTGAGTTTTACTATCGCTGTAACAATCTAAGTGTAATAGTTTTGATTAGAAAGTATATAATTGGTGAATAAATGTGATAACCATGTCTAGAAAAGACCAGAAGAGGCCGTGTTTTGGTGATATAAGTCATAGATGGAATGCCTGGTTGGTAGTTTGATTGTCATATGGGCCCAAATGAAAATAAAAAATAGTGAATTTAAGTATGGATGCTACTAATAGCAGTCCATTCTAATATGTGTGGCATATTTCAACAACAATTTTCGAAATACAAGGTAACCATGACGACTTTGTGTGACGAAATAGAGGCGGGAATAGCCACTTCATTTAACTGTTTTATTCAATGCGACTTTCAAGGAAACCAGGCCGATTTTCATGATATCAATCATTATTCAAAGGGCTCCGAGGGCAACAGTTTTCAATATATTTGCCTAATTCAAAAACTATATTGTTCAGAACACCTTCAAGCATCATACCAGGCCGAAATAAAATAATCAAAGAAAATTATATCTCTACATCAGTAGACACAAGGGGTTTGCATGTTCTGGTCCTTTCTTGACATATTCCAGCTGCTTGATAAAAAATCTGCAGCTTGATATCTATATTTTATTGAGTTTTACTATCGCTGTAACAATCTAAGTGTAATAGTTTTGATTAGAAAGTATATAATTGGTGAATAAATGTGATAACCATGTCTAGAAAAGACCAGAAGAGGCCGTGTTTTGGTGATATAAGTCATAGATGGAATGCCTGGTTGGTAGTTTGATTGTCATATGGGCCCAAATGAAAATAAAAAATAGTGAATTTAAGTATGGATGCTACTAATAGCAGTCCATTCTAATATGTGTGGCATATTTCAACAACAATTTTCGAAATACAAGGTAACCATGACGACTTTGTGTGACGAAATAGAGGCGGGAATAGCCACTTCATTTAACTGTTTTATTCAATGCGACTTTCAAGGAAACCAGGCCGATTTTCATGATATCAATCATTATTCAAAGGGCTCCGAGGGCAACAGTTTTCAATATATTTGCCTAATTCAAAAACTATATTGTTCAGAACACCTTCAAGCATCATACCAGGCCGAAATAAAATAATCAAAGAAAATTATATCTCTACATATGGTCTCACCACCCTAAATAAGCCGAAATCCAGGGAGGTGTATACTAATGATGGAATCATCACACAAAATATTTTTAATGCGGCTGTTCCAACCTCTATTGAAACAAAAAAAAATACAAAGAAGTAATAATTTTGTGAATATTTAATAAGCCCACGTTATCTTCTTTGTCAAGGATATCAGATATAACTGTTTCATGATAACCTCGCAGGGATACAGTGGGTTAAAATGATGTGTGTCTGTTCTGTGAAAGAGAGCACGGATTATAGCCCAATTTTAACAGTATTGACTCTTTTACACTCTAGGGGGCGTAGCTCAAAATCTGTCTGGTAACCATACCCATAGCGGGCCTGTTTTCGAACAAGGACATCTCAAGCTTTATCCTGATATGTCACACTAAATATCTAATAGGGTGAAAAATGGTGAAATCGGCCTGCGGAATTAAGGCAGTTTACATGTGTTTCAATGGGACTGGCATTTGGGGTGGTGAGACCATCAGTAGACACAAGGGGTTTGCATGTTCTGGTCCTTTCTTGACATATTCCAGCTGCTTGATAAAAAATCTGCAGCTTGATATCTATATTTTATTGAGTTTTACTATCGCTGTAGCAATCTAAGTGTAATAGTTTTGATTAGAAAGTATATAATTGGTGAATAAATGTGATAACCATGTCTAGAAAAGACCAGAAGAGGCCGTGTTTTGGTGATATAAGTCATAGATGGAATGCCTGGTTGGTAGTTTGATTGTCATATGGGCCCAAATGAAAATAAAAAATAGTGAATTTAAGTATGGATGCTACTAATAGCAGTCCATTCTAATATGTGTGGCATATTTCAACAACAATTTTCGAAATACAAGGTAACCATGACGACTTTGTGTGACGAAATAGAGGCGGGAATAGCCACTTCATTTAACTGTTTTATTCAATGCGACTTTCAAGGAAACCAGGCCGATTTTCATGATATCAATCATTATTCAAAGGGCTCCGAGGGCAACAGTTTTCAATATATTTGCCTAATTCAAAAACTATATTGTTCAGAACACCTTCAAGCATCATACCAGGCCGAAATAAAATAATCAAAGAAAATTATATCTCTACATATGGTCTCACCACCCTAAATAAGCCGAAATCCAGGGAGGTGTATACTAATGATGGAATCATCACACAAAATATTTTTAATGCGGCTGTTCCAACCTCTATTGAAACAAAAAAAAATACAAAGAAGTAATAATTTTGTGAATATTTAATAAGCCCACGTTATCTTCTTTGTCAAGGATATCAGATATAACTGTTTCATGATAACCTCGCAGGGATACAGTGGGTTAAAATGATGTGTGTCTGTTCTGTGAAAGAGAGCACGGATTATAGCCCAATTTTAACAGTATTGACTCTTTTACACTCTAGGGGGCGTAGCTCAAAATCTGTCTGGTAACCATACCCATAGCGGGCCTGTTTTCGAACAAGGACATCTCAAGCTTTATCCTGATATGTCACACTAAATATCTAATAGGGTGAAAAATGGTGAAATCGGCCTGCGGAATTAAGGCAGTTTACATGTGTTTCAATGGGACTGGCATTTGGGGTGGTGAGACCATCAGTAGACACAAGGGGTTTGCATGTTCTGGTCCTTTCTTGACATATTCCAGCTGCTTGATAAAAAATCTGCAGCTTGATATCTATATTTTATTGAGTTTTACTATCGCTGTAACAATCTAAGTGTAATAGTTTTGATTAGAAAGTATATAATTGGTGAATAAATGTGATAACCATGTCTAGAAAAGACCAGAAGAGGCCGTGTTTTGGTGATATAAGTCATAGATGGAATGCCTGGTTGGTAGTTTGATTGTCATATGGGCCCAAATGAAAATAAAAAATAGTGAATTTAAGTATGGATGCTACTAATAGCAGTCCATTCTAATATGTGTGGCATATTTCAACAACAATTTTCGAAATACAAGGTAACCATGACGACTTTGTGTGACGAAATAGAGGCGGGAATAGCCACTTCATTTAACTGTTTTATTCAATGCGACTTTCAAGGAAACCAGGCCGATTTTCATGATATCAATCATTATTCAAAGGGCTCCGAGGGCAACAGTTTTCAATATATTTGCCTAATTCAAAAACTATATTGTTCAGAACACCTTCAAGCATCATACCAGGCCGAAATAAAATAATCAAAGAAAATTATATCTCTACATATGGTCTCACCACCCTAAATAAGCCGAAATCCAGGGAGGTGTATACTAATGATGGAATCATCACACAAAATATTTTTAATGCGGCTGTTCCAACCTCTATTGAAACAAAAAAAAATACAAAGAAGTAATAATTTTGTGAATATTTAATAAGCCCACGTTATCTTCTTTGTCAAGGATATCAGATATAACTGTTTCATGATAACCTCGCAGGGATACAGTGGGTTAAAATGATGTGTGTCTGTTCTGTGAAAGAGAGCACGGATTATAGCCCAATTTTAACAGTATTGACTCTTTTACACTCTAGGGGGCGTAGCTCAAAATCTGTCTGGTAACCATACCCATAGCGGGCCTGTTTTCGAACAAGGACATCTCAAGCTTTATCCTGATATGTCACACTAAATATCTAATAGGGTGAAAAATGGTGAAATCGGCCTGCGGAATTAAGGCAGTTTACATGTGTTTCAATGGGACTGGCATTTGGGGTGGTGAGACCATCAGTAGACACAAGGGGTTTGCATGTTCTGGTCCTTTCTTGACATATTCCAGCTGCTTGATAAAAAATCTGCAGCTTGATATCTATATTTTATTGAGTTTTACTATCGCTGTAACAATCTAAGTGTAATAGTTTTGATTAGAAAGTATATAATTGGTGAATAAATGTGATAACCATGTCTAGAAAAGACCAGAAGAGGCCGTGTTTTGGTGATATAAGTCATAGATGGAATGCCTGGTTGGTAGTTTGATTGTCATATGGGCCCAAATGAAAATAAAAAATAGTGAATTTAAGTATGGATGCTACTAATAGCAGTCCATTCTAATATGTGTGGCATATTTCAACAACAATTTTCGAAATACAAGGTAACCATGACGACTTTGTGTGACGAAATAGAGGCGGGAATAGCCACTTCATTTAACTGTTTTATTCAATGCGACTTTCAAGGAAACCAGGCCGATTTTCATGATATCAATCATTATTCAAAGGGCTCCGAGGGCAACAGTTTTCAATATATTTGCCTAATTCAAAAACTATATTGTTCAGAACACCTTCAAGCATCATACCAGGCCGAAATAAAATAATCAAAGAAAATTATATCTCTACATATGGTCTCACCACCCTAAATAAGCCGAAATCCAGGGAGGTGTATACTAATGATGGAATCATCACACAAAATATTTTTAATGCGGCTGTTCCAACCTCTATTGAAACAAAAAAAAATACAAAGAAGTAATAATTTTGTGAATATTTAATAAGCCCACGTTATCTTCTTTGTCAAGGATATCAGATATAACTGTTTCATGATAACCTCGCAGGGATACAGTGGGTTAAAATGATGTGTGTCTGTTCTGTGAAAGAGAGCACGGATTATAGCCCAATTTTAACAGTATTGACTCTTTTACACTCTAGGGGGCGTAGCTCAAAATCTGTCTGGTAACCATACCCATAGCGGGCCTGTTTTCGAACAAGGACATCTCAAGCTTTATCCTGATATGTCACACTAAATATCTAATAGGGTGAAAAATGGTGAAATCGGCCTGCGGAATTAAGGCAGTTTACATGTGTTTCAATGGGACTGGCATTTGGGGTGGTGAGACCATCAGTAGACACAAGGGGTTTGCATGTTCTGGTCCTTTCTTGACATATTCCAGCTGCTTGATAAAAAATCTGCAGCTTGATATCTATATTTTATTGAGTTTTACTATCGCTGTAACAATCTAAGTGTAATAGTTTTGATTAGAAAGTATATAATTGGTGAATAAATGTGATAACCATGTCTAGAAAAGACCAGAAGAGGCCGTGTTTTGGTGATATAAGTCATAGATGGAATGCCTGGTTGGTAGTTTGATTGTCATATGGGCCCAAATGAAAATAAAAAATAGTGAATTTAAGTATGGATGCTACTAATAGCAGTCCATTCTAATATGTGTGGCATATTTCAACAACAATTTTCGAAATACAAGGTAACCATGACGACTTTGTGTGACGAAATAGAGGCGGGAATAGCCACTTCATTTAACTGTTTTATTCAATGCGACTTTCAAGGAAACCAGGCCGATTTTCATGATATCAATCATTATTCAAAGGGCTCCGAGGGCAACAGTTTTCAATATATTTGCCTAATTCAAAAACTATATTGTTCAGAACACCTTCAAGCATCATACCAGGCCGAAATAAAATAATCAAAGAAAATTATATCTCTACATATGGTCTCACCACCCTAAATAAGCCGAAATCCAGGGAGGTGTATACTAATGATGGAATCATCACACAAAATATTTTTAATGCGGCTGTTCCAACCTCTATTGAAACAAAAAAAAATACAAAGAAGTAATAATTTTGTGAATATTTAATAAGCCCACGTTATCTTCTTTGTCAAGGATATCAGATATAACTGTTTCATGATAACCTCGCAGGGATACAGTGGGTTAAAATGATGTGTGTCTGTTCTGTGAAAGAGAGCACGGATTATAGCCCAATTTTAACAGTATTGACTCTTTTACACTCTAGGGGGCGTAGCTCAAAATCTGTCTGGTAACCATACCCATAGCGGGCCTGTTTTCGAACAAGGACATCTCAAGCTTTATCCTGATATGTCACACTAAATATCTAATAGGGTGAAAAATGGTGAAATCGGCCTGCGGAATTAAGGCAGTTTACATGTGTTTCAATGGGACTGGCATTTGGGGTGGTGAGACCATCAGTAGACACAAGGGGTTTGCATGTTCTGGTCCTTTCTTGACATATTCCAGCTGCTTGATAAAAAATCTGCAGCTTGATATCTATATTTTATTGAGTTTTACTATCGCTGTAACAATCTAAGTGTAATAGTTTTGATTAGAAAGTATATAATTGGTGAATAAATGTGATAACCATGTCTAGAAAAGACCAGAAGAGGCCGTGTTTTGGTGATATAAGTCATAGATGGAATGCCTGGTTGGTAGTTTGATTGTCATATGGGCCCAAATGAAAATAAAAAATAGTGAATTTAAGTATGGATGCTACTAATAGCAGTCCATTCTAATATGTGTGGCATATTTCAACAACAATTTTCGAAATACAAGGTAACCATGACGACTTTGTGTGACGAAATAGAGGCGGGAATAGCCACTTCATTTAACTGTTTTATTCAATGCGACTTTCAAGGAAACCAGGCCGATTTTCATGATATCAATCATTATTCAAAGGGCTCCGAGGGCAACAGTTTTCAATATATTTGCCTAATTCAAAAACTATATTGTTCAGAACACCTTCAAGCATCATACCAGGCCGAAATAAAATAATCAAAGAAAATTATATCTCTACATATGGTCTCACCACCCTAAATAAGCCGAAATCCAGGGAGGTGTATACTAATGATGGAATCATCACACAAAATATTTTTAATGCGGCTGTTCCAACCTCTATTGAAACAAAAAAAAATACAAAGAAGTAATAATTTTGTGAATATTTAATAAGCCCACGTTATCTTCTTTGTCAAGGATATCAGATATAACTGTTTCATGATAACCTCGCAGGGATACAGTGGGTTAAAATGATGTGTGTCTGTTCTGTGAAAGAGAGCACGGATTATAGCCCAATTTTAACAGTATTGACTCTTTTACACTCTAGGGGGCGTAGCTCAAAATCTGTCTGGTAACCATACCCATAGCGGGCCTGTTTTCGAACAAGGACATCTCAAGCTTTATCCTGATATGTCACACTAAATATCTAATAGGGTGAAAAATGGTGAAATCGGCCTGCGGAATTAAGGCAGTTTACATGTGTTTCAATGGGACTGGCATTTGGGGTGGTGAGACCATCAGTAGACACAAGGGGTTTGCATGTTCTGGTCCTTTCTTGACATATTCCAGCTGCTTGATAAAAAATCTGCAGCTTGATATCTATATTTTATTGAGTTTTACTATCGCTGTAACAATCTAAGTGTAATAGTTTTGATTAGAAAGTATATAATTGGTGAATAAATGTGATAACCATGTCTAGAAAAGACCAGAAGAGGCCGTGTTTTGGTGATATAAGTCATAGATGGAATGCCTGGTTGGTAGTTTGATTGTCATATGGGCCCAAATGAAAATAAAAAATAGTGAATTTAAGTATGGATGCTACTAATAGCAGTCCATTCTAATATGTGTGGCATATTTCAACAACAATTTTCGAAATACAAGGTAACCATGACGACTTTGTGTGACGAAATAGAGGCGGGAATAGCCACTTCATTTAACTGTTTTATTCAATGCGACTTTCAAGGAAACCAGGCCGATTTTCATGATATCAATCATTATTCAAAGGGCTCCGAGGGCAACAGTTTTCAATATATTTGCCTAATTCAAAAACTATATTGTTCAGAACACCTTCAAGCATCATACCAGGCCGAAATAAAATAATCAAAGAAAATTATATCTCTACATATGGTCTCACCACCCTAAATAAGCCGAAATCCAGGGAGGTGTATACTAATGATGGAATCATCACACAAAATATTTTTAATGCGGCTGTTCCAACCTCTATTGAAACAAAAAAAAATACAAAGAAGTAATAATTTTGTGAATATTTAATAAGCCCACGTTATCTTCTTTGTCAAGGATATCAGATATAACTGTTTCATGATAACCTCGCAGGGATACAGTGGGTTAAAATGATGTGTGTCTGTTCTGTGAAAGAGAGCACGGATTATAGCCCAATTTTAACAGTATTGACTCTTTTACACTCTAGGGGGCGTAGCTCAAAATCTGTCTGGTAACCATACCCATAGCGGGCCTGTTTTCGAACAAGGACATCTCAAGCTTTATCCTGATATGTCACACTAAATATCTAATAGGGTGAAAAATGGTGAAATCGGCCTGCGGAATTAAGGCAGTTTACATGTGTTTCAATGGGACTGGCATTTGGGGTGGTGAGACCATCAGTAGACACAAGGGGTTTGCATGTTCTGGTCCTTTCTTGACATATTCCAGCTGCTTGATAAAAAATCTGCAGCTTGATATCTATATTTTATTGAGTTTTACTATCGCTGTAACAATCTAAGTGTAATAGTTTTGATTAGAAAGTATATAATTGGTGAATAAATGTGATAACCATGTCTAGAAAAGACCAGAAGAGGCCGTGTTTTGGTGATATAAGTCATAGATGGAATGCCTGGTTGGTAGTTTGATTGTCATATGGGCCCAAATGAAAATAAAAAATAGTGAATTTAAGTATGGATGCTACTAATAGCAGTCCATTCTAATATGTGTGGCATATTTCAACAACAATTTTCGAAATACAAGGTAACCATGACGACTTTGTGTGACGAAATAGAGGCGGGAATAGCCACTTCATTTAACTGTTTTATTCAATGCGACTTTCAAGGAAACCAGGCCGATTTTCATGATATCAATCATTATTCAAAGGGCTCCGAGGGCAACAGTTTTCAATATATTTGCCTAATTCAAAAACTATATTGTTCAGAACACCTTCAAGCATCATACCAGGCCGAAATAAAATAATCAAAGAAAATTATATCTCTACATATGGTCTCACCACCCTAAATAAGCCGAAATCCAGGGAGGTGTATACTAATGATGGAATCATCACACAAAATATTTTTAATGCGGCTGTTCCAACCTCTATTGAAACAAAAAAAAATACAAAGAAGTAATAATTTTGTGAATATTTAATAAGCCCACGTTATCTTCTTTGTCAAGGATATCAGATATAACTGTTTCATGATAACCTCGCAGGGATACAGTGGGTTAAAATGATGTGTGTCTGTTCTGTGAAAGAGAGCACGGATTATAGCCCAATTTTAACAGTATTGACTCTTTTACACTCTAGGGGGCGTAGCTCAAAATCTGTCTGGTAACCATACCCATAGCGGGCCTGTTTTCGAACAAGGACATCTCAAGCTTTATCCTGATATGTCACACTAAATATCTAATAGGGTGAAAAATGGTGAAATCGGCCTGCGGAATTAAGGCAGTTTACATGTGTTTCAATGGGACTGGCATTTGGGGTGGTGAGACCATCAGTAGACACAAGGGGTTTGCATGTTCTGGTCCTTTCTTGACATATTCCAGCTGCTTGATAAAAAATCTGCAGCTTGATATCTATATTTTATTGAGTTTTACTATCGCTGTAACAATCTAAGTGTAATAGTTTTGATTAGAAAGTATATAATTGGTGAATAAATGTGATAACCATGTCTAGAAAAGACCAGAAGAGGCCGTGTTTTGGTGATATAAGTCATAGATGGAATGCCTGGTTGGTAGTTTGATTGTCATATGGGCCCAAATGAAAATAAAAAATAGTGAATTTAAGTATGGATGCTACTAATAGCAGTCCATTCTAATATGTGTGGCATATTTCAACAACAATTTTCGAAATACAAGGTAACCATGACGACTTTGTGTGACGAAATAGAGGCGGGAATAGCCACTTCATTTAACTGTTTTATTCAATGCGACTTTCAAGGAAACCAGGCCGATTTTCATGATATCAATCATTATTCAAAGGGCTCCGAGGGCAACAGTTTTCAATATATTTGCCTAATTCAAAAACTATATTGTTCAGAACACCTTCAAGCATCATACCAGGCCGAAATAAAATAATCAAAGAAAATTATATCTCTACATATGGTCTCACCACCCTAAATAAGCCGAAATCCAGGGAGGTGTATACTAATGATGGAATCATCACACAAAATATTTTTAATGCGGCTGTTCCAACCTCTATTGAAACAAAAAAAAATACAAAGAAGTAATAATTTTGTGAATATTTAATAAGCCCACGTTATCTTCTTTGTCAAGGATATCAGATATAACTGTTTCATGATAACCTCGCAGGGATACAGTGGGTTAAAATGATGTGTGTCTGTTCTGTGAAAGAGAGCACGGATTATAGCCCAATTTTAACAGTATTGACTTTTTTACACTCTAGGGGGCGTAGCTCAAAATCTGTCTGGTAACCATACCCATAGCGGGCCTGTTTTCGAACAAGGACATCTCAAGCTTTATCCTGATATGTCACACTAAATATCTAATAGGGTGAAAAATGGTGAAATCGGCCTGCGGAATTAAGGCAGTTTACATGTGTTTCAATGGGACTGGCATTTGGGGTGGTGAGACCATCAATGGGACTGGCATTTGGGGTGGTGAGACCATCAGTATGGACAAACTTCCATTGCCCACTGCTGACAACGTTATGGGAGACTGACAATGTGCTGCTACCTTGTGAAGGGCAACATCACACTGTTGCTATTTATGCAAAATGCAATAATTAAATACAAAGGATTGTCAATTATTGTCATTGTTGTATTGTTCTTTTATAACCGGGGCATGTTCGAACGGTACTGGTCGGACATGCCCCAGAGGCGGGGCATGTCCGACCATTCTGGTTGTAATCACATTTTGCGCTATATTTTTTTAAATATACAAGACAACTAACTATAAATTTTAGTGGGGCATCATACATGTGGAAGCACTATATGTATGCAATAATGAGTGATTTAGGTAAATATCTAGTGAACAGGTATTCATTATGTCTTAAGGGTTCGAACATGCCCCGTCCTCCCCTACAAGCTTCGATGCCTTAATCTCACTCTCAGCACCCTTTGGGTGCTAGGGTTCACTTAGTAAATAAAAGCTGGGCTACCTGCACGGTGGTGGAAAAAGGTCATCAGAGGTCATTTGAAGTCACCATCCAAGGTCATTTCAAAATATAAGGGTGGTTTAACCACCAGTTCACCCCCTAGTTCACCATTTAATCACCATCAGTGCACCTGTTCACCATCACTGACTGACAGATGACTGGGTAGAGGCTAATGTTGCCCCTGTCTTAAAAAAAGGGGATCGGCACTCTCCGGCAAACTACAGGCCGATATCCCTCACATGTGTTTGTGCCAAATTACTCGAACACATCATTTGTAAACAAATCATGTCCCATTTTTCGGAAAACAAAATTTTAACACCTGTAGGCCTACAGCATGGCTTTCGATCAAAACACTCATGCGAAAGCCAGCATTTGATTACAACTGATGAATTTATTCAAAATTTTGAAAGCAAGACACAAACAGATGTTGTTGTCTTGGATTTTAGTAAGGCCTTTGATGTTGTCCCCCACCAACGCCTTTTGCACAAACTTGACCACTATGGAATTCGGGGAACAACTCTTATTGGATTCAAAATTTTCTGACCAATAGAACCCAGAAAGTAGTAGTTGATGGCAGCTCTTCAGAATCAGCTCGCCTGAGGTCCGGTGTGCCCCAGGGTACTGTTCTCAGACCCCTACTCTTTTTGACCTATATTAATGACCTCCCTTCCACGGTCTCCTCACAGGTTCGCCTCTTTGCAGATGACTGCCTCCTGTATCGCTCGATAAAATGTCGAGCAGATCAGGAGCAGCTGCAGAGAGACCTATCTGCGATACAGGACTGGGCAGATCGATGGGGGATGTGTTTCAACCCCTCGAAATGCTCGGTCCTAAGGGTGTCCAGGCCGAAATAAAAAAACCTGGAATTTGAGTAGGCCTACACCCTTAAAGGCGAAACACTAATGAACGTTTCAGCAACACCATATCTTGGTGTTTGCCTTAGCGAGACCCTGGAATGAGAGCCCACATTAACAGAATTACAAGTAAAGCAAATTCCACTCTGGGCTTCCTTCGGAGGAACCTGAAGGCATGTCCCCCTAAACTAAGGGAGACTGCCTATTTCTCCCTGGTCAGATCATCCTTAGAATACTCTTCAGCAGTTTGGGACCCCTTTAGACAAAAAGATATTGATAAATTAGAAAAAATTCAAAGATCAGCAGCAAGATTTGCCACCCAAAATTATAAACAAACAGCCAGTGTGACATCTCTCCTTCAGAACCTGGGCTGGACTGACTTGAAAACAAGACGTAAAAATTCTAGACTGGTAAGCATGTTCAAAATTTTAAATGAGCTAGTCGAAATTCCTATCAATGACCGTTTAATCCCAGTGGACAGAAGAACAGGTGGTGGGCACAATCAGGCCTATAAACATCTTAGAGCTAACACCACACTGGGACAAAATTCTTTTTGGCATCGAACTATCCCTGATTGGAATTCTCTTCCGGCAGCTGCCATAATATCAAAAACTGGCAGCGTTCAAGAGTCAGCTGGTTGACTAAGTCTACCAGCCCTTTTCCCCCTCCAGCCTGATACTCCACATAGGAGGTGCTGCTGGAGTACAAAGTCAAAGTCAAAGTGAAAGTGTGATCAAACATTGACAAAATATTTTTTCTGAGAAATGTGCGCTTGTACTTTTGTTCAGACGTGACACTGACAGGAAACGTGAAACAGCAACAATGAATTGCGATCAACAGATCGATCGTAAGATCAGCTGATTTGCCGCTAGTTTTTTTTATATTTTGACAGAATTAAGGCTTGAGGTACTTCAGTTAAATTCAAGCCTCAATTAATTGGTAGACTAGACTATGTAAGTATATTCATTGATTGACCAGTTGACAGAATTTCTCGTTTACTTTTTTGAAGCTTAAAAATTAGGACATTTATGATTTAGGGTCTCACCACCCTAAATTTATGTCAGCCCTGGCATGAAACGCATGTCAACATTTTAACAAACCCACATGACCGAGGCCTATGCCATGGCATCATCTTTTCGACGGTGTCTGTGGAAGCTGGTCTATAGCCATAGGCTAAACTCGCCGTTAAATTTAAAATTATTAGCCAGTTACCAGGATCGCATGAAAGCCCATTTTCCATTAAAATCCTAGGCTAGCAGTAGGCCTACTGCCAGTAGGCCTAAACTGTGAGGTCCAGCTGTGGCAGCGTTCAACTTCAAGAGTCAGCTGGTTGACTATGTCCACCAGCCCTTTCCCCCCTCCAGCCTGATACTCCAATTAGGAGGTGCTGCTGGAGTACCAATTCAAAAAAAGATTCATAGAACACTAGCCTAACAGGCTAACAGTAACAGCCGTAAAAAATCTCAACAATTTTATTTAATATTTTAAAAGTTAGACCATTTGCCATGTAATTAATTTCTAGAATTTTTTAATGGGGTTTTAGTTATACTTATAGACTGACGTTGTAATTTCAATTTAGGCCTACTAAGTTACTACTAGTACTACATGTCAAATGGTTTTTGAAATATAAATTTTACGAAATTTACAGGGCTGTTAGGATTTGAATAGAAAATGGCCTTTGGAGGCTTTGCAAAATTTAAAAGAAATCAGTTTAGAATTTTCTGAGAAATCGCCGAAAATCATGCGATCCTGGCTGATCATTTTTAATGTGATGAGATGGCGAGTATAGAGGCTAGACTAGGTAAATTCAAACCGATCATTTTGATGTTTTTTTGTGTTTTTTCAGGATTTATTTAAATTTGTGATACACTGCAATAAAAGACATATACCCTATGTTTGTTTGTTCTTTTTGCTCACTATCCCGTCATTAGATTTCCCCCTTTCGATAATTTTTTTTATGCAGAACTGTGCCATTTTTTAAATTTTTGTGATAAAATGCAAAAAATGAAAATAGACTAAGTCCACTGCCCTATGAGGAAGTTCTGGAGGACATAAATTATCAAGACCGTTTGTACAGAACAATGTGGGAATGTCTAAGAATTGAGATACCTGGGGAAGGCTGCACTAGTTTGCCCAGGGTAAAACCTGGGTACAGTTTTGTTTGCCTGCCCTGCACTTCCTCAGGGTAGGTAGATTCAATACATTTTAAAATTGTCCATTAAAATTATGCTGAGCCTTTTTTGGTAACTGCTGACATGCTAAAAGAAATATTCGACCACATTCCACAGTTTTCACTGCGCAAGAAAAATGCTGTGCTAGATCAAAATCTCAGCTAATTATAAAAACGTCCAAAAGCGGCGACCTTAATTTTGCAAATTCCTTCAGGGATACAGGAACCAAAACATCACCCAGACACTTGAATTTTTTGAAGCAGCTGAATAATCCCGCTCCCCAATTTATGAACATTGCAGTGTAGTTGCTTTATTCCAGCACAGTTATGAAAACTGATTTTTTTTAATGTTTGACACAGTAATAGGACGATGCATTCACATGATATTCTATAGATTTTGTATGCCAATATAGCTCTTATCTTCAGTGTCGACACTCCCTCATTGTTTTGGCCGTCTGGCTATTGCGTAACCATTTAGCCCTATTAAGAATACAATCTCGGTTAAACCCGCTTTATGAGCTTTCTGCCGGAACGCAAGCCTAATCCACAGTGCTATCAAATTCATTCAAATATATGACATTAAATTTAAAAGACCAAATCGTTTTTAAAAAAATATTAAAACTGCATACTGCAGGGGAAGTAACCTATGTGGCATCATTGGAATCCAAAACATACGTTTGCTATTTAAATTTTGCATAGAATATTTAAAGATCATTAACGGTATCCCACACGCAATATCATCAGGAAATGGCTAGAGTGTCACAGAAGCTGCTGATATAGATAGATGACTATTTAAACATAAGAGGAAGTAAAATACAAAAAGAACATGTTGTCTCATGTAACAATGATGTATATGATAGAACTCATCCACGAATAAAGGAAATAGGACCGCAAATAAAAATTAAGAAACATATAAAGAAAAACAGAAGAGAACAACAAAGCGGCGTGACAGAAACACGTCACATAGAACGTAAGAGAACAAACAGTTTGTGACAGTAGAAGAAAAATATCAACTAGAAGTCTAAAAATACAGTCGGTCAAGAAAAAAAGTATATAGAGAGTGATATAATGGAGTTTCAGCATTAAGATAGTGCTTAAAGGAACAGTCCCTATTTTAGCACCTAGTTGTTTTTTCGATTTTTAATCTTATCAATTTTAAAATATATCCTGAGAACTCCGACCTCATAGTGAAAGAAAAATATATTTTAAAAACATATCAATGCTGTAAATCAGTATCCCTAAAATTATCATCCAAAGATTCAGTTATTTTATATATTAACTGGATCTTTAGATAATAATTTTATGGATTGATATATGTTTTCAATTTGTCATTAGAGTAGATGAAAGCATATAAAAACTGTTGTAAGTGTTGTAACTATGTTCATCTGGACATTATAGGCATAACATGTATGTATATTTTATGTATAATATTTTTTTACTTTTTTGGGGTTTTTGTTTGCAAAAGCATTTGAAGGGGTGTACAATTTGGGTCCTGGAAATTGTGAATTATTCTCGATTCACTTTTTAGCCATTTTTTTGGCCTCACTATTCACTTTTTATAAGGGAAAAATGTGTTGAGTTCATTATTTATAAGATATTGCCATCATTTTTATAAGATTTCCGCCACAGTTTCTGATTCTGATTGGGTTACTGTTTACACAGAATGACCTCGTTTTGTCAGCGAATAAACTTGCGGCTTTCATTTGTGGCAGTTGAGGGCAGGGAGACATCACCTAGGCCCATATATATTATAGTATTGTTTTTCCTGGCTGGGCTACATGACCGACATGTACAATGATGTAGGCCTAGCTTATGTTCCAGTCGAGGGGCTGTACATGTACGATAAGTTCACTGTATCACTTCAGTTTGTATAAATTTGTTTCTTTGTTCGCTAGTTATAATATTCTGATGTCAATATTCGTTTTTTACAGCTAGTACACTTTTGTTTTTTACACTAGATATACATTTTTAGGTTCGTTTTTTACATTTTTTAGAAACTGCAATCCTTGATGTTCGGCCCCTAAGAATAGGGAGTTTCGTTCAATTAGTTTTTTAACGCATGTGCACCCGGCTCGTTATCCCACCATAAAATTGTCAAATTTGTTGAAAGGGTATGGTTAACAGCGTTCACAACTGACAGTGGTCCGGTGGTCCGAGACCACCAGAAATTATGTCAGACCACCAGAACATTATATTCAGTGGTCCTGTGGACCACCAAAATATATAGCCATATAGACTACTCGCCGTCAGATTAACATGTATCGCATGTCTTTTGTCGATTTCTTAGCCAATTGTCAACCGATTTTTATGATATTTTGAAAGGCCTATTTTCGAGTCACCCGCCAAATATTGAAAAATTTTCATCAAAAAGTATTATATAGTTCAAAAGTTAGACCATTTGCCATGTAGTAAATTTGTTATTACGACATCCTTCTATAAACCCATTAAACTGGTTAAATTAAAGTTTAAAAATTGAATTACATGCCAGATGGTCTAACTTTTGAGCTATAGAATATTTTTGGATGAAAATTTCAGGGTATTCTGCAGATGACCCGAACAGAGTCCTTGCAAAATTTCATTAAAATTGGTTTAGAATTGACAATCGGCGAAAAACATGCAATACAAGTTAATCTGACGGGGAGTATAATCAGAATCGTAACATGCCACACAGATATAAACAATCGTCGCAACTCTAGGGTGATAATACCACAAACACTGTACCCTCTCTCACCCTTTTGACGCAACAAAACACGTATTTGTAATCATTAGGGTCATGAATTATTGACATTGAGATCGATCATCATCATTGAACTGTCTCTTCGACCTGTCAGTGTCATGCCTTCTGTGGCTTTACAAAATTAACGATGTGGAAACACATCGCAAGCGTGAAAAAATTTCAAGATTTCCAAGTGTTATAACGTTAGTTGTTGTCAAGACCACTAAAAAAATTGTCGGACCACCAGATCCTCTCAGCTGGTGGTCCTGTGGACCACTGCTCATAAAAGTTTGTGTCGAACCCTGGTTAAGAAACAGCGTTTTAAAATACTTTCTACCACTCGAATCTCTTAACAACAGTCAAAAATTATGTTACAATTTGTGTGAGGTTTGATCATTATTTGAAACACATCGACCATCCTAATACATGTAATTGTCATTAGGCATTAATGATTTCGTTTCGAAGGCTGTGACTTGATCTGTTGATAGTGTTGTACTTTTAAATTCATACTCATGATTTGTTTTATTGTTATTATATATGCACATTAGCAAATATTTTAATTATTCTCAATAATAGTGAAATACATGTAACAGAGTGTAATATGCAGTTCTTCTGACCATGCCATGTCTCTGTATCAATCCACAACTGATTGGTTACAACTTTGCCCGATTGCCCGGGGGTCACTGATTTTAGGTGAGGGCAAGTAAAAAATTACAGCCAGTGGCCCCGTCGACAATAGCTTCAATTTGCAGCATTTTAAATTTCAGCGACTTTCACAACAGACAACGCATGCATGTCAGTGGCAAGTCGGGCAGGTGATAAATTTTGGGGGCAAGTACCCAAAAAAAAATTCTTGACCCTTGGGCAAGAAGATTTAATCAGTTAGTGTGTAGCCCTGCATGCTTTCCAGTGATTGATTGAAGAGCCGCAAGATACTGATATTTGAGGGGGGCGGGGTCAATATAATCAGTCACTGGCCCACATGACCAGCAGATTTTTCCAGTTTTAATTTTTGAAATCATCAATAAACATGATAAACACCATCAAGATAAAATAGGGCATGCAGTTGCATTATTAAAACATGATTTTTATCTGATTAATATCCATTTGACATGGCAAGAACGACAAGGCCTCTGAATTATGTGAGGTATTGAACACTGTTAAACCTATTACATACCATGCATACCCGGTACATGTAGTATAGATATTCTGGCAATTGGCCCTCTAGAGCAGCAGAAATTTAATTCTTAGCTCTACCCCTGGTGTTTTCAAAGTGGAAATGAATGAAGATTATTTATCATTAACATGTAAAAAATGCATGTTTGACTCGTTCTGCACTACATTATTTTCAAAATATATATAAGAAAGTCTAAACATGGTAAAGTTAATTTTCTGATGCGATGCAATATGAACAACAGTACGTGTGCTGTACCAGTTCGTCTTTGCAAGGTGGTTATAGATAACTTACTTGGTCTTTGTAGCAACCTTAAGGAAATATGATTATGTACATGTTATTATTACATATACCAGATTCCCCTTTTATGTTATGATCTTTCTAACCGTTGTCGCTCAGTTGTCTTTTATATCATTATCTTTCTTGAATTGTCTTTTATGTTGTGATCTTATGTCAGTTTAATTCATTCACTCAAAAATGAAACAAATTTTCAGTTTCTGATTTTCCCAGATTTAATTTTCTAATTAACTGAGCATCTAGCATCACAAGGGTTAACTCTTTCGGAGGAAGTAAAATGTGTAAAATAACTGTTTGTATTTTATGTTAGACTGGAAATGAGATTATAATCTAGTAATATCATATAGATGAACAGTCCACCGAAAATATTAGGACACAAAATGTTTTTAATCTACAGGTATCAGCAATGAAGGCTATGTAAATGTCGGACCTTCAGATATGAAAAATACAAGCGAGTAAAAAGTAGCTCCATTCACACTAGCAGGGAGAGTGATTTGCGGAATGCTGCGTTTTTTTTTATAACATACAGTACTGTGCAATTAAAACTGGTCGGGCGGGAAGGGGAAATGAGTTTTCTCCAGTTTTCACGGTAGCCACTGGAGAAATCAGGGGAATTAGATTTCCCCAAGTGGGAAAAGTATTTCACACCTGGGAAAACGAGTGAAAAAAATGAAAAGCTTTTCATCTGATTTCCCTTGAATTCCCCTGAATTCCTTGAATTTCCCTGAGTTTCCCCAGACTTCCCTAGATTTATAACTCTTTGTCTAGCATAATGTGGAATCCTCATTCTTAAAGATACACGTAATATGCATAAAATAGGCCTAATGCTCAGAGACAATGTACACTTGTGAAATTGTATTTAAAACTGCACAGGAAACTGGGGAATCAGTAGGAATCATTGGAAAATTGGGGAATTGTGTTTCCCCAATGAGGAAACAGAATTCCTTGGCGGGAAAAGCAATTTCCCCCACATTGGGGAAAAGGGGGAAAATGAGGGAAAACTTTTTCACAAAAATTCCTATCTGGGGAGTTTGTGTGAAACAGGTGGGGAAAATGAAAGGGAAATGAAAAGGAATTTCGTTTTCACGACCAGTTTGAATTGCACAGTACTGTAGATCTACATCATAAGGAAGGTAATTAATGTTAAATTATTTATTTGAGAGAGTGATAAATAGCACCTGTCAGATTCGTTTTGGTCGAGCGAGAGCGCTCGCTCGCCTTAGAAACAAAAGCCTGTATTAAATATCTATATTGAATGTTAAAACCTCAATCAAATTTACAAGAAAATGGATTAGTATCCCTGTATCCTAAGATAATAATCCGTTTTTCATTTATCTATTTTAACATCTACAGGTCTCAACACATTTTTAAGGTCACACTCCTATTCATCCATGTTTAGCAATATGTCACGACTTTTGGATACATGTACATGTAAAAATTTAAAACCAAAGACGTTCTGTCACAATTGACTTTATTTGTCTGGCAAAAGCAAGGTCATTCTTGACAGTATCTACTGTAGTAAGTCATACTTCTGTGCTAATACAAGATACCGTAATATGCTTAATCATGTTAATGGAACACATTTCTCAGAAACTTTTTTTTTGTCATTGCCTGATTTTATTGTCACATCAAACAATGATTTTGTGCCTGTAAGCCAGACATTTGTTTGGATGCAAAAGTGCGTGGCCAGTTTTTACAAAGCGCCATATCTCATACTAGTATGCTATACACAATGCATAGTACATCTTGTACATGAGGGGTATTTTTCTGCAAGTATAAGGAGTATAAACACAGATGTGACCTACAGGTGCTAGCTGAAGCATATTTGTATCTATTGTAGTTCATCTCCATCAACAACCTCAAGTAGATACACTGTTACAGTAGAGTTCTTCTTAACCCTCTCAGAGACATCGTCGTTTTTCTTAACCCTTTCATAGACATAGTCGTTTGTGTAGAGTGAAGGTTTACAACCGATGGTCAGTGTTTATTCTAGGGGGGGGGTAACTGGGGGGTCCAGACCCCCCCACTCAGGATTACTGATGGGGTCAGACCCCCCCACAAATCTGAAAACAAAATTTGTCAACTGTACAAATGTACCATTAATGTAAATACTGGGTTAAATATAGTCCCAAAATTTAGCTTGGAAGGTCTCATTTTTTAAAAATTTCCTGCGCGACAAGGTTAAACCCCCTCCCGCACTTTCCAACAGTGTGATGTCAGGCGAAAGGCAGCGGGCGCATCGTTACGTTACGTCATTTATCAATAAAAAAATGCAAAATAACTTAAGTGATGCCTGACAGGAAGTTAATAAGATTTTTTTTTATGAGCACCATTTTTTTTATAAATTTGTGTTTCGCTGTATCATATACTCTGTGTACATGCTACATAATCCTATGAATCCTAACATAAAACAGAGACTGTTTATTTTTATTAAAGTTTATTTTATAGCACCCACTTCCACTATGTGTATCAGACTCCAGAGCGCTGTACATGTACAATCACTAAGTCACCAAAACAATGTTAGGCATGTCCAGCGGACAAGAATACACTATCAATGTTCCAAAACCTCAGCACATATGTGTCTTTAATAACTTCTTAACCCTTTAACCGGTGCCGCATATATTTGGGTTTTCATTTTTTATTAGCACACTAAGTACCACATTTTAAATATGTTCAAGATAAAATGTGACATCAACCAGCAAGATTTGAAAATAGTTTACCTCCATTTTGTCAAATCTGAATAATTTTCACTCACTTGAAGTTGTGGATCGCGTCAGCGAGACACAACTGAAAATTTAAATTGAAGAATTTGGCGTTCAAAGGGTTAAAATGCAGTACTGTAGGGAACAGGATGCATAAAGTTCTTGTGGTAATCCATTCCAGGGGTGAGGTGCTTTAAAACCAAAGGCACCTTCACCAACTCTTTTATTGCAATGGCTATTGGTTGGTGCAAAGTTAGTGTGTTGGTTCCCCGCAGACGATTACTAGCATTCAAACCTCGGTACGTATTGATTACCAGTACTTTTGAGCCAACAATAAACATAGTAAACCACTAATACATGATAAACCATATATTTTATTTGAACAGAGATACATTACTGTCTGTCAGCTTTTCTTATCATTTCCAGTTTTGAATTTAAGCACAAATGCTGCTGAAATGTTTGGTAGTAATTTTTATTTGTTTGAACCTGGATTTGCTGGCGCAATTTGCAGCTTCAAAGTAATAATATAATTTCTGAAAAATAGACATCTCCCCAATTGAATTATTTGATTAACTGAGCATCTACCACTAGATATGTTACGCATTCTAGTGGTATTTTATTTAGTGTGACATTTCCTTGAAAACTTATATATATACGGTCTTGTCAGCAAAAGTGTTAAATGGAATCACAGGAAAAAACGTACACGGATGTTGTCATGCAAAATTAAATCTTACAGCGCAGAGGATCGACTTTAGTCGTCAGAATCTAACATCTCTAAATCTGGCGTCTATTCAAGACGTCAGATTCCGACGACTAAAGTCGATCCCCGCACTGTAAGAACAAAACTATTTCTAATGGTCATAGACCCTTAACTTAGATATTCAAATAAATCGGAAAGAGCTGACTAAGACATTTATGATGATTTTTAATTGAAGAAACTCCTCTGGTCCCCATGGTTTGTATACAATAATTTTAGCGCTAAACCTTCAAGCCCTCACGAGCATTTTACATCCCTGAGAGCAGACTTAATTCTCCCACAACCAAGGGTTTTAGAACGAAAATTTCCATGAAACTGGTTTACCAATACATGGTAATTCTCTTTAATGTTTAAACCACATCAAATCATCTTCATTCACTACAAGTCGAGAATTGTGACCGCAATTTGCGGCTTGTAGTGGATGAAGATGACTCTGGTAATTTCAGGCCTGAAAGGGTTAATTAAAGGTTAAGTGAGCATTTGTTCAACGTCTGATGTTTGATAACATAACAAACATGAGTCGTTTAATGTTGTTTTGATGCTGGGCCAACGTCGTAGACGATGGTCCAACATGAAACCAATGTTGTCTCATGGATATGGTGGCACAGAGAGGTGTGGTGCACACTGAACCGGATATTCGGGAAATTCACTTAGGACGCTGTTTTTCGTGGGGGTCGCGGGGGGGGGGGGGGGTCAGGAACTCCTTTTGTCAAAGCTAAATTGCCTCAACATGTCATCGATGAAAATATTGGTATTTGACACTTTGAATTTACTTCTTGAGGCTACTCTGGTCAATTATGAGTGTCAATTCCTCATATATTTACTGTGAAAAATCGTGGAAAGTCGTATTTATATCCCATTGTGATACTTTGAGCATTGTATGTCAGTTTATTAAAATAAGGCATAAAAAAAATATGGACCGCTGTATCATGTATAATTATGATCTCTGTAGCACAAGTAGTAACTACATATAATCATGATAATGTACAAAGTGTTAGGGGCCTACATTGGCCATGGTGATGACCACCTGACTTATCTATTGTACATATTTCCACGTGCCTCTGTTGTTGGCCTGTGTGGCCGCTTGGCAGCCAACACGACACGCCTGGGCAAAAGTGGCTTCGTCGAAGATACTGACCCGTCATTGTAGCAACGTTAGTGTGGCTTAGTATTTATTGTATGATATGTGATGTTGCGTCCACTGACGTTTTGACAGGAACACGTACGGCTTCTGGCCTGGAGGAGGATGTTGTTGTCCCATCATGTATGGTTCATGATAAGGTCCCCCCAAATGATAGGTGGCGCCATACCCCTTCTGACACTGTGAACCCACGTGCGTACCATGCTTACTGACATTGGTGAAACATTTTATTGTACATTTTGTTTTACATACTAAGGGGGCCACCATTCAATCTTCAGGGAGGGGGGAGGGGGCTGGAGTATTTTTGAAATAAATAATTTCTGGTAGAATCTGCATGAAATAAAAAATATATTTCAAGAACTGTTCCAAATAAACATGTAATAAAATTTAAAATTTTTAGCACGCCGCCGCTCCGGGTTGAAATAAATAATTAGTCCCCGACAAATACTCCAACCCCCCCACCTGCATTTTGAATGGTTGAATTGTGGCACCCTGACTGAACATTGGGGGGGGGGGACAATAGTTCATTATCTTCTTAGTTACATTAATATCGTTATGATTAGTGTAACAGGATTTGGAATAAATTTAGTTTGAATATGATTACAAGATGTGTGAGGATTAACCTTTACAGCGCGGGGATCGACTTTAGACGTCAGATGACAGAATCTGACGTTTAAAGTCGATCCCCGCACAGTAAGAATTAAAATATTTGTAATAGTCGTAACACTCATAACATTTCAAATGAAGCGGATAGAGCTAGCCAAGAAAGACAGTTATGACGATAAACCCTTTGGTTTCCATGGTTTATACAAAATGTATCAGCGCTTGAAGGGTTAACCCTTGTCCTGCTGAATTGCTTCAATTGTATTTTTCGTCATTTGAAGCTGGAATTGCTAACGCAATTTCCAGCTTCAAATGACGAAAAATAGTACTATTTATGAAAAATAGACATGTCTAAAATTAAATTATTGGATCAACAAAGCGTCTATTAAAAACTATTTTATCAAAATTAAGTGATATATATTTGTATTGATCTAAAACATCCTGAACCCCGTATATATCCGGGCATAGCAGGACAAGGGTTAAGTTCCTGCCGGCCACACCCCTTCCCGTCGGCGTGTGTGGACGGCATGTGTGGTGAGCCCGTGCAGGAAGCCATACTGACCTGCAAGGGCAAACAGCAGTAACTGCTTACTTAAGCAGCTACTGCTGTTTGACTGTGCACACGTCGGTGATTGTGTTAGTGGGTGAACGGGAAATGTGGGATGTCCACGCGTCCATACGTCAGCTGTACCGCAAAGCCAAAAGGCAGTAGCTGCTTTATTTTCATGTGAACAGTCACTGCCTTTTGGTTTCACACAGCAGGGCTGCACTGCACGGGCCTGCAGCACGCACTGCTGCTATTACCGTTACGCCAGTGGAATCACTAAGCGCTCTGAATGTGATGCCACCAGCTGGAAATCACTTGGTCGCAATGGAATACTAGGTATCTTCAGGTGAATCTCACTATATGTGATTGTATTGATATGGAAGCCAGCGCGTAACACAGAAGGCCCGGCCTGATTATGACGTGAGCAGCGTGTGTGTGATTTCACTCGGCCTTGGTCTGTGCTTAGGGACGTGAGTTGATTTCCAGGATATACTTGTAAAGGCTGCACTGACATCGTGTGACTAACATTCACTGTGTATGTAAGTACTAGTATGTCGATTTTACTTCCTTTAGCCTATAATATTTGTGAGTGTTTATTCTCGCCTATCCATGAATGATTTGTCTTGCGCAGAAGCCTGCATTGAATCAATCGATTACAACACGTTGCTCATTGTTCAATGTTGCTGAAATATCTTTGCATATACATATTTTTATCTGGTATATTTTTGGGCTCATCACACGTGTGTAAACATGCTAAGTTGTAGAAACATCTATGTTATAATTTAATCTGTCCAAATACATACGGCGTCATCTCAGACTCCCGTGACCAAGATAAAACCCTAATCAGAGATAATGACGGTCACCATGCTGCTTTTACACATAGTACAACTGACCGTTTAACTTGTTAAATCTAATCCACTCACTCATTAGAAACTAAAAGCTGACATTTTGGTTTGAAATTTTTACCTCGAAATTTCTTCAGAAGCTAATAAATCTATTATATATACATTTACGTAAAGATGTACAGAAAAAAATAAATTAATGAACAGCATAAGCACAGGTATAAAAAAGCATGAGCATGCTAATTACTGTACCTATGCGTCGCGGAGATGTTGATCACTGCATCAAAAAAAATGACCTTATTTGGTAAACATGGTAAAATGAGAAGTACCAGAAAAAATAACAGAAATATCAATACGTGTTTATTGCGATGGCTTTGTAAGATTATTATTTTTCATTTATTATCATGCGGTTCATAATTACGATTTTCGTTAGTTACGTACTCAATGCTCGCCAGCACTGGCCGCCCCGATGGCTCATTCAGTTTGGCTGTGGGTCATACATCAGAGGTACTGTGTTTGAATCCCCACTGGGCCATCGTAGTTGTATACACACAGTGCTCCAAACTGTTCAAAGGCCTGGGGTGTAGTGCTACCTGTGGTGCTATGCATTACGAAGAACCTTCAACCAGTAACTCGATACTAGTATAGGGCATATTCACGACTTATAGCTTCCTCTTTTCGAGATCTTTCCACAACGTGCAGAAAACGTGAACTCACTCACTCACTCACTCACTCACTCACTCACTCACTCACTCACTCACTCACTCACTCACTCACTCACTCACTCACTCACTCACTCACTCACTCACTCACTCACTCACTCACTCACTCACCCACTCACCCACTCACCCACTCACCCACTCACTCACTCACTCACTCACTCACTCACTCACTCACTCACTTAACGTTATGCGGTATTGATCCACAGCCTTAGGCCTAATCATAGTATCATGAGTATGACCATGTCGGATTGTCCCCTAATAGATAAATAATCGTCTCAATGTTAGATAATGCCTAATTAATGGTCATCACGGCGTCATCAGTCAGTGCTGTCAACCTCTCACTAATCCCCGACAATAGTCATTTATAGAGCGGCTCACCTGAATCACCTGCTATGGTATACTACCACCGCGATGCGCGAGATTAAGGCTCGCTGGATGTGGATAATATGTATTCATTATATACATCAACTTGTCCAGATATAAACCACGTGTATTTGGTTTCCCACATTGTTCTTATTCGAGTCCTGGGTGTTATGTGGAATTGTAATACGAGTGTAGAATTCACAACACAATAATAAAACAGCTCCGCTTTCAAAGATGAGCTTCAATAACGAGAGACAACAAATAGAGAAATGTTTTAGATAACCTAGCGGCAATAAATTTTATCAACATTTAATTTTCCCAGGTAAAACAAACACAGCAATCCACGACCCACACCTTTACGATGTGGGCTCGTCCATGGCCAACTGTATCCGTGTTGTGTAGGGTTAATTTCTGTGAGATTTTGGTATGCATTCCTTGATATTAAGCAGGAAGTTGATTGCCTTTGTATATGATTGTATCCGTGTTGGGTAGCGTTGTATGAATTCTGTCAAGTAGGGGTTGGCGTGCTTCATATGACAATGGTCACTTTGTATTGCGAGGCCAACTACATGTATACAACTGGTGTCAGATGTAAAACCAATAACACGTTGTATGCCAAAGCCATTTGCTTTTCAAATTCTAACAATTTTATTTTTGGAGCGATTCATTTTGCTTTGCCGTTTCCATTTATTTGAAGCTAGTAATTGTTCCATCAATTCCTTGTACACTCTTCGACACACGATCATACACCCTTCCCTTTAGAAATAGAAAGAGGGTTTGAAAAAAGACAACTACCTAGCATTGTCTATGACCTAACATCTTAATCCTTTCCATGAGAGAAGACGATGGCAATGGTGCAGTGCTCTGAGATGCTATAAGATGGCCAATAAATTGTGTTTTTCTTATTGTGTGTACATGTATTTTCATTGTGTTTGAGGAAAATGATGTGGAAAAAAAATTAAGTGTATTTTATAGCTTTTAGATGATTGTTTTTTTAATACCGGGGAGGTTCAGCCATAGTTAGCTAAGTTGTCTTACTCATTACCATGAACTCACAAGTTCCTTCCCAGTTATGCATCAATTAATCGATTAATACTTTCACTGTGGGGACCGACTTTAGACATGTTAGACGTCATATTCATTTTATGGAATCATTTTAATTTTGTTTTTTGTAAACTACATTAAGGTTATCATTTTGGTACGACTTGTCTAACTTAATCTTTACCCTATATATGTCGTGTGATCTCTAGATCGAATTGCACCCCGACGAAATACACTAACATCAGACCATTAAGCTTCGCACTAATGAATACGGTCATTACATAGCATCAACCCTTATAACACTGACATATTATACGTTAGAATCTGACGTCTACTGACGTCAGATTCTGACCTATAACGATGTTTCCCGCGCTGAAAGGGTTACTTACAAATTTTAGATATCCCTCCCCCCCAGGTTTGAAGTTCATTCTGTCACTGTGTAAAGTGACAGTGATGTATCTATGATTTCCAGGGGGGGATATTATATAAATTGTATAATTTTTGTATGTAACCGTATCTGTGTACATATAAACCACGGTCTGGGTTGTTGATTCTACAGACAAACATGATCAATGATCATGCTGATCGCGCCAAACCCAGCAGGATGCGTCCACACAATGTTTGTTTATTGCTGGCCCAGCATCGCAGACGGTGGGCCAACGGTAAACCAGCGGACGATCTGTTTACATCGTCTGTGGTAAGGCCAAACACAGCAATAAGTGCGTGTTATTGACGCGGTAACTCTCAGCAAATCAAATTCAATCTTTATTGAATTTCCTTGCTCTTAGTTATCTCAAAACACAGCAGTAACTGCCCACTTTTCCCGTGAGTAGTTACATGTACTATCATTTCCCTTTGCCGAACACCTGCTACATGCTTGTTGAAAGTTTTTATCACAAACACATATTTATCCTCCTGTCTCCATTCATGTTAATCGTTATCAACTGTATGTGCACAATGAAATACTGACCATGCTGATTGTAGATCAAAATCAAATGTAATTTATGATTATAGATTATTTGTAGGTATCTTTATCATAGCAATTGATTATCCATGCATATGCGGTAATGCACATGTTGAAGTAAATACTAATTTAAAACAAAATTGATAAGTCAGTCAGGGCTTTTATTTAATTAGAAATATATAGCATGCGACTACATTCTGTGAGACCAACTTCCTGTCGCTTTTAACCAGTTGGACCTCAATACTATCAAGAATACTAGAAGGGTTCTAGTATCCTTGATACGACTGGCAACTGGACTTGTTGGGCCCCGCCATCACGAGCACATGTCTGCAGGCCACGGGTATAGTTAATAATCCCCAAAAGAGTCATATCTCTGCTCTGAGAGGCCCATCACTAATGCCGCATCCGTTGATGAATTAATTTATATCCGTGGCTTGACCTGCCCATCCATCTTTTAAATTTTACCCTTTAATGTGAGTGGAAATGGAGAGATATAGCCGAGTGTTATGAGTATTTATTACACGAAAATTAGCCTACTTAAACATCTAAAGTTATCCTCTTGCACACCAAACTACTGCTATTTGCCACAGTGATGACGGTGGACAGCAGGTGTTGAATGTATTATTCATCGCATCCGATGAATGTGGACGCTATGCAGCATCGAACCATAAACCAGAAGCGCCAACTTAGTGTCAACCCTTACAACGCTGAAATATTATGTTTAAACCATGACACTAAAGGTGTTTTTGTCAATTCAAAATCATCATAAATGTCTTAGTTAACTCTCTCTGCTTTATTTCAGTACCTATGTTATGGGTCTACGGCCATTATAATTATTTTCATTCTTTCATTCTTTATACGTTAGAATCAGACGTCTACAGGCGTCAGATTCTAACGTATAAAGACGGTCCCCGCGCTGAAAGGGTTAAAGCTAGCGTTGCATTATTTTGTTTGATGTTCAGGTCTTGATGTCGATTCAGTCGATATTGTCGCCCTTGTGGAAGTTCAGCCTATATTTAAACAAATGGGTATTTCTCGTCGCTCGTTTTATATCTGGCTGTTCCCTCTGTCTCGGTGTTATATAATTAAGGGCTCGATGCTTATTCGCGCATATGTTATTATGTGAAAGCCACATTAGAAGTTGCTGAAGGTATATCGGCACATCGCTCTGCTGATTAACATTGATATTGCCTTACCTCACTCACTCACTCACTCACTCACTCACTCACTCACTCACTCACTCACTCACTCACTCACTCACTCACTCACTCACTCACTCACTCACTCACTCACTCACTCACTCACTCACTCACTCACTCGCTCGCTCGCTCGCTCGCTCGCTCGCTCGCTCGCTCGCTCGCTCGCTCGCTCGCTCGCTCGCTCACTCACTCACTCACTCACTCACTCACTCACTCACTCACTCACTCACTCACTCACTCACTCACTCACTCACTCACTCACTCACTCGCTCGTTCTGATTATTTGGTTACGTTGTTACTTTACCGTGTGGGTGCGATAACCATGATAACTTGACAAGTTTTTTTTCCTGAAGTATATACCGTGGATCACTATGGATAACAGTAGTATAGCATATTTCTGATATATTTTAAATAATACTGAGGATCATATGTCACTGTTAACACTCGACTTTATCTTCTGAAATTAATCATGCTTGTTGGCGTACTGATATGGTGTGTGCTTTTGTTTGAAACTCTGAATATTTTTGATATTAAAAGCGAGATATCACAAGCAATCCCAGTTTTAAACGAACCATTCTAAGGAACTCTGCAGTACACTTGATGAGAACACAGAAAACGATGAATTATTTGTTGGTATATCTATTGTGATACTCCGACGTGCATAGCTAAAAGGCAGTAACTGCTTACTTTTCAAGTAAGCAGGTACTGTCTTTCGGCCTTGTAGAGATGTACCGTGGTCCAGAGGGAGGAGTAGCCTGGCACCTGCGCTATATTTCATTGGTTCACATTGACGTCACCCGTGTATAAGCGGACAGATGAAAATGTTCTGCGAGGGCGTGTGTGGGTGATCCCAGCAGGCACATGACATTGAAGCAATGTTGGTTTGACGTGGGTCCAGCGTCGTAGACGGTGGACCAACTTTAAACCAACGTTGATTCCACTTGTTGTGTCTGCTGGGTCACACCCTAAAACAGATGCTTCCCTAACAACTCCAGACGTTTACCCAGTGCTGGGTTCCTATTGGGCAAGCGTCACAGACGGAGGGACAACGCTGTTTTAATATTGGATGAACTTCTCGTGGTTTATGGGATCCCTGTCTTGTATATCATGTATATATATCCCCCTAACACAACACACGTTGAATCTGTGTTAGTTTGACTATGTCAGAATCTGACGTCTATGGACGTCAGATGACTATGTCAGAATCTACCGTCTATGAACATCATATTCTGACACGTCTATAGTCGATAAAATACGCCAGATTCTGACTTGTAAAGTCGATCCCCACACTATAAGAATTACGTCTATAGACTATAGCTGCCTGCACTGAAAGAAGTAAGGAATTATAATGGCCGTAGACCCATATACTAGGTATTCAAATGAAGCGGAAAGAGCTAGCTGAGACATTTATGATGGTTTCAAATTGATAAAAGCCCTTTTATGGTCGCCCATGGTTTGACACAAACTTTTATGAGCAGTGGTCCACAGGACCACTAGCTCAGAGGATCTGGTTGTCCTACAATTTTTTTAGTGGTCCTGACAACAACTAACGTTACAACACTTGAAATCTTAAACCAATTTTTTTCACGCTTTCTGTGTGTTTCCACATCGTTAATTTTGTAAAACCACAAAAGGCTTGACAGGAGGCAGTTCAAGGATGATGATCGATCTCAATGTAAATAATTCATGACCCTCATGATTACGAACATGTTTTTGTTCCGTCAAAAGGGTGAGAGAGGGTAGGCCTACAGTGTTTCTGGTATTATGGCCTTTTATCACCTGCGAGTTGCGACGATTGTTTTTATTTTAGGGGCATGTTACGATTTTGCTTATAAATCTACTCGCCATCAGATTAACTTGTATCGCATGTGTTTCTCCTATTGCTCAGTCAATTCTAAACCAATTTTCATGACATTTTGCAGGGACTCTACAGAGTCATCCGCTGAAAAAATATTCTATAGCTCCATCTTGCATGTAATGCAATTTTTTTAATTTTAATTTAACCAGTTTAATGGGTTTATAGAGGGACGTCGTAATTACAAATTTATTACATTTCAAATGGTCTAACTTTTGAACTATAGCATATTTTTTGATAAAAATTTCGCAGTATTTGGCGGGTTAATCGAAAAAAGGCCTTGCAAAATTTCATAAAAATGCGATACAAGTTAATCTGACGACGAGTAGTCTATAGGGCTAGATATTTTGGTGGTCCACAGGACCACTGGATAGAATGATCTGGTGGTCCGACATATTATCTGGTGGTCTCGGACCACCATCAGTTGTGAACGCTGGACTCGCTGTCTTCTTGTGTACATAACCTTAGTTCCCGGACACTGACAGATGACGCTGACGTCATTGTCTTTGAACAACCGTAAATCAATCACATGCCCAGCAAGATCACTAGCCTACAGCATGTGCAGGCGTCCTTGATTTGGGATGGCATGGGCTATGTGGTCTCCAGTGATTGCAACATAATTTTCCTACCTAGCAAACACTTTCGGGTAATGTTGGGTTAACGTTGCCCCAACGTCGCAGACGTTGGTCAATCCTTAACTGAACATTGGCTGAACGTCACGGTGTTTGTTGTGTATATTCACGGTTGCATTCCGTGACGTATTCCACATTGACCCATCTCGGTTTTAATGCTGGCCCAACGCTTTTGAGGTTTTTCAGACGGTAATAGGTTAATCTAATGCTTGAAATGGCTTCGCAATCAACATGATCAACACCGGGCGGTTTTTCCAATGTCCATCAATGTTTGGCCATTATGTCAGCAGACGTCACAACATAGGTACAGCACCGGGTCAGTCAGGTCTTTCTGGTTTTATCAATGTTTTTGTTATGTCTGCTTGGGTTCTCCCGTTTTATTTCTACCACTGATTTGACTATGACTTAACTTGATCCCTCTTGAGCTGTTCTTGATCAACTTGCCACACTTTGGTTTTGCACTGTGTAACATGTGTAAGATGAACTCAATGCTGATTGATTTGATGATCGACGTCTCTTTTGCCGAGCCCTCCTCTGTAAACATAGCTCCCAATGTGGGTTTAACCCTTTCAGTGCGGGGACCGTCTTTAGACGTCAAAATCTGACGTCTATGGACGTCAGATTCTGACGTCTAAAGCAGGTCACCGCACTGAAACAGTGAAAGTATTTAAAATGGCCGTAGACCCATAACATAAGTATTCAAATGAAGCGGAAAGAGGTAACTAAGACATGTAGGATGATTTCAAATTGAAAAAAACCCTTTGGTTTATACAAAAATATTTCATCGTTGCAATAGTTGTGCCAAAGTTTCCCACGTTGGTCCAACATTGGGCCATGTATACCCTGTAATGTGGACACGTGCACTTGACGCTGTGATTCACACAGTATTGTCCACAGGTGTTTATCGACTTCTTCAAAGTTCAAGGCAGCTAGTATTATTGGCATGATATGAGTGGACATGGCAGAAGAACAAGCGAGCTACTGCCAGGCGCGCGACCTGACGAGGGAACCTACTATTGTACAGAGATTTTTCCCACAAATCGAAAATAATGCTGATATCTCTTATATGCTCCTCGCACTCATGCTGTTGGTTTTCCCTACGAGACGTGTGGTGAGATCTCGCAATCTCCCCTATCTAGACCGAGCGCTGTCGTTCGATGTTCATGGAACATCAGTCAATATCGACACAAAGACAGAAACCCGGTCTATCTCCTATCATGCCTATATAATACACTTCACTGTTCAGTTGTATTTTGCCGCCTCAAATAGATATTCGTACGAGAAAAATTCATCAGCATCGTTGGGTACCTCGAGATTGGCTGATCTCAGCACTCGTCTCCTAATCAAGCCTTCGCCTAAAGGCTCGGACTTGATGTGGTGACTTGTCCTGAGATGAGCCCATCACGCCTTCCCAACGATGCGGACTTTTGCGGGAACAGCCCTTACTAGATCTGAAAATAGGATATTTTTTATCAAATAATGAATACTTTGGTACGTAATATTTGATTCTCCCAGGCCACAGACTCCCAGACTGTAATGCTCATCTTTAACTAGCTAGTGATGTGCGCGTAATGGTTTAGGATTGACTGGGCTAGATGGGAATGCTGGACCTTAACACTTACAGCGCTGTATTACCTTGTACAAACCATGGAGAGGAAAGGGTTTTTCTGAATTTGAAATCATCATAACTGTCTTAGTTAGCTCTTTTTTGATTCTTTTGAATACCTATGTTATGGGTTACAGCCATTGTAAATATTGCCATTGGGAATCGACTTTAGACGTCAGAATCTGACGTCTTCAGACGTCAGATTCTGACGACTAAAGTCGGTCCCCACGCTGTAAGGGTTAACCCTTACATCGCTAGGCACGATTATAGTTGGTTTTCAGCCGTTTTATTAGCCGATCAAATTCCTGATATTTGGAACGAAATGAGTGTTTAAACACCAGTATTTGCAAATGTTTAGTCCCAAATTCAACAAATATGAGTAATTTTCAGCCACTTGAAGTTGTGGGTCGCTGTAGCGAGAAGCAACTATAAATGGATGAAATTTTTTTTTTTTTAATTGAGCGCTTTAAGGTTACTGTTCAAGGGTGTTTTTTTGCCGGCTTAATTCCTGTGTAGCCATGAATTGGCAAAAAAACTCTGTTTCTGATTACACTGCCTTCCTAAAAAAGGGTAGGTAGGGAAACTTTTTTCGCTTTAATAATTTTTAGAAATTGCCATGGAAACTTTAGGGTGGGGTCGGGTGATCGGAAACAAAGGTATTCTTCGGGGCCTTATCAGTGACATTCAGCGATCTTACTTCCCATTACTAATTTGATCGTCGTATTTTCTTTTGTTTTCAAATGTGTATCATTCCCAACCGTCGGGTAGACATCGACCCAATGCTGATTTAATGTTGGCCACCTTCTACGACACTGGCCCAACATTAACCAAATATTGGGTGCTGCAATCTAAGTCGTCATTCAAACAAGAAGTTATATAGCACGCGACGCGGCGTGGCTACTACTTCAGAGAATGTGGCCAGGTCGGGCCTTCTAGTTTAAATATTCGAATTGATCCCAAGGCGAATACACATTATATTACCCGATTTTAGAAAACGTGCTCTGCATAAACATGATAAATGAGACACGGGTGCTTAACCGTTACAGCTCTGAATTATTTTTTATAAATCAGGGAAAACAAAGTTTGTTTTTCTTTAATTTGAAATTATTATAAATGTCTTGGCTCTTTCTGATTTATTCAAATACATATTTAAGGGGTCTACGACCAGTAGAAATATGTATTTCTTTCAGTGCGGGGACCTGTTTATTCGTCAGAATCTGCCGTCTATACAGACCGCAGATTCTGACGTATAAGGACGGTCCACGCACTGAAAGGGTGAAGGCAACTCCATATGAAGACATGGCTAAAAATCATCAAAAAATTCAAAAGCACTGAAAAAGGCTATTTCCAAGTCGTATTTTTCCATGTAAGCAGAACTGTGTACATAATACAACACTTTAAACCACAAGTAACTATCCATATAAAGGCGTTCAAACAGTTAGTTCGGGGTTTGTCTTGATTATTGCAGATAAAAATGTTTTCTAAAAATCTGAACATTTTGAAAAATTGAAAACATGATCTGCGGGATACACTACTTCATACACAATTAGGAACCAAAAATGATGTCAACCCTTAAAGTACTTCAACCCTTTCAGTGCGGGGATCGTCTTTATACGTGAGAATCTGACGTCTACATAATGACGATCCCCGCACTGAAGTAATGCAAGTATTTCTAATGGCAGTGGACCCATAACACAAGTATTCAAATGAATCATTGAGCTAACTAAGAAATAATGACAATTTCAAATTAAAAACAATTATTTGGTCTCCATGGTTTATACAACAATATTTCAGCATTGTAGGAGTTAAAGGGTTAATTAATCAGTTGTCAGGCAGGCTACAGTGTAGATACCATTAGGAATGAATACTGTGTCCTTGATAACTTAAAGTCACCGTGTCATCTTGATTAATTTGGAATTTCCAGTGGATAAAATTGTATTCGAATTTGGATTTGATGTACAGATAAAATCAACGTTGACAGTGTTAGGCCCCCAAAAAAATGTTTGTTTCCGGTAACACGACCGACCCTAATTTTAGGTGTCGACCCTAGTTTTTTTCAAGATCTGCCGACCCTAATTCTTTTTATCAATAAATAACAGAGCTAAACTTTTGTGTTTTAAATAGCATTCTGATCAGTGCACAGTATAAAAAACAGTACTGTTTATGCAGAATGTGATTGTTTTGCTTTGTTGCACAAAAATAACCATGTGCATCACCTAATAGGGTGTAGCAAAAAAAAAGAAATCCGACCTACCTACCCTATTTCTAAAAAGTCTGTTACCGAAACCATACAATTATTTTTTTTTAGGCCTCATGGACACAATAATAATCATTACTTGTAACTGTTACAAAGGAGGAACTGATAACCGCTGTGTATTGTCTATGAGTCTGTGATTATTATAAGTTGAGATTGAGTGGTAATGGGTCCAGTGTTATATAAACAATTGGCTGAACCTTGTCCCACTCCCTTTCTGAGAAAAGACTTTGAAAATAGAGAGACTGTATTTGAGGGTATACCCACTGGAAACACGGCGCTGTAGCGACGTTGAGTCAACAGCATTGACGTTGATTCAACGTCGCAACAACGTCGTGTGCCCAGTGGTTAATGAATGTGTTTGAACCAGCGAGACATACTAGGATATTTGACTATCATCATCAAAGGGCCCGGGAATGTACAGCATAATACCTCAGTCACTACCCAAAACCGACGCTGTGCTCAAATTTCTAATCCACTCAATGAGTTATCAGTGAGCAAGAAACGGACGTAGGATAATAATAACTAGTCGGTCGGTCGGTCGGTCGGTCGGTCGGTCGGTCGGTCGGTCGGTCGGTCGGTCGGTCGGTCGGTCGGTCGGTCGGTCGGTCGGTCGGTCGGTCGGTCGGTCGGTCGGTCGGTCGGTCGGTCGGTCGGTCGGTCGGTCAGCCTGCGAGCCAGCCAGCCAGCCAGTCAGTCAGCCAGCCAGCCAGCCAGCCAGTCAGTCAGCTAGCCAGCCAGTCAGTCAGTCAGTCAGTCAGTCAGTCAGTCAGTCAGAGACTGCAAACCTCCACCTAAATTAATAATCATAAACCGTGTCCTGTATCCGGATTGTTTCTTCCCCGCTCACCCGTAATGATTCAATATTGTGGGGAACCTCTGTGACCAAGAGGTAGCGTGCTCGGCCTCGGACCGCCAGTGTTCGCATTTCGAATCCTGTGTCTGGAGGGCAGTGTCATCTCATTCATCTCACCATCCTCAGGAGGTTCTCCTGGCCCAGTTTCGCCTATATGCAGATATGTGCACAAAGGTGGCTACAGAATTACGAAATGTTGATCCTAAATATATAGCCACTCATCATGCTGAAATAGCTGCAGTGATTATTCAGCTTTGAATTGTTCTCCGGTGTATATTTTTAAACAAGATTTGGTTTCAAATGTCCACCTTCAATGAGATTTAAAGTGCATTTACAACAGTATATTTCATTAAGCTTTGGGTAATTGGAATCGTGTATCATATTACCTCTTATCAGTAATAGGCTTTGCTCCATGGCCATGCAGGCTAAGTGATAGGGGTTGTCATGGTCATGATGAATTATACAATTTGTGACAAGAATAACTAGAATTGACAAAGCTTCGGCCTTTAGTATTTCTGAGCATTCTTTATCTCCCAGGCTTTTCGTAGGGCAGTAATCGACCCTGACTGATTGACTGACCCAAAGGGTTCGGCTATGAATATTAATGAGAAATAACCTATTTCCCGGTATGGCTCGAAAGGAGAAATATCACTCAGTATACATGGTACATGTATCTAGTCAGTCATGTATTGAGAACCCGCATATCCTGATAAGCGACTTCTCTTCAATAGTACATCAGCTGATCAGCTGGTCATGCTGGTATGATGATGATCGATGATCGAGGAGGTTTTTCTTGACCCAGTAAACATGATATATACCTACTGTATTCTCAATGTATAGAGCGGTACTGTACCTTGATTTAAAACACACCACTACATTTTTCATTTTGTCCGACCACTACATTCTAAGCCGGGAATAGAGAGTTATTGTTGACAAAATACAGACCAATTATCATGGTAGGCCTAAGGTGCTATAATCAGCCAGGTGTGACCGAAATGTTAATTATGAGGGATCCTCATTACATGTATGGTCGGATGTGTTTTAAGTCAGTTAAAGCCCTCGAAGCTCTACATTCTTATCTGTGGAAAAGTCCTCGGCCTTTGGCCTCGGCTTTCTCCACATCTAAGAATGTAGAGCTCCTCGGTCTTTATCCTATACGTATTATAGCAGATATGCATTCCTGATTATAGTTATATAATATACAGTATATGATTTAATGTATTTACATGTAGGCCTACCCTGAATACTGTACGCATATAATGTAATAAATTTGACTTGATTTTATACTAGTTGGGGCAATGGACGTTGGTTACAGCGGTCGCTAGTAACTTCTGCAAAATTAATATCAAATTTGACGCATTCTTTTGTATTTAATCACAAACTCTTCAGTGTTTGTCGTAACATCATTGTTTCAACCAAAGAGGGTTGAACCCTCTATTCATGTCGGTCCACCCAATTACCCCCCAAGCCAACATTTATGTTAGCCTATAGTGCGCAGCTTACACAACAGTAATTTTAGTCAGCAGTGCAGATTTCCTATGACGTACATTTTGACACACTGCACTGCTATAGGTCGTTATACCACACTCTGCTAGGGCCCTAGGGTCTTTATTATTGTTGACCTCGTCTGTACTAGCGTCTCAGACGCCGGCACAACTTGAACCATGCTTATCAATCTTATTCTCTCTGCATGGTGAAGCCTGGTAGCTATGAGCTAAATATGGTACTCTCTTCACGTGGAGTGCAAAACTGCTTAGCCGTTAAGTCTTCATTTGGAGTGCTTAGACATTTAGTCTTTGGACGTCAGATTCTGACATCTAAAGACAATCCCAGCTCTAAAAGAATTAAAAAATTATAATGGCCGTAGGCATTCAAATTGAGCGAAAAGAGCTAAGACATTTATGATGATTCCAAATTGTATGAACCCTTTACTCTCTATGGTACAAATATATAATATATATATATATATATATATATAATATATATGGTACATATATATAAATACAAATATTTCTACGATGTAGGGGTTAACACCTACAGCGCGGGGATCGACTTTAGACGTCAGAATCTGACGTCTGTAGACGTCAGATTCTGATGACTAAAGTCGATCCCCGCTCTGTAAGAATTAAAATATTTCTAATGGCCGTAGACCCATACCATAGGTATTCAAATGAATCGGTAAGAGCTAACTAAGACAGTTATGATGATTTCAAATTGATAAAACCCTCCGGCCCCCAAGGTTTTAATAAAAATATTCAGCGCTTCAAGGGTTAATACGGAGTGCTTACACAACAGTGAGATAAGGATTCTGTAATGTTCACATAAGACTATTTTCTCAGATCGGCTCCGTTGTTTGTATCAACTTTAGTTTTTACATCAGGATCCGATCCGGATTGTTTTTGTCGTCAGGCGAGGTAATGTAGGCCATACCACAGTTTATATGTAGAGATATGTACCATCGTGTATCTTTCAAGTGAGATAAACTACATGTACATTGGCTGATTTAGAATGCTACTGATAAGGATAGAGTTAATATTTTTTGTATTCGTCAAGGAAATACATTTTATAACATTTAGTGTGCATTATTTTGCTGCAAATCTCGGGTTTTAAAAGGGTAAATTTGACGATATTTGTATTGTATATTATTGTGATACCATGCCCTCAACTCATGCTCACATTCACTACACTTCCATGGCTTTGTTTTATTGTTGTATATGCACACAGGCTATGTAGCCTAGCCTAATGCTAATAAACTATTACTGTATAAAAGAACTGTTCCTGTTATACAATAGACGGCCATGGTTCAAGAGTTCAGAAGAGTTGACATGATTAATGAGCATTGTTATGAACAACAGACCTGATTCCATGTGATCCGTGTTTAAACATGTTTATTCTCACATAATAAGGTGTTTTAGTATGGATATGAGTTTATGAAGTAACATTTGACAAATTTATCAAATTAAAGCTATTTGAAGTTGTGTCTATAACTCATGTAGCTACTTTATTTTGGTGAAAATGTGCTTATATTAGTGTTGCGCCGTAATGGTTTTCGCGTTTTAAACCCTTTCAAGCCTGAATTTACCATTGTCATCTTCATCCACCACAAGCCGCGAATTGCTGTCGCAATTCTCGACTTGGCAATTCTCGACTTGTAGTGAACGAAGCTGACTTGGGAGTGGGTGAAAAATTTAAGAAAATTGCCATGTATTGGTAAAAGTTTCATGGATATTTTCGTTGTAAACCCCTTAGTTTTAGCAAAATGAAGTCTGTTTTCATGTATAGAAAATGATGCTTTGATGCATCATGGGGGCTTAAAGGGTTAATGCCGTTAGTCGCGTTAACATGGTTAGCAAGGTTAATCATGTTAATGGAGTGGGCATAATTTCTGGGCGACATGTCTAATCGATCTGAGCAGATGACAGTGTGTTACACGCGTATCGCCGTCATCACTCTAGATGCTTATATCATCTGGTTTATCAGCACGATGGGCATCTCCGGGATTCCATAGCAAATACGGAACGCTCAACCTGGTTTGATTTTGGTGCAGCGTCGCAGACAACGTCTCGTGTTGTTGTCTATGTCGACATTGGTCCCCGCTGCGTACAGTGACACCCGACAGTGGTCGCCCAGGAAACACTGGACTTTGAACCAATGCTGGTTTAATGTTAGGCCAGCGTCGAAGACGATGGGCCAGCATTGAGCCGGCAGTGGACCAACGTCTTGAGTTTGTTGGGCGGACACTTCGGTCAGCTATACTGGACAGCGCTCCTACAATATTATTGGCTGGTGTAGCTAATTCAGAATTGTTTTGTTTCTCTTGTAAATCTAGCTGTTGGAATCAGTATGATTTGTGATAAAACACGGAATTATTTTCACTCAGAGTACTCTGTCGCATCCCTTTTCAGTTCCTGGTGCTATGTATTGTCTGTCATGACACGACCACCACGTTTTTAAATATAACCATGATACAATGGCAGCCCGTCTACTCCCCCCCCCCCCCCCCCTAATTTATCTTATTGTCCCACATCATTGAGATCAATCAACGCTTCCAAGGTCTAAAACAGTTTTCAACGTCAAAGAATTCGCGTTTTAGATTTTGCAATTTAAAGATGGTTTTCAGTTAGCGACATCCCTACCGCACACGAGACATCCACCCTATTTTGTTTTCATGTTGGGCCACCGTCTATGCCGCCGTCTATGACGCTAACCAAACAAAAATAAAACCGAGGCTTTTTGGAACTTTAACACGATGCTGTTTTAATGCTGGCCCACCGTCTATGACTGTGGCCCAACATTAAAACACCATCGTGCCAAGACCTCGTGTTTGTTGGGAAGCCGTGTTGTCCGTGATGTAGCTGTGATGTCACAGGACTGACTGAGTCAGAGGAGACGACGAAAATCTATTTTCCAGAATATTTTTTTTCCTCTGACACAGAGATACATGTACCCTGTCCAAGTTAACGTGATTCATGTCCTCGTCATTCACTTGATTATTCATGAATTTATTCATTTTTTTCTTCAGTCATTTATCATTATAAGCGCCATTGAGTCACAATATTGTTGAGAGATGATACTGGCGCTATAGATTATAGAAAACATTATTATACAATGTATATATTATATTATTTACCGTTTCATTTCAGCCTGCAGGGCCCTTATTTTCGTGCATGTTACGATATTTCGTAGGCTTCGAATTGGTCGGGATGGCCATCTCGACCAATCAGAAGCCTGCGATATATCGTAACTTGTACGAGAATAAGGGTTCTGGCAAATTGTAGACAAACACTGTGATAATCTAACAACAGCTGAACTATCTGGATTTCACAAGTGGTCGTTCATGTCAACCTCTACTGTATGTATATACACACAGCAACTGATCCCTATCAACATCATGCATGGTGACTTGGTCATAAGGTTTGACGTGTTTTTTGTTGTAGCTATTTCCACACCCGAGATGGGCTTGCCGTCCCCGTAACCAGGTAACGCCCTGCTGCTGAGGAGAGAGGGATGCGGCAGTGATGCGGCCATCTGCACACACATCTCTGCTGGACCAGTGAGTCTGGTGCTATAGTCTGGAGCGCTGGACCGCTGAGTCCGGTGGTATTAGTCTGGAGCAGGCTGGACCCCACGATGGTGACCCACACTCGGCTACAGTACTACAACTACAACTGTGGTACTGTGTGCCTTACGGGACTGTTTGGATGCCGATGGCACCGATATAAGCAGTCTCACGACAGCACCGCCAAGGTACGTTATTAATGTCAAATCGTCACTTTGGTATTAGCCCTTTAACCGCCAAATTATTCAATCTGAATTTTCACCCACTTGAACTTGTGTCTCGCTGACGCGATCCACAACTTCAAGTGAGTGAACATTATTCAGATAGACAAAATCGATGTCAACTGATTGATGTCACATTTTATCTTTAACATGTTTAAAAGGTGGTACTTAACGTGCTAATAAAAAATGAAAACCCGAATATATGCGGCACCGGCGGTTAAAGGGTTAAAGGGTGGTATCTGTCACTTTATAAAGTGGCAGATACCACCCTTTAAGACCAGAGTGGCGAATTCTAAAATGTCTAGTTTTTAATGTCAGACAGTTATTTTAAATTGATTTCAAGGCGGTTTTCTATGAATGAAAAGTGTCTAGGTTGGGTGGTGTTGACATCGGCTGATCTCAGCACGCAACACGCCACTATACCATGTATACAGCCAGGGGTCCGTCACTTTTATTGTGAACCTATGTTGAACCTATGCTGGTTTAATGTTGGGCCAGCGTCGTAGATATTGGACCAACGTTGGTCTGCAGTGGTTGAATGTACATATTACATTTTTACTGGAGATATATGCTCCCATGAAACAGGATATCTGAACCAATGTTGGGTTAATGTTGGGCCAGCGTCGCAGACAATAATTCACTTTAAATCAGCATCGTTTCAAGATATAGTGTCGGTTTTAAAAGCAAGTACTACCCTGAAATATTTTTGTATAAACCTTGAAAGTTTTTTTCAGTGGAGCATCATAAATGTCTAAGATCTTTCCGCTCCATTTGAATACCTTTGCTATATGTTTTATTTATATGTCTGATTTGACGTATAAAGACGGTCCTCGCACTCAAAGGGTTAAGCTTACATGTATACCTTTTCTTCGAAATGCATACACGGGTATGCTATATAATGACTCCCATGCCTGGTACGGTACCGTATAACCGCGTGATATGACAGCTCAAGTAGTGTCAACACATATTGCCTGGAGTCACTCCAGCAAATTAACTTCAAAGTAACAATCAGTGATTATTAATAAATTTATTTTTGGTTGTTAAAATAAACAATTACGATTTAAATAATGTATTTTTTATGTTCGAATTATAAGTGGAATGCATCTATTTGAACACTAACTGTATCTTCCAATATAAGTGCATGCACGTTAATCATGGTAATGCAAGCGGATGCGATATATATAAGAAGCCATATCCATCCTTATGATTGATGTGCAAGAAGAAAAAAACTTACAATAATTCAATTGCCGGGTACAGGGTAAAAAACAGAGACAATTTAGGTTGTTGGTGTTTGTGTGGTAATGGGATCTGTTATTATTGTAGCCACACAGGGGAAATAAGACAGTGCTGTGTTGACGGGCTAGCCTCATTTCCCAGGACGACGCCCTCTGTCTCCAATGTCATCGTCTGAAAATAGACACAGATTAACCCTTGTGCTGCTGAATTACTTTGTTATATTTTTAATTCATTTGAAGTTGAAAATTGCTAACGCAACTTACAGCTTCAAATGAGGGAAAATATTTATAATTATGAAAAAAATGGCATCTACCAAAACTATTTTAGCAAATTTAGTGATATTTCTATTGATTTAAAACAAGCTTGAAACCTATACTCTAATGATCCGGTAGGTAATTTTCGCGTGTTTAGATTTTCACGAATTTGTGATTGTGAGACTTTTCGAGAAGTCTTGAATTCACGAATTATCATTTTGATGATAGGCTAAGCGCTATTATAATAATGATTTTTGTTAGATTCTTAAATTCGCGAATTTGTCTTCGCGAAATTCGCGAAAATTAAAACTTTGCGAAGATCACCAGATCTACAGTATACGGTTTCAGCAACACAATGGTTAATGACGATAATGCTGCTCAAAACAAAAGGCAATTTAAGTGCTTAGTTTTCAAGTAATCAGATACTGTCTTCTCACGACAGAATTGTTTAACCCTTTAACCGCCGTTGCCGAATATATTTGGGTTTTCATTTTTTATTAGCACATTCAGTACCACCTTTTAAACATGTTAAAGATAAAATGAGACATCAATCAGCAAGATTTTAAAAGAGTTTTCTTCATTTTGTCAAATTTGATTGTGAATTTTCACTCACTTGAAGTTGTGGATCGCGTCAGCGAGACACAGCTTCAAGTGAGTGAAAATTCAAATTGAATAATTTGGCGGTGTAAGGTTAACCCTTACAGGTCAGAACCTTAGACGTCAGAATCTGTTTTCTGTAGACATCAGATTTTGACGTCTGAAGGCGATCCCCGCACTGTGAGAGTGAAATATTCTGCCGTGAGAAGAAGACAGTTATATACATATATGGTATATTTATTTATAATGGTCGTAGACCCATAACATAGGTATTCAAATGAATCGGTAAAAGCTAACTAAGACATTCATGATGAATCCAAATTGAAGAAAACCCTTTGGTTTCTATGGTTTTTACAAAAAAAATCAGCGCTGTGTTGAATTTTGCCCTTCGATCATCATGATCATGTCATGTGTTGGTTTTATTGTTCCAGTGAGTACATCTTAATCATGTCCACTGATCTACTACTAGTCAGCTAATGTTCTGATTTAAGATGATAATGTTTATTTGTAAATGGCATCAAAATTGGTTTGCTGATTGTAGACATGTTAATTGTTTAACTCTTACAGTGCGAGTGCGGGGATCGCCTTTAGCATGTTTAGACGTCAGAATCTGACGTCTGTAGACGTCATATTCTGACGTCTAAAGGCGATCCCCGCACTGTAAGAGTAGAAGTATTTAGAATGGCCGTAGACCCATAACACAGGTATTGAAATGAGTCGGAAAGAGCTAACTAAGAAATTTATGATGATTTCAAGGTGAGAAAATCCCTTTGGTTGCGATGTTTATTTTTTACAAATTAATTCAGCGCTTTAAACATGTTAAAGGTTAACATGTTTAATAAAAAAAGAGTAAACACGATTATAGTCATAGCTGGCACTAGGATGGTTACCATGGGTGATATGTAACATGTGTAATCCAAACTGCCATTTACATTCATTGGTTATCATGGTTATAATGCCATATTGTAATTGACGAAGAAGGCCATGTCAAATTCAAATTTTTCAAATTCATTTATTCATGTTCCAATTACAATTTTGACATAGATCTGTCGTAGCTGGAGAGTTTTAAGCGGCGATATTTAAAGCATTCCTCTGATCGCCCCTCGGCGGATAGGGGACGTTGACCCATTGCTGCCATACACAATGTCAGGCCAATGTACACCCATCAAACACGATATGTTGACCCAGTGCTGAGTTAATATTGGGCCGACGTCGGAGACGGCGGGCAAACATTAACCCAGCATCGTGTTTGTTGGGCACGGTATATTTGAACTTTAAAGCTGACCCAACATTGTCGTCTTCGTTACCACACCTTGTGTCGGCGACGGTCCGCGGTGAAGTCATGTCGACGGAAACTAGTCGATCACCCAGTTAACATGGTTAACACGGGACATTGAGTCTGTGCTGGTTTAATGTTGGTCCACCGTTTACGACGCTGGCCAAACTTAAACCCAACTCTGGCTCAATGTCTGGTGTTAGCTGGTGAGGTAATAGCGTTATGTGCCGTGTTGTCAGGTCAGACAGGATCGTGTAGCTCTGACATGGCTGAGGAGAAGCTCCACATTGTCTGACGTCCATGCCGGTCCACCATGCCTTCCTACAGTTAGCATGGTTAGTGTTTCCTGTGGGGAAGTGAACTGAAGAGTATCTACCCTACCACCCGGCATGGCGGAAGAGAGTTTGAGTTTGATCAATGTTTTTATCCACGACAAAATAGACGGTTGACATTGATTCCCAAATTGTCAATACTATCAAATTAGACTGATGAACAATACACATGATACAACGGAGCTATTTTCTGTAGTGTTTGTTAACTCATGTCATACTAGGCCTCTATATATTAAACGCTGTGTGAAGGCATTATGTTTTTGTGTTGTCCGTCTTGCCGTTCCTATGTTCATTCATCAGGTCGTTCTTGTGAATAAGGAAAAAAATTTTCACATCTACAATTTGTATTGCTTCCATATTAATCATGTTAATACCAGTGATCCAATTATTATTATTATTATATACGATGCTTCTATAGCGCTATATCACATTAAATAGATCTTAGGACTTTACCATGTTTACAACTAAAAATCTATTAAAACATTTCTTTAAAAACGGTGTGTTTCAATATTAAATATTATATTGTGTAGTGTTTTATGAACTGATAAGTAAAAATTTCTTAATTTGACGCTTAAAACTTGTGAGTGATAGTGCATGGAGTAGCTCTGCTGGTAAGGCATATGATGAAAGTCGAGGTCAAGTTTAAAGATGGTGACCTGGGCGAGTTTTCAACTTCACAGAGGCTAATAAAGGAAAACAGTTTGTCATCACGATATCTCCACATCTACAATTAGTATTACTTCCATATTAATACGAGTGATCCATATGATGAAACTCAAGTTCAAAGATGCCTGACCTCGACCTATTTTTTCAAGGTCACAGAGGCTAATAAAGGAAAAAGTTTCTCATCACGACAATCTTCACATAGATCTGCAATTTGTATTGCTTCCATGTTAATGCCAGTGATCTATCTGATGAAACTTAAGTTCAAAGATGCCTGACCTTGACCTATTTTTTCAAGGTCACAGAGGCTAATAAAGGAAAAAGTTTGTCATCACGACAATCTTCACATAGATCTGCAATTTGTATTGCTTCCATGTGAATGCCAGTGATCTATCTGATGAAACCTCAGTTCAAAGATGGGTGACCTTGACCTATATTTCAAGGTCACATAGGCTAATAACTTTTATAGTTTGTCATCCCGATATCTCCACACCTGCAATTTGTTTACACGTACTTCCATATTAATACCAGTGATCCATATGATGATACTCAAGGTCAAGTTCAAAGATGGGTGACCTTGACCTCTTTGTCAAGGTCACAGAGGCCGATAAAGGAAACAAATTGTTGTCGCGATATCTCCACACCTACAATTTGTACTACTTCTATATTAATACCAGTGATCTATGTGAAGAAACTCAAGGTCAAGCTCAAAGATGGCTGACCTTGACCTATTTTCCAAGGTCACAGAGGCTAATAAAGGAAAAAAATTGGCATCACAATATCTCCACACCTACAGCTTGTATTAGTTCCATGCTAATACCAGTGATCCATGTGATGAAATGCAAGGTCAAGTTTAAAGATGGGTGATCTTGACCTATTTTGTCAAGGTCACAGAGGCTAATAAAGAAAAGTTTTGTCTTCACAATATCTCCACACCTACAATTTGTATTACTTCTACAACGCTGGAGTTTCTGAAATTTGCAAAAAAGCAAGTTATTATGGGTATGTGATGTGCCTATATAATTTTATGTACCATAACTTCCTCCTGAATGATCAGTGATATATTCCTGCTTATTGTCAGTGTGTAGACGACATCGTAAAACCCGGGCCGTTATTACAACGAGAGCCATCAAAGTAAGGTAAAACAGCCATTCAATCACACAGCGAGAAGTTTTGTTTTTGTGTGGATTCGCTGACGAAGCAAATGTTCTCTTTTTCCTGCATTGTCGAAAAAACAATAGCAGTTAGTGATATCATTAGTGTACCTGTTTATAATTAATTGTCACCTAGTTTACCTCTTTCAGCGGAGGGACCGACATTACAGTAGATGTCATATTCTGACGTCTAAAGTCAATCCCAACACTAAAAGAATTCAAATATTTATAATGGCCATAAACACATAACATAGGTTTTCAAATGAAGCGGAAAATGCTAACTAAGACATTTATTTCAAATTTGTTTCAAATTGAAATTATTTCAAATTGAAAAAAACATTCGGTCTAGATGTTTTATACAGAAACATTTCAGCGTTGGAAGGGTTATTTAACCCATTCAAGCCTGAATTTACCATTGTCATCTTTATCCACTACAAGCCGCTAATTGCTATCGCAATTCTCGACTTGTAGTGGATGAAGATGATTGATGTGGGTGAGAAATTGCCATGTATTGGTAAAACAGTTTCATAGAAATATTCATTCTAAAACCCTTTGTTGTAGGAAAATTAGGTGTGTTTTCAGGAATGTAAAATGATTCTTTAATGCATCGTGAGGACTTAAAGGGTTAATCAATACTGATTGATACTTTTTAATGGGGAGGGGGTATGAAAGATGTCATTGTCATCCTTTGTAACAGCTGCATAAATACGCTTGCTATTATAACCAGATTTTCAGGCTGCATGTTAAAATCTTGAGGCCTGTCTTGTAATAATTATTTTGAAAATCAATTTAATAAAAACTGATTGCTTTGAATTAAACAAAAATAATTGAAGATGATCACAGTACCCGCTCCAGCTTCTCGAAACATGGTAACAATGGTAATGGGTGAAATATTTTCGTATGAAATATTGCTGTAACTGCTCTGGCTTTTTTATCGCTTCTGATTTTACATCTCATATTATTGCTGTAACCGCTTGATCTTCTTGGAAAGTGTTTGATAACTTCTTTACTAGTGGGGGGGGGATTGAAGATTTTTTCTCGGAGGGGGTTAGATTTTTGGAAGAAAATATGTTTCAATCCAATTTTTGCAATAAACATATGCTGCATGTATTTTTTTCAGAAGTGATGTGAGGGGTGGCAATTAAAAAAATGTGTAGAAATGTTGCAATTTAAATTATTTCAGTAACGTGATTGATATTTTGTAGTCTCTCTCAATATGTCAACAGACTTCAGGGTTTCCCCCAGGAATGTTTCAGTGGGGGTCCTTGAGAAAAAAAATTAGTGCTTAGAATGCCCCATTTTAACTGAAATGACGGCAAGATATTGAATATATATATTTTTTTTGTCAACAAATTGGGAAAATCCCCCCCCCCCCCTGTGGTACTGAGTGGGGGGAGGGGTCCGGACCCCGAACCCCCCTGGTGGAAAAACTCAGACTTTCATAATTTAGACTGGCATGTATTGTGAAAACATATTTTTTAGTGATGGCCAAGGTTGTACTATGCTCTTTCCTATCGACTGTCACTAATGAAATTATTTGTTGTTTTCAGCGTGACTGGCTATGTTTTCTGTTACTTCTGGCCGTGCTGCTGTTCACAGTCTTCCTATTCTATTACTGGCTTGTTATGTTCAATTATGAAGACTGGTTTAACACGTATGTATATCACGGCTGATCATGACATAACGAGCTCTAACACTATTTGCTCTTTTATTTTCCATGTAAAATGGCCTATATCACAATCATGATAAACCCAGGAATATCTGCTATTAACCCATATCCTGCTTATCAGGACTAATGTAGTTTTTAGCCCGTTTTATTTTTCGACCAAATCACTGTTTTGGGGAATGAAATGTGCGTCTAAACATCAAGATTTGCAAATATTTGTGATCAAATTAGACAAATGAGGGTAATTTGCAGCTACTTGAAGCTGTGGGTAGCGAGACGCAACCTCAAATTTAAATAAATTGAATATTCATTCAACTTCAAAACAGGCATGTTTGGGACGGTCACGTGTAGGCCTACAGTAGCCTATAGAGTACACGTTGACAGCATTAATATCAGTAACCAAACTGATTACAACTTACAAGATAATTCTCAAACAAGATATTGACCCAATGCTGTTTAATGTTAGACCAATGTTTGGCCCAGCATTAAACCAAAATTGGCAGAGTGTACAATGTTTGAGGAGAGGCTGTCCTGTCAATACACATTCGCGGGTCAACTGTTTCGGGATCCCGCAGTAATAAAGTCAGTTAGCTTGCAAACCGGACACCCAGCTAAGAGCCAGAGCTAAGAGCTTGGGTAGAATTATTAGCTCATAGATTTCGCTGAAGCATATGGACTTGCTATGATTTGGGAATTCACTCAATGCAGCGATGGGTATGAAACGCATATTTTAGTACTACATGTATTATTATATAGGGCCTAGGCCTACCCACGGGCACTATTGCATTCTGGAGGACCCATGTTCTGCAAGTTTTAACAGTTGACTCGACTTTCAAATTAGCGAGATAAGGGTTTACTGTGCATGAGCTAATATTATTGGAAATTTAAATCTACTGATTTTTTTTCTGGAATGCATTATTTTCAAGATTTGGTACTTGGTGTTTTATACTTTACTTTGGGTCTGCTTTTACTAGACATGCTAATATTGGAAATTTCATCTATTTATTTTTATGCCCTGCCTTTTGAAGTTGGTCTGGGGGTATTGGTGTCACCTCGGATGTCAAGCCGTCCGTCTGTGATAATTTTGTTTCAGAAGCCGATCTTGGAAACCAAAGGGAGGATTTTTTTCTTATTGCACACACAGATATATCTCTTAGGGGGTGTAGATGGGCCTTTTGGGTTTTATGAATCTTGACCTATTTAAATGGCTGACCTTAGACCAATGTCCATAATTAAATTTAATGTGCCTGATATCTGGCAAACCATGCAAGATAGCTAGACGATTACTAGAAAAACAAAATGTGCTGTTCCTGGTAGGCACATGGCCTGAAAAATTTTACCTGTGTAATTAAAAATGGCCGACTATCAGCCATTTAAATTAACTTTAATATGCCTGATATCTGGCAAACCATGCCAGATATCTAGACCATTACTAAAAAAGTGTGCAGTTTCAGGGAGGGATATGGCCTGAAAAATGTCAAAATTGATCAAATTCAAAAAGGCCGACTATCTGCCATAATTAACTTTAAAGCAGCTCCTTGGGATGACATCGATTTTCTTTTTTTAGTGTTGTAATGAAGTAGTGTATCCCCCAGATCATAATTTTATTTTTTTCAGTGTTTTTAGATTTTTAAAAATATATAATATCAACATTTCTATGAAACCGCTTAAAACCCAATCAAACTTTTTGTATACCTAAGGACTTGCTAAAGGACGATTGAATGTTCCTACAGCATTGGGCCACATGTCGTCGGCCCAGCGTTGGGCAGACAATCAGTGTTGCAGGTGTATCACCCCATGTCCTGACTACAAGACACAAATTAGCGGCGATGGCTCTGATCTCTTGCTCTGATCTCACCGTCCATTGCGTGGGAAAATGTGGTGTAAAGTGCTGTATATTGCCGACTTGTTTTGTTTAAATGGCAATATAAGACCTGGAAATATAAATATTTCACCCTTTTTCGGTGCTTTAGAATTGTTTTTTGACTTTTTTGTATTTTTAGTTAAGATCAGTAGGCTACATAGCTTCATATAAATTTAATTTTCAAAATTGATAAAATGAAAATGTCTCATCCCAAGGAGCAGCTTTAATTTGCCTGATTAATTTTTTTTTCTGGAATGCAATATTTTCAATTTGAAAAAACTTGATGGTTTTTCACCTAATTTGATATTTGGAGTTTGATACTTTACCTTGATCTTCTTTCACTAGACGTGTAAAATACGACCTGTGATACTAGATGTGATTATGTATTCCCCTGTAGGCTGTTACGATTATGTATGAGAACTGAAATGTATTCCTCAACTGGTAATTTTTTTATGACAAGTACAAAACATATACATATAATAGCTCAGCTATTATTTTCACTAAATGGAAATTAATTTGTCTTTGAAAAGTTAAAGTTGATGAAATTGTTTTCTAAAGCAGAATGTTTGTTTTACTTTCAGATTCTTATATGAGAATTTGGAGACCTGGTTTAATTTTTACCTGACTCTGTTTGTGCTGACTGCAGTAACACTGGGTTACTTAGGTTTATTGCTGGTAAGTATTCAATATTTAACCCCTTCAGCCTGGGGACCATTTTTAGACGTCAGATTCTGATGTCTAAGGACGGTTGAGAAAGCCCTGACATGTGATTGCACATTTTCCTGTAGGATGTTACAATTATGTATGAGATATGAAATGTTTTTCCGAACTGGGCAATGCCGCCGTTTGATCATCAGTGGTCTTCTTTTTATCAGAATCTGATGTCTTTAGAATTCAGATTTTGATGTCTAAAGACGGTCCCCGCACTGAAGTAATTACCAAAAAATTATAATGGCAGTAGACCCTCAACATAGGTATTCAAATGAAGCGGAAATAGCTAACTAAGACATTTTTGATGATATCACATTAATAAAAAAACTTTAATTTCCATGGTTTATTCAGAATTTTAAGGGTTAAAACAATGAATATCACACGGCTCTTTCACACCAGCTTATCCATCGATGGCTATGCACTCCCAGACATTTTTGGAGTCGTGCAGTGACGTCTATAACAACTATTGCCATGCAATGTTTCAACAAAGGGTACAAAAAATGTTTTACTATCAGCTGTATTTATACCAAAATTTGTGAAGGTCTTAATAACATTATATCAATGGCCATCGCACATGTAGGAGCCACACATTGGACACATAACTAGTGTCATAGTCTCACTGACAGCGTAGTGTGATCTCAATAAGCGAACAACAGCTGCAACAGTTGCCAAAAATAGATGTGCAAGGAAGTTCAGACTGTCACTAAAAATGAAAATGTGGGATTGTCATTTTGTAAAAAAAATACTGTTATTTTGCATGAGAGTATGTGGGGGTTGCGTGATGGGTATGCTATATTTGTTATTTTCCCTGACCTCCCACACTTTTAGTCGAAACCTCTGATCAAATCAAATGATGTAAATGCTATCTCAACTTTTAATCTTTGCATCAGAAAACACAATTTTTATTGTAACAGTATTTTTAGGTTTTGTGTTCATGACATTTTGTGAATGCTTTAGAACATATTGAATATTTGATTTGATTTTTGTTTCAGTTTTTAGCTCTTTGCCACTTGACATGTGGTTATGAAATCTATCTTCACTGGCTTCATAAAGGTTTTCTCATCCTGATCGCTTCAGGTTGTATTGCCACCACAATCATCTTAAATTTCCTTTGGCCCGCAGGCTGGAATTTACAGGCTCTCTCCTTACAAGTAAGAAATACTTCCACTATTTGTTCACATATAACTTAGGGGCTGGATGATGTATGTTGAAAAAGTTTCAAATATTTAGTTTTGCTGTTGTACTTCCATCCTCTTGAAATTTGTACTTGATTTGTTACCTAACCATTGACCCATTAATATTACAGGCGCGAAGGATTGCCGCTATGTATAGCATGATTAACATTAGCTGTAAATCAGGCAACTCTCTCCGTAAGGAGGATCAGCGCTAGATTATTATGTGAAGTTAGCTCAAAATCTCATCCCCACTCAGATGTTGAAATATTTATAACATTATTTTTCTGGAAAAATGGTAAAAATGTAAAATTTTAGGATCCATGGTTGCATCATGTTACATCCGATTCGTGTAGTAACAATTTGTGCTATAACGGATAATGTTAATAATACAAAGTGAATTGGTGCACAACAAAGCTTTTATCTTGACAAAATTTGCACAAATAGAATAACAAATTCAATAGATGCTCTCTTCAATATATGCTCTCTAGGATGGCTAGAGGGCTAATGGATGGATTTAAATGGATTATGGTTATGATTGGTACTGAAAGTGTTAACAAGTTGTTTTATTTTTATTTTCTCTGCTTTCAGATCACCGCTCCTTTCCTTCACATCACAGTCGTTGGGATTGTAACTCTGCTCAGCTGGGTCATATCTGGACAATGGGCGGCTATCTCTAACAAATGTAGACTACATTTACATGCTCTTTGATTTTTTTACATTCTTAATTCTAGTATTATTTGAGAAATATAACATACTTGTCATTTCAAAAAAAAATGTCCTTGTAGTATGTGGATCAATTAGGATGTGTATAAATTCTACTGACTTCTAATGCTAATGAGCCTTGATACTGTAATCCACGGCTTCAAATGATTAATAAACAAATATTTACATGGCTTAATGATTTTACAAATGTAACTCAGGTACATATACTTCTAAATTTTTTTATTTTTTTCTAAACAACAATTCTGATTCAATTTACGTTTTGAATAAACAGAAACATCTCTTTCAAATTAGGGAATGTCTGTATGATTATTAAAATGACTTTATGACAGCGTTTCATACTATTGGTTAACCTTTTTGGTTATTATTTAACATTAGTTTTGTATTTTGAAATTTAAAAATTAAACCTCAATAATAATATGTTTTAAATTGTTGACTGCTAACATCTACTTCATAATTTAGATCAATTAAAATTGGCTCAACACCAATATAATTTACTTTCAAGTCAATTGATTTTGACAGCATCAATACATGCATCTTTGTGATATGAAGGTAAAGCTAATGTCTTTTGCTGTTTTTTAGGTGGACAGGTTGTTCTGCTGCTGATTTTCTTTGTGCTTCATTTCTTGCTCTACACCGTCCCACTCTTTATTAATTCACCCTGTATCTGCGAGAAACAGGATCTTCCAGAGAGACCACATTTATTTGCTCACATGGGAGCATCGGCGGTAATTTTAAATACATATCTTTGTACATTGTAAATTTCTGGACAATTATTATTTATTTCTATAAAAATAATTTTGATTTGAAAAACTATTTACTTCGAAAATATCCGCCGGTAGGGGAAGGGGGATTTTAGTCGCGCCAGGATTCTGTCTGGCGTCCGGCGTCACGTTTTTTTGTGGGCGCAAAAACTCAAAAACTACTAGTCAAATCTTTTTTAAATTTTAACATGACATTTCTAGCAACATGGGGATGTGCAAGTGATTTTTTAGAGATGCTACCAAAATTCTAAATGGCTGCCAGAGGTCAACTCTAAAATTTTTTGTGGGTGCAAAAACTCTAAAACTTAAAGTCAGAAATTATTCAAATTCCACTATCACATTCCCCATGATATGGAGATGTGCAGGTAACTTTTTCAAGGTTTTACTGACATTTAAAATGGCCGCCACAGATCAACTTTAATTTTTTGGGGGGAGTAAAAACTAAAAAAATTTAGTTTGGTCAATTTTTTTTAAATTTTAACATCACATTCCTAGCAACATGGGGATGTGCAAGTGATTTTTTAAAGATGCTACCAAAATTCAAAATGGCCGCCAGAGGTCAACTCCAAATTTTTTGTGGGCGTAAAAACTTAGTCAGAAATTATTCAAATTTTACTATCACATGTGCAAGTGATTTTTTTTAGGTTTTACTGAAATTCAAAATGGCCGCCAAGGATAAACTTCATATTTTCTTGTGGGCGCAAAAACTGAAAAATTGAAATCAGTAATAATTCACATAATCATTGTACAATCACATTACCCACCATCTGGAAATGTGCATGTGATTTTACTGAAATTTAAAATGGCCACCACAAATCAACTTTTTAAATATTTGTGACCGCAAAAAGTCTAACCTAATTTATGGCGGGGGATGATTTAGGACTTCAGTCCTCTTGTTATATATTATGCCTATTATAAACTTGTTTCAGATGGCTCCAGAGAATACTTTAATCAGTTTTCAGCTTGCACTTAACAATAGTGCATTTGGTATTGAAACAGACGTTGCTGTGAGGTTAGTGAATGTGCTGTTTTGTTAATTCCTACTGTGGTGATATATTGAGAGTTCGCCTTGGCAAATATGTAACATGGAGCAATTTGCTGATCACAAGACATAGAGACAGGTTTGGTTTACACTGTTTTTTTTGCTGGGACGCCATCGATTGCTGAACTTGAGAAATTAAGCCAGCTTTGGTTTACCGCATTCTGTTTGCTGGGGTGCCACTGATTGTCGAACATGAGACATAGAGCTAGTCTAGGTTCAGCTTGATTGACAAGCATGAGACTACAAGCCTATAATTGCTGTCACAATTGTCAACTTGTAGTTGTTGAAGTTGACTTGAAGTGGGGGACAGGAGAAAAAAAAATACATGTATTGTGATTATTAAAACAGTCCCATGAAAATGTAATTCTTCATAGCTACAATGTTATGCTTTGATGCCTCGTGAAGGTTTAATCAGTTAAGGGTGATATGTCCTATTTTTATAAAATACCGCCATGTAATTTATCCCAGAACCTACATATTTTGTTTTGTATATATTTTCAGTCGAGATGGTGAGCCATTCCTTCTACACGATCCTACATTACACCGCACTACAAATGTCAAGCAAACGTTTCCAGAACATGCTGATTATATTGCTTCATATTTCAATCTTTCAAACCTGCAGTCCCTAGATGCCGGTTCTTGGTATCTAAAGGTGATTATAAAGAATCAAGCTTTAGTAAAATTACTACCGGTACGATTTGTCTCCGTAATTAGTTTTTCCACCTTTTAACCCTTATCCTGCTGATCACGACTATTGTAGTTTTCAATCTGTTTTATTAGTCGACCAAATCACTGTTATTGGGAATGAAATGTGTGTCTAAACATCGAGATTTGTAAATGTTCGTGGTCAAATTAAACAGATATGAGTAATTTTCTGCCATTTCAAGCTGTGGGTCGTGGTAGCGAGACACAACTTGTAATGGGTGAAAATTTTATTAAATTAACTTAAAAAATAGTTTCATTCTGTTCTGTGTACATTATCCCGAATAACATTTTTATTACTCATTACACAGCACTACCAAGGTTTAATGCTGTAAGTTGAATTTCATACCATTCAGCTCACAAAAGTGAGAAAATGGTATTGTAATTAATGTAATACTGTATTCTCATTATTAACATATTAATGTTTATTGTAGAGTTATCAAAGAAGTTGCATTGGATCTGTGTCCAGCTCATTAAAAGCTCAGTATAAACAACAGAGGATCCCTTCCTTGTCAGAACTGCTCGACCTTGTGTCTAACACAGGAGTCAACATTATGTTTGATAGGAGACGTCCTCCTAAAAATCATCCCAATCGGGAAGATTATTCACAAAGAATTATTGATGTTATACTTCAATCATCCATTCCAGAAAAACAGGTGAGTGGGAACAAGCAGAACTTTACAAAAGCAATTGTTGTGCCGATAGCACAGTACTTGGTTTGTGTTGCGCTCTGGTTGCCCACTTAAAATGCAACGCTGTCCGAAAAATGTGTCACTCAAAATATATTGCTTCTTGCCCAACAATATGTATAAAATTTTATAAAAAATATGTATAAAATGTCTTTGTGCCTCATTAGATAATTTTAGAACTATACAGTCATTGATAAGCAAAAAATACATTGAGCAGCGTGTTGTATATTCATTTAAAAAATGTTTATTTAGCTTCTTATCTTTGCACTTCAGACTTGGTATAGAGTCACGAATAGTAGCCTTGGGCCATTTCTATTGTTCCCTGGGCATAGTGCGATAGGGAAAGTTTGTAAAACCCTGACAGGAACTACTCTTTGTCCAACTAGTGTATGGAATTAGAATGTCAGTGATGTCGGTGGTAATGTTGACATAACAAGAGAAAAAGTAAAAGGGGAAATTAAAAAAACTTTTGTATAAGTCTGCCATATATTTTTCTCAGTTTTTTCTTGCAATTTTCAGCCTCAAATGGGAGGAAGATTTTAATTCCTCAGTTTTTGACAACTTAAGTTTTATTTGATCAATTTTAGGGTAAATAAATTTAGCTTGGATTTGTTTGCAAATAGCTTATATCTACCCCTGTACTAACCTGTTATTCCACTTTTTACAGATTTACTGGCTCGGTGATTTACCGGGAAATGCTTCAGAGCGGCCAGGTTTTACACGGGTAGAGTACGGGGGAGATGACTTAAATGTCAGTCAGCTAGAAGAAGAGGGATACACACAGCTCAATGCTCAAACAGACGAGATCTCATTAGAAGATATCAAGTAAAAACACTATCTCATGCTTTAACTCTCTCAGCACGGGGACAGTATTTAAACGTTAGAATCTGACGTATAAAGACGGTCCCGCACTGAAAGAAATTAGATATTTATAATGGCTGTAGACCCATAACGTAGGTATCCAAATGAGGCAGAGAGAGCTAACATTTATGATTACTTTAAATTGAAAAAACCCTTTGGTCTCCATGACTTGTACAATAATAATTAAGCGTTGTACGGGTTAACCCTTGTGGGTTTTTTCAACCTGAAATCATCATAAATATCTTAGTTAGCTCTATCTGTTTCTTTTGAATACCTATGTTATACGACCTTTATGAATATTGAACTCTTTCAGTGCTGGGATTGACACTAGACGTCAGAATCTCACGTCAAGGGTTAAATGTCTTCATAAACCGAAATTTCTGATAAATCCTCTTGATAAAAAACCTACCTTACGCCAAACCAATCATAGTGCTGGGCCACCATCTGAGACGTTGGTCAACATTATGCCAATTGATGTCTGTTAGGGGTGTCATGTTTCCTAGGTAATGCATTGTGAGGGCAAACATTTGTAATAGCTTACATGACATGTTTGGTATGGCAAATTGCATAACAATAGTCAAATGCCATCATCTGCTGATTAAATAGCATAAGACTGCTCTAAAGATATAATTTTTTATGAAATTGTCATCATTCCTTTTTCCACATATCGGTAGTTAGTACAGTTATCTATTTGTTTTATTTTTTCAGTTATTTCCAGGCTAAAAACATAAGTGTACATATATATCTGGTGAATACAGCCTGGCTGCTATCACTATACTGGTGTGTCGGCACATTTGCTGTCACCACAGACTACATTCATACACTGCGGCATCTATCTGCACCTGTGTGGCACCTGGTGAGTGAAGCGAGCACTAATTGGCAATGACTGTGCCTTATCAAAATAATTGTATTTGCTTATTTTGGCCATCTTCACACATTTAAATGCTAGTCACAACTTCTTATTTTTAAGGATATTATTGAACCTAAAAACGTACGTCTTTTATCATACAAGCTTGAGGTGGAAGAAAATGTCACAAATCTTATATGATGGTTGACAATATGCTAAATTGTTAATACCCGGTGGTATTGCTTCGCAATTGTATTGTTTTATTCCATACCTTTGCAAATGCAATTTTTCACATATACGTTTAATGTTGTAACTCTCAACAAACAAAATTAAAACGATTCATGAGATTACAATTTTATTTCCACATATTGGAGTTTGATTCTAAGGCAGAATTGAATCTTACATTTACTTATTAATGATGACTTATCATCAGACAGTAACAGGACGACTGGTGGGTATTTTTTTTCCTCCACAATCCCAACCCTTTCATTTAACCCTTACAACGCTGAAATATATAAAACATTGAAACCAAAGAACTGTTAGCCTGCCTTTTAATTAAAAAAGGTGAGCTATTGCAATTGAAGTTCGGCGTCTGCATTAACATTTAATTGCGGGCACGATAACTTGAAAAGTTTTTCATGTATCATTCTCAAATTTGTTATGCATGTTGCGAATGACCAGTTCTCGGAAAAATCCAATAATAGCTGCAAAAAAATCTAAAATGGCCGATTTATTGTGATTTTTCAAATTTACGTCAATAATTTGACCTTGTGGGCATGATAACTTCAAAAGCTTGTCATTTATCCTGCTCAAGTTTGTTGTGCATGTTACTAATAAGCAGTTATTGGCTGAATGGCTGAAATTTTTATTTTAAAAAGCTGATTTATTGTGATTTTTCACATTTTACGTCAATGATTTGACCTTGTGGGCACGATTAAAAAGTTTTTCAAGTATACCTCCCAAATTTGCTATGCATGGTACTAATGACCAGTTCTCTGAGAAGTTTAATAATGGCTGAAAAAAAAGTCCTGATAGTCAATTTATTTAAATTTTTCACATCATACGTCAATAATTTGACCTTGTGGGCGCAATAACCTAAAGTTCAACAATGTCGCGGGCTTCTGTTTTAATTTAAATTCTTCATAAATGTCTTAGGTCTTTCCACTTCATTTGAATATATATGTTATGGGTCTACGGTCATTATAAATTTATTTTAATTCTTTCAGTGCGGGGATCATCTTTATACCTCAAAATCTGACGTCTACAGATATCAGGTTCTGACATATAAGACGCTCCCCGCACTTAATGGTTAAATTTATATAAATTATATTGAAGTATACAGTTGTTTTTCCCTTTGAGTGCTCAGTTGATTTATTTGAAGCGAGAAATATAATTTGCATTTTCAATTCAAAGTAGATCAGATTTATTGTTTGCTTTATGACCATAGATTAACAATCACAGTACATGTTATGATCATCAGTATGAACTCTTTATTATTTTTTTATTTCTATTTTTCAGACACCTAAGCAGTATCAGATAATATGGGTTTGTGTTGACACCACATCTCTTGTTATTATTCTCATCATCTTCATTATTCAAAAGTGAGTACAAATCAAGTGGCTTAAATTCACTTATATCTGGATTGATTATATGATATTCAGCCTGCTATGAGTTGCTAGATATAAGACCGTTTTTCACAAACAAAATTAGATTGAATCATTTATTTGAGAAATTCAATTTCAAAATAATGGCAGTGATTCCAATAATTGTCAAATATTACTATGGTAATATCTTATTTCACAACAATAACAGTTTTGTACATCTGATTATCTAAATATGTAGGTGATTAATTACTGCTGCATTTGTCATGAATTATCCTATATGACAATCATAGCTGACTTTAATCCTTTTTATTACCACATTAACCCTTTAACCCTTAAAACGCTGACATAGTTTTTCTATAAACCATGGGAACCAAAGGGTTTTTTAAATTTAAAATCATTATAAATGTCTTAGTTAGCTCTTTCTGATTCATTTGAATACCTATGTTATGGGTCTACGATCATTAGAAATATTTTTACTTTTACAGTGCGGCACAATACGCTGGGCCTATGTGGATCCAATGTTGGGACAGCATCGTAGACGGTGGACCAACATTGGATCAACATAGGACCAATGTATTGTGTCTGCTGGGGGGATCGACTTTAGTCGTCAGAATCTGACGTCTTATAGACGTCGCGTCAGATTTATAGAAGTCAGATTCTAAAGTCGATTGCCGCACTGTAAGGGCTAACTTCTAATCACGACTATAGTCGTTTTTAACCGATTTCGCTGGGTGATTATATCATTGTTATTGGGAACAAAATGTGTGTTTAAATATTTGCAAAAAAATTAAAATAATTAAGTAATTTTAAAAATTTAAACAAGGAAACTTATATGTTGTTCAGCAACACAAGGGGTATTTTTGGAAATGCTTGATCAAACGCGGCTTCTGCTCTGCTTTCTCACTTTCTGATCACATGCTGATAGCAATATGACTTCTTCCGCATATTCAACCCCTAGGCCTACAACACTGAAATATTTGTGTATAAATAATAGCAACCAAAGGATTTTTCAATTTGAAATCATCATAAATGTCTTACTTTTTTTATTCTTTCAGTGCGGGGACCGACTTTATAAATGTCAGATTATTAATCCCTGCACTGAAAGGGTTAAAAGTCTATGTTTATGTGTTTGTACATGCCATGCCATTCTTTTTTTTATTATTTCAAACAATAAGTGTCAGGGCTCCAGCCTGTAATAACCCCCCCCCCTCCTTATTAACTTATAAGATACAAAAATGTGTGCATCATTTAACCGTTTAAAATCATCATAAATTTCTTGGTCTGCCCTTCCCGCCTAATTTGAATACCTATAATATAGGTCCACAGTCATTAGAAATATTTTAATTCTCTCAATGCAGGGATTTTCTTTATACGTCCTCTGTAGACATAAGATCCTGGTGTAGAAAGACTGTCCCCGCATTGAAAGAATTTAAATATTTGTAATGGCTTGAAACTCATAACATAGGTATTCAAATTGAGCAGAAAGAGCTAACTAAGACATTTATGATGATTTAAAATTGAAAAAGAGTTAACATAAATGTATCTACATTGGACACCTTACTTCATTGTAATCCCTATTGATGAAAGTGACCAAGAATTGTTGTGGAGCCCTGAAAAGATAATTTCTGTTTATTGGCAGATATTAGTATCGTCTTTCCCTTAACCCCTTACACTGATAAATTAAGTAATTTAAATTTTCACCCACTTGAAGTTGTGTCTCGCAACTGCGACTCACAACTTCAAGTGAGCTCATTTCGTTCCCAATGACTGTAATTTAAATGGCTTATGATCGACTATTGTCATGATTAGCGGTTTGACCATTGATATGTGTATCATTCGAGGAAACACAAAACATTTGTATATCATTTATACAATGGTGGACCAACGTCGAAGATGTTGGGCAGGCAGGGCTGATGTTGTATAATTGTTTTACAAATGTTTTGTGTTCACCGGGATACTTGGACAAAAATGTTGAAATAATCAATTACACTAAGTTAAACATTTGTATATCATTTATAAAATGTTGGACCAATATCGAAGATGTTGGATCGATGGTATATAAATGTTTTACAAATGTTTTGTGTTCAGCGGGATACTTAGTCAAAAATGTTGAAATAATCAATTACACTAAGGTAGATTATTGATAATCATCAAGTAACATTGTTAATTGAAATGGTCACATGTTTGTGTTTATTACATGGTTGATTTATTTTTATCCCTGTTTTGGGGCTTGTAGCACTATTTAGTGATGCAATCTTCTATAAATGTGATCTTTTTTATTGTGTGTAGCAAAAGAGCCAAAAGGAATATGGTTTCTTGCACTCAGAGTAGGCATTCCTTTTACATGTTTCGTATCATTTATTACACTTCTCTCTATACCAGTCTGCTTATAGTGTTTCTCCTGTTTTTGTAGGCTTTAATATGATCTTAGTAATCATTTTCTTCTTTCACCCTTTACGTGCTAGATGTGCCTCAGTGCACTATGAAGTTTTTAACCCTTTTAGTGCTGTATCACTAGCTAGGTAGTATTTTCCTTTGAAGCTGAAATTATTGACCCAATTTTCAGGTTCAAAAAGAGATCATAAATACCTGAAATAAAATAAACCGGTTGAATTAGAAGCTTTAAAAGTATTTTTATTGACATATTGGTCATTTTTTTATTACCTCCGAATCAGCTACACTACTAACAAGCTTTCCTTGTGCCATTTGTTACATGATTAATCTCAGCACCGTCTTTAAATTACAGGGGTGTTCTATTTTTTTTTTTAGAAACTGCATACTATGTTCTTGAAAATATGTTATCCATGTTTCAAGAATCAATAAGATTTAAATTGCACTAACTTTGTAACTTACTACGACAAGCCTTGATCACATACTGATGTCCTTGTGGTGAAAGGGCTCACACATCGACACAATGATGTTGGTATCTTTGGATATACATGTAATATATTTCTACTTCTGTCCCCTTACAGATGATGTTGAATTTCAATTTTCAAATCATCTTTTATTTTAATGAAATGTGCGATGGAGATTCAGATTATATAATTATTTACCACAAGTAATGTTATGTTTGTAAAAAAAGTACTTTATCTGGGGGCCTCATTTTGAACATGACAGTGGCTCACAAATTCTAATATGCTACCTCTTCTTTATTTCTGTACTTCATCAGTCCTCCGTACAGTTTTGGGCATGTAATAATGATGTTGCATCGTAGGGTCCGCCCTCATGTGGTCTACTTGTGTCCTTAAATATGTCTCAAAGTTTTATCATGTGTAATTTAGGACTGTGAGTAATGTATGATGTCCATTTATCTGTCTCTCATATACACGACTACCATCATGTGGACTAGCACTGAAACAACATTGGCAATGCCTAGTTTTGGCTGGGACTGTACTATTATCATACAATTTATTTTCAGTTAGTTAAGATAACCTTTTCTGTATGATATTGGCATGGATGTAATACATTTGTTTATTACTTAGTATAAACTTCACAAAACCCCTAGCAATACATTTAGAAAGCTTGTGAGGTTGCCATCATTAGCTCTGACGCTAGGTGGAGCTTTTGTTTTCTCAGCTTATCGCTAGCTAATTCACCTTCCTTGTTTAGAACATTGTATACATTTTTTTGTATTCTAGTAATAGTGCTGCGTTAACCATGTGGTTTAAGTAATGATAACAAACTCACCAGAAATCTCAAATAATCACTTTGACTTGAAATTATCCTAAAATGAATGACCCAGGATCCACTTAACTCTTGAATAATTATTAAAACACAACTTCAAGCATGTTGAAATTTGAATCTGTTTCTAAAATGTTTTTTTTAATGAAGTCAAGTCAAAATGATTGTTTAGACATAGGGCGTTTCATTGTCACCATTAAATAGTATATGGCATTTTACGTGCAAAGGGTCTCTCGGTCATCTAACCACATCAAATGTACATTATCGACTCCTCAACATACTCTGATAGCTCTTATATTAGGCCTTAAACCAATGTGCTATTATCATTCATTTTTTCCAATGTCTTTAACTTACTGACTTAATCATTGCATACTGTGGAATAAATTGTGAAATTTTATTGATCTTTCTGAAGGTGAACATTATTTAAATTGCTTTATTGTCCTAAGATCAAAAGTTAAATGAAAGTAATCTGCACAATTTCATTTCAAAATTTTTAAAATTGGTTTATAATGTATTAACCCTTGTTCTGCTGTATTGTCAAATAGTATAATTTGTCATTTGTATAATTATACTGTATTTGGTCTAATAATAACCCAAGGTGATGAAACCTTTCAGCGTGGGGTCCGTCTTTAGACGTCATAATCTGACATATAAAGACAGCTATTTTTTTGTGAAAAAAAGATATAACTTTACATCATATATTGTTTGATGTTGATTCTGTTTTCTTGTTTTCTGTGTAATTTTGTGTAATGTATTGTTGCGTGTTTTTTTTCCAGATACAGACACCGGCACAAGGAGCCCTCATCGGAGACACTCTCCATACAACCCTCTCGCATCCACATGAACCACATGCGCCGCACGCGCACCATCAAGCAGAAGCTGCTGCACACAATGGAAGGTATGGAGGAGATAGAGCGGGAGAACAGCGGCATCGTCGGTGTACCCGAAACCCCTCCCGTGGATTCTAATGGTGTCGCATCCACTGACCCCCACGGCTTCCCAGCTTCTATGGACTTTCAGCGGTTTTCTACGAGTAGTAGTGAGCATTCGGCGGCTGCGGAGGCCGCTCATCATTCCACAGTGAAAGCAGATTCTCCACAGATGAACAATGCTGGTGTCTCTCTGGACACAGGGGCGATAACAGAGAATCGGTTCAGTGGGGTATCAGGACTCTCTGCTATATCGGGTCTAGCAGCCGCCACGGGAAGCACTCATGAAAACTGGGAGTAATCCAGATTCACTGTTCTGCTCTGCAAAGCCAAAATGTGGTATATGCTTACTTGTAAAATAAGCAGATACTGCTTCTTGGCTTTGAACGGAAGAATATGATATCCACATCATAATATGATGCAGCCATTTATTTCCAGATGAGAATTACATTTATTTTCGTGCAGTAGGCATGTATCATATCATTGAAACATCATTTGTCTCCAGGAAAATATGCAAAATGTTTATGTAAAAAATCCAGGCTCCCCCCCCCCATGGACAGCAATCGTGTTTTTTTTCCGAAGGGGGTGGTGGGTTTCAATTTACACTTTTCCGGTGGGTGTGGTATTTTGTCAGTAACTATGTCCGAGGTAGGTGGTGGTAGGCTACTCAGCAAACTGAAATCTGCGATGGTAGGCGCCTTTTATTGCATGTATTGTATGCCTACTACATAGGCTATTAACAAAAAACCGTGTAAATGACAATCACATTGTTTCTGTATTGAAAATCGCATAAAATCTGTAGACCTGGGGATTAATATCAGTTTCATATCAGCCTTTTTCACAATAGGTGGAGGTGGTAAATGAAAATTATGTTGAGCCATGAGGAAATTCCGGGAACTGTGGTGCTAAAAAACTCTGGAAATCTGGGATCCTTGGTGGCCCAAGATTTCCGTGAAGGGTGGGGGTAGTTTTTCAATTGCTGTCCACGGGGGGAGCCCGTATTTTTTCGGGAACAGCCCTGAACCCTCCGCATGCAGAAGGTAAACCATCACATGAATTTTTTATCTCTTTTCTTTGACAGCATTGCGAATGAAATTTTTTTTACTTCAATAAAAAAGAAGCTGCTAAAAATCCTGAAGATTGTCATAAATAAATTGATTTAGCAGAAAAATATCATGTTAAATCAGTGACTATAAACCTTGAAGAAGGATTATAGGATAATTTATTATATTTGTGTGCGAGGCTCGTTACTTAAAATAACTCATTCTTTGCTGTTCCTTGCAATAATTTTACCACATCAGCCGCAATTATGAGAACAGAACAACTGCTTCAGACTTCTAGTGAGCAGTGTCATAGAAACATACACAATATCTTTGACAACAAAACAGTAGCAAACTGCACCAGAATGTAGTCTGATTGCCCATGCACAGCCATGTTATACATTTTGTTAGTCCATTGCGTTCATTGTACATTTCTACACAGTTTATTGTAATTTTCTTCAACTTCTGTATATTTATTTTTATTTCACAATTGCGCATTTTGTATACTGGCACTAAAATTTTTCTTTAATATCTCATGTTATTCCTAAATCAGCATTTTTTAAGTTTGTAGTCTAATCTATCTATCAATGACATGTAATAGTATCTAAATATCTAATTATAGAACATTTTATTTATGTTGTAGAGCTTCTTCTATTTTTTCAATACACTTTTTATAGAGTACTCAATTTTGTAGCCATTATAATTCTTCTAAAAATCAGAAAGTATTTTTTTATGTTTTGATGCCAGTATTGCTGTGCTAATGTTGACTCAATGGTCCGACAATAACTGAGCATGGGGAAACATCTCATGTTTGCTTCGTAGGGACGATCACACTTAAAGACTGGCTGCCATGTAATAAGCCAACTGGCCATTTCTGTCAAATATAATTTCTGAGTGGTTATTTTTTTGTGATTATAATCGATACAGTATATATACACGGTATAATACTGTTATGTATGGATTATACTGCCGTGCTTAGCCAAAAGTCAGTATCTGCTTACTTTATAAGTAAGCGCCTTTAGGCTTTGCAGAGCAGTATAGATAGATAATGTGGATCTGGTAATTTTTGCATGTTTGAATTTTCGTGAATTTCTGATTTTGGGACTTTTCACGAAGTTTAGAATTCTTGAATTTCCATTTTCCTTCAGTATCGCTATTATAGTAATAATTTTCGCGAGATTCTTCGCGAATTCTTCCTCCTTGCGAAATTCGCATAAATTAAAACCACACGAATATTACCAGATCTACAGTGTAGTTTCCCTTCAGAAACCACCGTATAATTAGTTTCTCTCTGAGCAATGTTTTTTCTTTGGTACACATTGTGTTCAAATTGTTTATTTATTCCTAAAACAAATGCTTTCACTAATGAAGCATTGATCACATGTACTAATGTGTATAACAAGTTAACAAACGTGAAAATATTATTCTATATTTATTTTAAACATGATAACATACATGTAGTACTTGTACTTAACTGATTTTCACATTATAGTGAATATGCTTTCACACTTGGTGATATTGTTTATAAATATATAAATACTGCTACATGTAATAATGGTATCATTATGTTCGCTTAAGTGCTTATAATACATAAATACATATTGTCACACGTATTTGACATATATGTTTGCAATACATGAGCGCAGATTGTGATGGGCTTCAAAGTACTAAGCGTGCTTATGGTGAATTTGTACTTATATTTGTGGCTTATCGAGAATGGTAAATGTAAGGTACAATAACCTTGTAAACTTTGCCTGCCATATGTATCCATTGTATGCCATATTTAGAACTTGGCCTAAATTATATTTTGATTACATATTCTAACCCTTGTGCTACTGGAACCATATTATACAGGCTTCCAGATACCCAGTCGCCCACTCGCCATCGGCCCCTTGTTTTAGCTGTGGGCTAATCAAGTTGACATCAAAGGTAGCCCACATTGTGAATATATAAAAGCTAAACTATCCTTTAGAACAAAAAACATATTTGTATATTCTTCAAGATCATTGGGATTTAAATAAAATCTTTATGGGTTTAAGAGTATAAAATGCATTGTTAACAGAAAATCCACTATTCAGTGTATGAAGTATTACCTGAATTTTTTGAGTACTTTCTGAATGTCACCAAAATTAGCATCTGAGGGGCCCACACGGCTACCAGATTTTTTGTGGGTATATTGGCCCCTTATTATATATATATATATATATATATATATATATATATATATATATATATATATATATATATTTATATATATATAAATACACAGTTTCAAGAGTTTCAAACCAAAAAATTGCTCTGATGTTGACTACAGTAAACATTGGGTGTTTTTGTTAGCACCTATATAACCATTTGTTAACAATTAAATATGCTCTCAATCTTGAAACACTGTTATATGTTGGGCCCTAAATTTCACAAATAATAACATTTTCAGTCACTTGACACAACTTCAAGTGGGTTAAAATTAAAATTTCTTTAAACGGTTAACCCTTGAAGCGCTGAAATGATTCCGTATAAACCATGGAGACCAAAAGGTTTTTTCCATTTGAAATCATCATAAATATCTTAGTTAGCTCTTTCCGCTTCATTTGAATACCTATGTTATGGGTCTATAACCTTTATAAATATTTTTACTCTTACAGTGCGGGGATCGATGTTAGACTACAGAGGTCAGATTCTGACGTCTAACGTCGATCCTCGTACTGTAAGGGTTAGGCAAGTAATTCAATTTTGGAGATATCTATTTCATATAAAAACATGATTATTTTTCGTCCTTTAAATGAGCAATACCAGCTTCAAATGAATAAAAAACAATAGTTACAACAGGAGAATAGTTAACCCTTGCAGTGCTATGTTCGTAAATGGAAGGTTTCAAGCTAGTTCAAAATGCCACTAAAACTGGAAATATAGTTTGTGGAAGGTGATCAGTTCATAAAATATTTCAATCTGGGAGATGTTCATTTTTCATAAATTGAAATATTTTTCATCATTTGAAGCTGGAAATTGTGTCAGCAATTCCATCTTCAAATGATGAAAAATAGATACAAACAATTGCCCCTTAGAGGGGTTGATGTGATGTAGTTAAACGTATGTTGTGGGAATCGGTTACTGTAGATCTGGTAATATTCGCGAATTTCGCGAGGAGGACAAATTCACGAATTTAGGAATCTCGCGGAAATTATTATTATAATAGCGCTACTAAAGAAAAATGAAAATTTGTGAATTCTAAGCTTCGTGAAAAGTCCCAAAATAAGAAATTCACGAAAATTAGAACACGTAAAAATTAACAGATCTACAGTATACCATAAAAGTGACCTTTAGACAGATATGGCCGCCCAGGGGAGGTTCTGCTGTATATAAAATACTACTTTGTGGATATCCATGTTTGTGGCCTTCTCAATATGTCTCTGTTGTAGAGTTTTTACTGAAAGTTACCAACAAACACAATACATTGATTCTATGTTGGCCCAATGTCGGATTGCAGACATTGAACCTACATAAATCAATGTATTGTGCTTGCTGGGCTGGACAGCACCTGTCAAGTCAACTGACTACCTGCTTATAAGATAAACTACATTGTTTAACAAAATACAAAAGATATTTTATGCATCATTAATTTTCAATAATGAACAGCTGGGTGGGAAAGATCCCCTAAATGTTGATCTGACATCATTCATAAGAAATTGTGATCTTGAAATTCAGTGCTTGAGCTTAGTCTTAGAGCATTGTTTAGTTGTGTACTATATTGCTGTTTAAGGCCAAAAATCAGTAATTGCTTACTTTTGCAGTCATTTCTTTGCATTTATATATCATTAAATAAAAATGTTATTATTCAATAATACCATCAACCCTTATGCTGCCGATTTTTTTCAGACTATTTTTTTTCATTTGAAGCTGGAATTGCCAACGCAATTTCCAGCTTCAAATGACGAAAAATAATTATATTTATGAAAACAAAAACATCTTTAAATGTATTTATTAGATTAACTAAGCGTCTACCACAAAACATTTTAGCAATTTGAGTTTAATTTATGGGTCTGTAATTTGCTTGAAGGCGGATATATACGGTCCCGGCAGCATAAGGGTTAAGAAGTGTTGTGAGCTTCCTTTTTCGCAGTATGCCTACACTTGGGTATTAGATATTTTTTCACTCACTTTGCTGTCTTCTAGCACTTTACATCTCAAAGTGAATGAAAATGCAGTGTTTCATCTAGCTATTTCTAACATGGCGCAGCGCCACGTTGCTTTTTGTGAGCGCCCTTCATTAGCGCCATGTTTCTCTTTGTGTGCTCCACGCTGACCTTCTAATATTCAGACAGTGAAATGCCTCTTTGAACTATTATTACGTCATAGGCCTACTCAACCCGCCCAGACCAATTGCGGCAGTGGCAAACACCTCAATCACGGAAGTCGCGCGCTCACACCTATTAGCCTATATGACACAATACCTAATAACGGCCTGTGCACATAGTGGTGATAACTGCCAATGTTTACATAGTTAACTGATTCTTTCTGTACCCTTAATTGGGGGGGGTGGGTGATGGAAATGCCTAACCGCGTCAACTGGGTGCCCGGCGTGCATGATAAGGTGCTCCAAAATAATAGGTGGCGCCATGCCCCTTCTGAATCCTAGATGAAACACTGAAATGAGAAAGAAATACTTGGGCATCAAGAGGGGAACCAGGTATGAAGAAACTTAGCCCTTAGAACACTGATGTTGACTGCAGTAGACATTCTGCGTTTTTATTAGCACCTCTATGACCAGTTGATAAAAATAAAATATGCTTTCAATCTTGAAACAACAATATATGTTGGGACTTGAATTTCACAAATACCACAAATTTTTAGTCACTTAAAGTTGTGGATCGCGGTAGCGAGACACAACTTCAAGTGACTGAGAATTTAAATTTCTTAGCTTAGTGCTCCAAGGGATTTTAAAATATCATATGGGATGGTATTATATATTAGTGGTACGGTATATAATTTATAATGATATATAGGGTAGATTGGCCATTATATGATGTCAAACATCAGATATTCTAAATCTAAAATACCAAGATATAGCTAATTTATATATGGAATGAGACTGATATATCATGGAGACCAAAGGGTTGTTTTAAATTTGATATTTTTATAAATGTCTCGGTTAGTTCTCTCTGCTTCATTTGAATACCTATGTTATGGGTCTACAGCCATTATACATTTAACTCTTTCAGTGCAGTGTCTTTGGATTGCAGATTCTAAGGTCTAAAGACGCTCCCTGTGCTGAAATTACCAATTGGTTCAAACTTTGGATATTTAATTGCACAAAACAGTGGTATCTCATATTTCTCTTATTTTCGATATTGATACTGATACCAAATAGCTTCTACTGGTAGTGTAGGTTTTCTTCCATGTTCAATCATTCCTAAGCCCGTGTCCGTATATCTTTGGAGACAACAGCAGGCTCTGTTGTCACTGTACCTGCAAAATAATTCTCCCCGCGGTATACTTGTGATATTTATATCTGTAAAATGAGGCTGTTTGTGCTGTAATATATATCATGATATATATATTAGTGTACATATGTAAATATGTATGTATATTAGTTGTTATACAACTTTCGATATTAAAGATTTAAAGAACTTAATCACCACTGTCTAATTAGTAATTGTTTTATCTTATTTAATACCTTAGATCATTAAATTTACAAAAACGTTAAAGCTGCAAAATTACACTTAAAAAAATCATCTACTCTGCCCCGAGCCCTGCGAAGCCAAAGCAGTATCTGCTTACTTTACAAGTAAGCAGATACTGCTTTTTGTTTTTTGCATGGTAGTATATAATTTTACCCCAGTATTCTATTATCAGGAGGTCAAAACACATTATCCAGAGTTTTCAAGATGGAATGTAAAGTTATTAATTTTATATTGAATACTTTCTTTACATGCAAAATATAAATGCCTATTGGGTTAAGCAGTGGTGATCACTTTGCATTTATTTGTTTATTATGACAAGTGTCTTTTTATGGCATTTATCTCCTTGCCATGTCATGATGATAATTATACAATCTGTTACTCAACTCTTGATTTAATCATTTTTTGGCCTTTCTCGCCAATTTTGTATGTACTGTAGTCTCATCTATCTCTCAGCCCTAAATAATTAAAATTTCCACCCACTTGAAGATGTGTCTCGCTACCAGGACCTACAATTTTTAAGTGGGTGAAAATTATTTGAATAATTTGAAACCAAATATTTGCAAATCTTGATGTTTAAACACACATTTAACTCCTAATAATTGTGAATTAACCTGCTAATAACAGATATAAAAAACAACTATAGTCGTGCTTAGCTGTGTAAGGGTTAACCCTTTAACCCCTGGTGCCGAATATATTCGGGTTTTCATTTTTTATTGGCACATAAGTACCATGTTTTAAACATTTTTAAGATAGAATTTGACATTAATCAGCAATATTTGAAAAGAGTTTACCTCCATTTTGTCAAATTTGAATAATTTTCACTCACTTGAAGTTGTGCATCGCGTTAGCGAGACACAACTTCAAGTGGGTGAAAATTCAAATTGAACAATTTGGCGGTTAAAGGGTTAAAGTTTTAAAATGTTTACAGAGTTTGTCGTGGTCATCCAAATAACCCATGCAACTTTGAAATATGTCTGTATAAACCTTGGAGGGGGATTTTTTCAATTTTAAATCATCATTAATGTCTTTGTGAGATCTTTCCGCTTTATTTGAAAACCCATGTGATGGGTCTACGGTCATTATAAATATTTTAACTCTTTCAGTGCGGGGACCATCTTTATAAGTTAGAATCTGACAGATTCTGACGTATAAAGACGGTCCCCGCACTGAAAGAGTTAATAAAGAATGTTGTGCGCTTTATCTGTTTCTCTTGTTAATCTATTGTAGTGAATAATTATTTAAACCTCTAATTTGTTCTTTGTATCACTTATATTTGATGTATTGTTGACTTGAAGCGACAAACAAGGTATTATTATTATATCAGTGATTATCTAGCCAGATGTAATAAGATGTTGGGAGAAGATTGGCCCAGTGTCTGTAGACGGTGGGCCACCTTCTGCTCGTGATGTCTGCTGGGTGTCACAGCACTTGTAATGTAATCCGTAAATATATCTCGCTGCACATTCCCACCATATATTAAAGGTACTGCAATGTGACTTATGTTACTAAAAGCTTAACTACACAATAAACAATAGAAAGTTATTTACTCTTGTTGTATTTTGGTCGTTTTAATTATTTTCAGAACATTTCGTTTGTCTATTTTAACATTATAGACACCTTGGGTTGATCAATAAGTCGTTAATCTGAGTGAAACAAACTAAAAAAATATGTGGATTTGTCTTTAAAATATAAAGAATACGGAATACGGCGTTAGCTCATCGGTGTTGGCTCGATCACTGAAGTTAAGCAACGCCGGCCCCGGTCCATAATTGGATGGGTGACCGCCTGGCACACACCAGGTGCTGTATACGGCCCTATATACACTAGGACATGCGCTGTGGTGTCGTGGGGCTCAGAGAACCACATAAATCATATGGTTCGTCTGCTTAAACTGGAGTTAGATGTAAAAGAACCTCAATTGACGTAGGCGCAGTTTCCATCCGGCGAGACCCCAAAAAATCCACAATGTGGTGCGATAGCATCTGTGGCGCGATACTGCCACGTAACATACAGATACAGAAGGTTTCTATAACGCAGATATCAAAATAATCCAGTCTGTCCCCGCCCTGAAAGGGTTTATCGGTGTAAAAGTTGTTGCTATCATTATTGATATTGTTGATGGTATTACAACTGTCAATGCAAATGGTCCTAATGAAATACTGGCTAGAAACTTCAAAGGATCTGTTACAGAGCTAGTGTCATCATTAATAAAAATGTTCATCAGGTCCTTACAGACTATTGTATAAAATATTTTAAAATTAGTTAAACTTACATTCTATTTTATGACCATCTCTGGCCAATAAATTCTCTCTCGCAACATTTGTTCATGTGCTACCACACAGTTGGTCTCTGTACAATATCAAGGATAAATACATAAATCTCTGCTGAAATACTTAATCCCAGGATTATCCTCGATTCACCAAGGCATACGACTGGGGTTTGTATACTTTTGAATGCACAGATATTCCTTCGGTATCCCGATATACCATGAACTGGTCACACTAATCTAGGACAAAAGTGTTACATGATAAGACAAAATTAAAACACAATATATATTATTTTTTTTTTGCATTTCTTGCTAGTACAATATCTGTAGCTAGTTGTTGAGAAGTTGTAAGTCAATTCGCTCGATGTGGAGCTCAAAAAATGTTTTTTTCTAAGCCTGCTGCTTTCAGGGTCACGTACGTGATTCTTACATAATTCTCGTTTGAAATGGGGGATATAATAGCTAAGCCGGTGAAATTGATGTGAAGAGATCATCTGATACAAGGGTGATATGTTAAAACAAACAGGGTCGACAGAACGAGACACCAAGGGGAAAAACATACCTTTGACACCCCCACCCAAATTGTACTCAAATGTGGGATGTAAACTTTTTTTTTACATGAATACTATGTTACCTTTGATATATTGTTGGTTTTTATATAATAATGTTGCCATTAGTGAGCTGATCTCGGCGACCACAGGTGAAGATGGAAGAAAAAAACTGAATAAAACTAGGAGTGTATTGTACGTATGTGATGTTTAACAAGTCACGTACGTGATTCTTCTCAGTATGTGACTGTTGACATGATTGTGAGCGTCAGTATCAGAGCTATACATTTACTCTCGACAAGTGACTGAAAATGTCAATAATCAGATACGTTGCTAGCAGTCAAAGATCACGTACAAGACTCTTCTGTTATGTCAAATGTCACATACGTTTTTGACCTTCCTGGACTTAACCTTTCATAAAAGCAACAATTATCGCTCAGGCATAAATTTTTTTTACCTCCCATTAGGTTGTTTGTCCTTGAACTGACATATCCAATCTGTACCCCCCCACCTTCGACGTACCAAGCAGTAATGGAACAAAAAGTAAACGTACATTTTTTCGGTAACATACGTGATTTATTAACACACAAGACTTAAAACCTACATATCTCACACATGGCAGCACGTTTTGATTCGGCAGCAAGGCTGCTTCAATGAAGCATTCGCCAAGTAACCTTTGCACACCCTTGCATAGCAATTTACTCATGTAAGAAATGGTGATGTGTGGTTAAAGATCATGGTAACATACGTGATGCTCAAAATGGTTTGCATCCCTTCAGAAACAAATGATTATTGAAAAGCCAAGGCTTATATAATACAGATGGCCTTCCTTGGAAATAAAACTTGAGACTTCAGAGTACAAGTTTTTATATCTGTTATTTCATTTCAGAGAAATTACACAAAATGATTAGTACTTTCTTGGGAGATCAAAAATCTTTGACTGAACGTCACGTACGTTACCTTTGTGTTCAGAACACATAAAAACTACGTAAAAAACAGTATATTACCCCCAGTGTGGTCCTAAATTCAACTCTGATCATTATTGCACATAATTTGATGAAAAACAGCTATGTATGAAGAATGAGACAATATATGACATATTTTATGTTAAGTACTCGCCATAGTGTCTATTTCCTACCTACCAAATAATACGGTGGTGAAATAAATATAAATATCGATAAAATGTGTTCAAACACGACAACCCTCAGAATCAGCCACTGGTCTAGTTTAGTGTGACTATACCCATATAGGCACTTTTTTGCTAACAATGCCACACATTACTGTGAGATTAGTGTTAATAACGGTTAATGTCTCAAAAAACAACACTGGATCACAACGTGGAAATTATGTTTGACTATGTTTTAGAAAAACAATTCTTGAAAACGTAACTCAAGTCAGTGTTAATTTTCTTCAATTATTATGATTAACACAAAACAACGTTTTAAAATTTACCGGAATCCTTTAATTCCTAGATTGTCTATAGGCCTATATCTTTGACAGACGGCCATTTTCAGTTGGCGAAATCTAGTGATCGTATTAGAAAAATTCCATTTCAAAATGGATGTTACTGTGGCAGAGCGTTGCGATGTCATCTGGGTAAATTCAACTCTCTTGAAATGTAAACAAGGCAGCTGGTAACGCAGAGCTAGTTTTTAATTCTTCTTCATAGTATATGTCAAATATGGACGGTGACAGTGGGATACCGTAGAGTCGACATTAAAAAAATAGCCTGTTAGTGTAGGCCTACTGGCAAAATAAAACGACACGTTTCTAAATTATAATGCGAAATGTCGAATCAACATGGAGGCTGATTATAGCTGGTGTACCGCAAGGATCGGTCACTGGACCACTTCTGTTTCTCTTATAAATTAATGACTTGTGTGATGGTATGGAATCGTGATTTATCTTTTTGCTGATGACTGTTCACGTTTTCAAAAAAAAGACAAAAACTATCCCAAGTACGTTAACACACTTAATAAAGAATTGAAAAAATATCGATTTAGTGCAAGGACTTGCTTTTTACCCCTCAGCCCGTTCGGCCCGAAGGGGTATATGTCGTCCCTTTCGTGCCCCGCCGTCTCTACTGCCGTTTCCGCCGCCGCATGCAGCCTTTTGGCTGTTACACCAAGATGGTGCAACAGATTGACATCATAATTAATACAAGCATTCAACCCCTCCCGGCATTTTTTTAGTCAAGATTAGAGGTCAAAGATTCAAAAAAATTATTGTTAAAGCGATAACTTAAAATAATTAGGCCCCTATTGGATCTCTCCAATTTCTTATGATGAAGCTTGAATAGCGAAACGCGTCAATAAACGTTGGAACTCTGAATAATGCCTTAGTCTTATTCCCAGTTACCCATAAGTATGGAGATGACCTGACTAGATTTGTTTCCAGAATTCCCTTGAAGCCTGGTATAATATATAGGTTTTCGGGGTCTGTTAGTCTATTGGCAATGTCCGTTTTCGCTTGGAACTGAAAACGTGGCTATGGCGGCCATTTTTTTAATCTAAAAATTATTTGTTGATGCGATAACTTGAAAAATAATTTTTGGACCTTTCCAATTTTTTTTTTGTACAGTTACCCATGAGTATTGAGATGACCTGATTAGATTACAAGCTTTCCACCGATAATCAAAATGGCCGCCACCTGGCGACTAAAATTTATTTTTCGATTTTATCAGAATTCCCTTGAAACCTGGTAGGCCTACAGTAGATCTGTTAATATTCGCGAGGTTTTAATTTTCGCGAGCAGGACAAATTCACGAATTCAAGAATCTCGCAAAAATTATTTTTATGATAGCGCTACTAAGGAAAAATGAAAATTCGCGAATTCTAAACTTCGTGGAAAATCCAGAAATCAGTAATTCGCGAAAATTTTAACACGCGAAAATGACCACATCTACAGTATATAGGTTTTTGGGGTCTGTGAGTCTATTGGCATTGTCCGTTTTCATGAGACCGAAAACGAGGCTTTGGCGGCCATTTTGGTTTTATCAATTTTAAAATATCGTTTTTATGTTCAGTTAAATGCCTTGAAACCTGGTATATATAGGTATTTGGGGTCTGCGAGTCTATTAGCACTGTACGTTTTCATGTGCCATCCAAACCGAGGCTATAGCAGCCATCGTGATTCAACCATTCATATTCAATTATTGGCATAACTCGCATTAAAAGCAGTTGTGTCAGATTTGTGGACATTTTGAGTCACTGTATCAGCCAAGGGGTAGGCCTATTTGATTGCTTGCACGGTATTTTTATCCTTAATCCACAGAAATGTGTATGCATACTATTTTCAAGAAAACAATTACCAACTTTATTCTAAATGGTAATTTTTTCATCTCACAAACACCTTAGTTTTGTAGGAAAGCAAGCAGTGTTGAGCCCTTGAGCCACTGTATAGACCTTTAGCTCAATGGTAAAACGTTGGCGTGTGATGCGAGAGGTCACTGGTTCGAGACTCGCTGTGTCACAACCTATATTTACCACATTGGCGAGGAAGATGTGCGCAATGGACTGGTGACCGCTGGTAGTGGGTGGCTTGCCAGGTCGAGGACCAGCAAGGCGAAGATTTGTGAGGTAGGCCCAGGCCTACGTTGGGCAGCTGTGTTGGGAACATGGTTGACAACCCGTTGCGCCAGACGATGAGATCGCACCGACACAATCCCCCCTTCCAGTGATTGAGTATGAAAATAACACGAGAAAATACACGAATCTATTTACATATCAACGACGATTATTTTTTGTATAAAACATTTATTTTTCATCAACATCCAGCAACTTTAAATAGACAGGATTGAACCGAAAAAAATCACGAACGAGCGATTTGTAAAGGGAACATGTGATTTGCCTTGATAACTCACCAAAACTTAACATTTTTTTATTTGTGAGACGTCAATGAGTCTAGGCCTAATAATTTATTAAATAGTGCATTTTCTTATTACAAATTACAAAATGGTTACAGTCAACAGTTAACCATTAGGCCTACTGTGTATCGTTGTTATAACTAACTCCCTTGTCCAACATACGCTCTACTGGTAAATCACAGAATCAACGAAAATGGTGTGTTCACCATAAAAGACCAGCAGTCACGAGACTTTGAACCAATGTTGTTTTAATGTTGGGCCAACGTCGAAGACGGTGGGCCGACATTAAAACAACATTTGTTGAGCGTCTCGTGTCTGCTGGGCAGTAGTTAGATTCTGTTAATCCTCACAACTCTGAAAAATGTTTGTATAAACCATGGAGACCGAAGGTTTTTTCTATTTGAAATCACCATAAATGTCTTAGTCATCTCTTATTTTCTGCTTCATTAGAATACCTTTGGTATGGGACTACTGCCATTATAAATATTTACTCTTTCATTGCAAGAATCTATGTTAGACATCAGAATCTGACGTGTATGGACGTCATATTCTGACGTCTAAAGTCGATCTCCGCACTGAAAGGGCTGGAGCTCTAAGCGCGACTAAAGTTGTTTTCAATCCGTTTTATTAGCCGTTCACATCACTGTTATTGAAAACAAAATGAGTGTTCAAACATCATGATTTGCAAATATTTGGTCTCAAGTTCAACAGATATGAGTAATTTTCACCCACTTGAAGTTGTGGGTCGCGGTAGCGAGACACAACTCCAAGAGGGTGGGTTTTTAATGCTCTTCAAAGGTTAAGTCATCACATTAGTTTCATCAACTATTACTACTTCCACTACTATTTACACTTGATGAATAAATCTACATCATCATGATTATCTATGACATTTGATTGCAGGAGTGGATACAGAGGTTTTTCCATGGTATGCTGGAAGGCAGCGCAACTTTCTTTTATCAAATATTACGCTTTTCCACTAATATTTCCACTTGATGAATAAATCTACATCATCATGATTATCTATGACATTTGATTGCAGGAGTGGACACAAAGGTTTTTCAATGGTATGCTGGAAGGCAGCGCAACTGTCTTTTATCAAATGTCACTCTTTTCCACTACTATTTCCACTTGATGAGTAAATCTACATCATCATGATTATCCTAAAACATACATTTTATTGCAGGGGTGGTTCCAGAGGGTTTCCATGGTATGCTGGAAGGCAGTCCAACTTTCTTTTCATGACATATTACTGTTCTCTACTACTATTTCCACTTGATGAATAAATCTACATTATCAGATTATCATATATTTTATTGCAGAAGTGGATCAAGTGTTTTTTCCCATGGCTTTCCATGGTATGCTGGAAGGCAGTCCAACTTTGTCTGGATTCGATGTCATGAGAAGTTACCTTTTTCACGTATTTTCTATTTTCAACCTATGGCGTATGTTGAGCCAGTGTTATTTTATTCCTTCCAAGTTTGAATTTACCATTGCCATCTTCATCCACTACAAGTCGGAAATTGCTGTCGTAAGTCTTGACTCGTAGTGGATGAAGATTATTTAAAGTGGGTGACAAATCAAAAAACAAAAAAGATATCGTTATTATAAAAATGAAAACCTTTCTTCTTAAACCCCTTGGTTTTAGAAAACTATTATTTTTCACTTGTGTTCCATATTTCACCCTTGTCGTTGAGCTAGTGCTGTCTTAAGTCTGCATTTACCATTGTCATTTTCATCCACTACAAGCCGCGAATTGCTATCGCAATTCTCGACTTGTAGTGGATGAAAATGACTTGAAGTGGGTGACAAATGATACTGTATTTTTTTATTTTATTTTTTTATATAAAAAATGTCGGTCTAAATCCCCTAGGTATAGGAAATTAAGCCATTCTTCAGAGATGCAAAATGATGCCTTGGTGCATCGTAAAGACCTATGATCTGTCAGCATCGAGGCGTTCTCAGCGTTATAATATAACTGTTATTTCATTTCATATACATTGTCGTGGGACTTGCTGAAGTAATTAACCAATCATTCTTAAAGATAAATGAACAGGTAACAGGTATTGATATTGACCTCGACAAAATAATTCATTTTAAAGGTCATCATTTTAAAGGAACAAGATGTCTAATCTTGTAGTTACGTCATCAAAATCTTCAGATATCGATCTCAGAGCACGTGATTATTGTGACACTATTGGTTATTGATCTGACATATGGATCTGATGATGACTGCTGTAGTGATGACCCAGTATGCACGAGAAGTTTACCAATGTGGGGCTGTTTTGGGGTGAGCGGGGGCAGACGGTAGTCCGGCATCAGACCGCCATTGGATCAACGTCAGTGGCGGATCCGGGAATTTATACACACCACAGCTGGCGTAGCCACCCTCTTATAAGCTCTAGAGGGCCCGGGTCTGCCGGCAATTTGTAAAATCTGAGCCATCACACTTTTTTGTTTTTTTCCATCCTGAATCCCTCTAGATCCGCCACTCAACGTTTTCTGGGGATCGTGGTATCAGCTGAGCCTAATTACCAGCGCGAAATCATTCTAGACAGATTTTAAGGGGAGATATTTGGACTGGATGTATTTCGCGAGCTGCTCACATGTTGTCATCCACAGCTCCTCCCGAGGGAATATTTCCTTGAAGCGTCACTCTCAAACGCAATAACCTCTATTTAGACTGCCATGACAGTATGTGGATGATTACTCTCATCTTGCCGCATCAGGTCTGACAGTCAGACCACTGGTAGCAGACAACTTGATAGATAAAGATGGATTATTCTTGGTCCTTGGTGATAATAGTGGTGGAAGGGTTTCGTTTTCAGACGGAATGCGCCTTGTTTATTGTCCACAAACGTCGTCTGAAACATAAAATTATACTATGAAAATTAATCACAATAAGATAAACAACTATAATTAATTTTAAGCGTAATTCAGTGATATGAATAAAGTACTTAGTGTATTTTTAAGTACACAAAGTTTACCCCTATGTATCAAATAAGGACGAGAAAATATTTCAAGATATGAATTGCAGCAGGGCATGGGTTAGACCCCTGAAATCATATGGTGAGCGTTAACCCTCACAACGCTGAAATATTTTTATATAAAACATGGAGACCAAAGGTTGTTTCCATTTCCATTTGAAATCAGCATAAATGTTCCGGTTAGATATTTCCGCTTCATTTGAATACCTATGTTATGGGTCTACGGCCTTTATAAATGTTTCAAATCTTTCAGCGCTGGGACCGTCTTTATAGGTCAGAATCTGACGTATACAGACGTCAGATTCTGGTATTTTGTTATTTTGTTAGATTTTGGTTTTTTGTTTTATATATTTTTATGAACATTTATTTCCATTTTATCAACATTTCTAAGAATTCAGAGATAATCCAAAGAAACTACTTGTGCACCTAAAGAATAGTTGAATGTTAGCACAGTATTGGGCCAAATGTTGATGCCGTCGCTCCAGCGTCTGGGCAGACAAACGGTGCTGCAGGAGAATCTCCCAATCCCCCACTGTCACTCATTTCATTTCATTTCATTTCCCCACTGTCACACACCAAAAACGTCGGTGCCCTTTGAAGTACCCTTGATCCCACTTGGAAATAAACTAGTTTTTTTTTTCAGTGTTTTTGAGTTATTTGATGATTTAAAAAAAAAATATTTCTAGTTTAGATCAGAAGGCTAAATAATTTCATATATATTTATTTTTTAAAATTGTCATGTCAACATATGTAGACCTTTAATACATGGGATGTCTTTGCATTGAATCGATATTTAATGAAGAGCCTGAGAGACGACGCAGACGTAATTTTCAATTATGTCCTGCTCAGACAAGGTAGATTACAGAGGAGACAGCGGAGTGCTCCAGGAACACGTGCTGGTATTGGCTAAGCGTTGGCCCAATGCTGCTTTGGAACCCAGCATTAGCCCCATACTACCGTGCAAAAAACAAAAGGTAGTATCTGTTTACTTTACAAGTAAGCAGATACTACCTTTTAGCTTTGCACAGCAGCATATTGCAATCAGCGCTCAACGACAAAAGATTGTGATAGACAAGAAAAGAAAACCCCAGACACGTCCCTTGTGAATGCAATATCTGCTCACTTTACAAGTAAGTAGACACTGCCTTTTGAGTTAGCAGAGCATCATACTGCAATCAACGCTGAGCGAGAGGAGATTGTAGGCCAACAGGACAAGAAAAGAAAAAAAAACCCAGACACGTTTCCTGTGAGGCATACCTTTACCGACTACTGCATGCATCCAAGAAACCGAGTGATTTATCTCAACGCTGTTCTAATGATGGGAAAGTGTCTCAGACGCTGGCCCATCATTAGACCAACGTTGGAACAGCACCCTCTCCATGCATACAGGCAGTAGATGCCTATACAGGCAGATGGGGGCCCTGGATTTTATTGATTTGGATCCCCTCACGTGGTATGTGGCCTGATCCCGCTGTTGGGACACACCTCAACATCTACAACATAATTTACGGTAAATTTGCAAATTTAGTCTGCTTTTACATTTTTGCGTTGCAATGAATGCAAATAAATAAATTAAAATAAAGACAATATCAGCCGTGACAGCTATGTGCATTAACCATTTAACCGCCGATGCCGATTATATTCGTGTTTTTTTCATTTTTTATTAGCACATTAAGTACCACCTTCTAAAAATGTTAAAGATAAAACGTGACATCCCAGTAAACACGACATGGGCCAGCGTCGCAGACGTTGGGCCAACATCAAAACATCATTGTTTCAACGTGTCGTGTTTGCCGGGATCAATCAGCAGGATTTAAAATTTGGAGGTCAAATAGTTTACCTTCAAATCTGAATAATTGTTACTTATTTGAAGGACGCGATCCACAACTTAAAGTGGGTGAGAATACCAATTAAATAACTTGGCAGTTAAACCATATGTGTTGCCATTATGCGGAGTAAGGTGGAATTGTACATTTTAAATGTCGCTTCACAAATTAATATGATATGGCAATATTGAAAGTAAAACAAATAATACACACGTCGCCATTCGTATTGCTTGTCCATATGAAATACAATTTGTTGAGTTTCCACATGAATACAATGGCGTTTTAGAAAAATAACAGTACACAAATAGACCATTCCGAAATTGAATTGTTTTATTCGCAAGCTGAACATCTGTCACAGGCTATTTTATCAATTTCAAATTTTAAAATTTGCTTTCAAACATTTATATATAGACCTAGCAGGACAACATTGAAATATTTTTGTGTAAACCATAGAAAGGAAAGGTTTGTTTCAGTTTGAAATCATCATAAATGTCTTAGTTAGCTTTTTCTGCTTCATTTGAATACCTATGTTATGAGTCTACGGCCATTATAAATATTTTAATTATTTCAGTGCTGGGACCGTCTTTAGAATCTGACGTCCATAGACCTCAGAATCTGACGTCTATAGACGTCAGATTCTGATGTAGAGAGACGGTCCCTGTGCCGAAAAAGTTAATCGAGAGATCCACGTCAGAAGAAATTTCCTTGAATGTTGTGGGGGATCAGATTCTGACGTCTAAAGTCGATCCCCACGATGTAAGCGTTAACAAAGAAGGCAGGCAATAATTAGCTCTATATCCGCTCCTGCTAAAGTAAATAATAGCGAGTAATTTACGAGTAATTTTCACAGGCGTAAAATCCGACGTTTTACAGCGCGTTGTTGTCCAGGAGGGACTTAGTAGCTGGTTATGGGGGCTGCTGAGGATGGGGATAAACCTCTTCGTGGATGGATCATCGCATGTTCACCTCCCTCAATCAAATAATCCCCACTTAATGCGGGATCGGATTTATTTCCACTTGGTTCCTGACTGATGACAGGGGGCTGCAAAACCCTCTGTGTGCACGAGGACGAAACGTCAAAGTTCCTTGTACTAATGTTACGTAGGCCTACACGAGAGATTGCAGACACTGGGCAAACGCTGTACCAACGTCTCAGCTCGACCCATCCGAAGCCTATAAACCATGGAAACAAAATGTTTTTTTTTTCAATTTGAAATCATCATAAATGTCATAGTCAGCTGTTTCTGCTTCATTTGAATATCTATATTATAAATCTACGACATTTTAAATATTGTATTCGTTCAATGCGGGGATGGACTTCAAACGTTAGAATCTGTCGTCTATAGACGTCAGATTCTGACTTACAAAGTCGGTGTGTACAAGGACGAAAATAAAAGTACGTTGTCTTAATTTTAGGACCACAGACATGGTTAGGACAACGTACATGAGAGAGGCTGGAGACACTGGGCAAATGCCGCTCCAACGTCACCAACGCTTCCCCAGTGTTACCCCAGCATTTCCCCAGTGTTTGTAATGCCGCATCCAGAGTTCTGAGAGGGAGGGAGAGTATGTTTGTAAATAGATTTCAAGCGTCTTCTTAACGGGATGTTTAAGCAGATAAACCGCTAAATTAAGTAATGTTCACCCTACGTGAAGTTGTGTCTCGCTGCCGCGACCCACAACTTCACGTAGGGTGAACATTACTCATATTTGTTTAATTTGAGACCAAATATTTGCAAATCTAAATGCTTAAACGCTCAGTTCGTTCTCAATAGCAGTGATTTGATCGGAGCTCACGTGTGATCTATTCATCCTATATCCTACCTGTTCCCCAGAAAACACGAGACACTAACCCAATGCTGGTTCAATGACAACATTGAACAGCATTGGGGCCATGACAAGTGTTTGCTGTGCATATACTGACTAAGCCACTACAAATAATAATAATAATAAATAATAAACTTCTATAGCGCCTAGATCCTCGGTGATCCGAGCTCAGAGGCGAATGAGATGCTGTCTGATATTCATAGTTAAGGCCTTCACTAAATATCTAATAATTTATGTGAAAAAGCTATAGAGACGTAAAATACAACAAGATCGACATTGTCAAAATAATAACTGCAAACGGGTTATCTGGGACCCTAGCCCACATGGGAAATTGAACCGCTGCTTTAATTATTATACAACACCGAAACAGCTGTGCACAAATTCACAGATGGGTCTCCACAATACTGCCGCTCAAAGCCACAATGTAGTTCCTGTCTTGTGCCTTTGCAGGGCAGCATAATAGGAAATACGCGTTATCTGCAGGAAACAACGACCTTGGTTGAGGAAGCCTGAAGGTCGTTCTCTGCCTCAGATGTACTCGTGTTTAATTTATGTAGAAGTCTTGATTTACTGCCTCATGAATATTTAACACCACAAACCATTTATGTTATGCAGATTGTCCATGGGCTCTTAAAATAGGCTCTTAAAATGGGCTCTTAAAATGGGCTCTTAAAATAGCTTTCCGAGGTTTTTTGCTGCATCTCCGTCTCCGTAGAATTAGATAATTAGATCCTATATATTATAAATACACAGTCATAATGTCAAGGAACAGTGTTTTTAAAACATGTATTTTTTCCAGTTATCTCTTACCTGAAACAGGAAATAACCTGATGTTGTAAAGGTTATAAAACTGACTGTAACCTTGTCTTAAAAAATAAAGTAAGCACTAATATGTCGGGTGAGTTTTGTTAATTTCTCCAACAGTTCACACAACTGAACCAGCATAAAAATTACGTTGCTGAATTGTAAAAGTAACAGTATGCCTACAATTATCATACAAAAAGGTGTAAATACGAGACCTGATCATCGCGCATTCAATTGCCGTCATCCCGAGAAATACGAGAGATTCCTGCAATGCTGGCTCGATATTGGGCCAGCGTCGTAGAAGATGGCCCGTCATCGAGCCAGCATCGGTTTGTCATCTTGTGTTTGCTGGGATATTGAGATGGAAATGATGGTCAGGCTTTTTCTTGTAAGAATAACCCCAGACATGTTCGTGGATCCAGGATATGCAATCAATCCTTATTACGACGCGTAAGGGATATAAGCACGAAGACTCAAATTCTCAATAATAAATCCCTCCGGTAGGATTGTCACGCAATATCTTATATGCCTTGCCAGGACAAAACCCTGTGTTTTTGCGCGGATGAAGGATGGTGTGTCTAGGACGCTTTACGCATGGGATTAGGGAGCGTGGATTGCAGAGTGAATGAAATCCTGTTATTATCTCAGCCAGGGAGGATACCTTTTTGGTCTTGGTCTGTCGTCTTGGTATAGGGAGCTCTTGGTCTTTGGTCTTGGGATAAGGTTAAGGACTGCAGTCTCCCATGAAATCTGCAGTTGGGAGGATAGACATGTTTCTGTATCGGGCTAGTGCGCACTTTTTATCTATTTTAATAAATGGAGCTGATACGGCATTTTGCTAAACAAATACACTAACCACTATGCAACCCCTGAAGAACCCTTGTAGTGTTCTCCTGGGATTGGTAATAGTACTGAAGGTTCTTTTTATAGAACCTATATTGTTTATAGTGTACACTGTTGGTACAGTACCTGTATCGAATGCTAGGCGAACACCCCAGCAAGCACAAAACATTTGTAAAACATTTCTACAATGTTGGACCAACGTCGAAGACGTTGGGCCGCGTTGTACAAATGTTTCACAAACGTTTTGTGTTTGCTGCGACAATCTTCCTGGGCCGTTAGCGGTCCAAAATAGGAAGTTGTTCTCAGCATACCAAGAACTGATAAACTGATGTTCTAAATGTTATAGTACAACCTAAATTACTTGCAATAATGAATGTTATGTAACCAGTGTAATCTTAGAGATCATAAGGATTAGTATTGCTATTGTACGTGTTACTTTGGATTAATAAATGCAACCAGCTACAATCGCTAATATTTGTTTTTGTAAGTTAGCTTATTCAGATATTTTAGTAAAAAAATCTTGGTACTATATTAATCACTGATCGATTAATGCGATGTAAGTGTTTACTTCTTAAATGAAATGAAATGAATCGGGCTTTAGGCCACCTTTGTGCACATATAGGCTAAACTGGGCCAGGAGAACCTCCTGAGGATGGTGAGATGATTGAGATGACACTGTCCTCCAGACACAGGATTCGAAATTCGAGCCCTGGCGGTCTGAGGCCGAGCACGCTACCTCTCGGTCACGGAGGCTCCCCACAATACTAACTTTCACACGTGGATGGGGAAGAAACAATTTTGCTTCTTTTAAACCGCCGAGACCGGGAACCGAACCCCAGACTCTGGCGTGAAAGGCAGCGGTGCTAACCACTACCCTAGGGCCCCCGCCCATTTACTTCTTAAACCCGTTCAGCGAGGGGGCCGACTTTAGACGTTACAATCTGACGTCTACAGACGTGACGTCTAAAGACGCTGTCAGCACTGAAAGAATTAGAAAAAAAAAACAACAACTTTGGTTTCCATGGTTTATACAAAAATATGGGCGTTGCAAGAGTTAAAAAAATTATTATTATGTCCGTAGTCCCCCACTGTTATTATGCCTATGCTGCGGCACAAAGCCGACATGCGCTTTGTGAGGCAGCATATCGGGAGTGATATATTGGCTATGTTTAGCAGATTCAGCTTGTCTTGCTGTGTGCTTTTGTCTCGGAGACACCCAAGCTTGACGAATGTTTAGAGAATTGATTTTGTTGTCGTTTTTATAAAGATAAATCATCCAGTCTGGAGTATCGTGCTGTTTTAGTTTTACGTGAGAAAGATGAACGTGCTGCCACCGTTGGTTTAACGTTGGTCCACCGTCTACGACACTGACCCAACGTTAAACCAACATTGATTCAACGTCTTGTGTCTGCTGGGATGGAGGGAGATCTCAAAATGATATACTTCTAGGACGCACGATTAATTTTGTTAACATTTGCCCTGTAGTCCGGAGGCTTTAGCCCCATTTCTTGGTGAATCGTGCATTTTGTGATACAAGCACGAAATTTGGTACAGAGCTAGAATAATATATAGTAGTTTATTTCAGGGTGGGACCCCAGCCAAATTTCACCTGTGTCGTCTGTGACAGCCATTTTTCAAAATGGCCGCCATATAATTTTAGAAGTATCATATATTGTTTATTAATCGGGATAGGAACTTAATTTTGGTGTCTAACCCCATGTTTTAAGGTACAAGGATTTTAAATATTGCATTGTTTTCAACCTATCTTGATTCAGACCTCTTGTTTTGCAGTTTGGTTGCCATTTTATGTAGAAATTCATAGCCATCTTAGCGTCGCAGTTCAATTCCACTATTTATTTGTTTATTTGATGTATAAATGTTATTAGCCTATATGATTTTTAGCTTTAAATGGCTTTGCGGCAATCACATTTTTGAAATGGGCTCACGATCAAAATATTTCTTTTACCGTATTTAACAGTATTCATGCTGTGATAGTGGATTTCACAAGGTGCTATACGGGCGTATGTTATAGGCCTATTATTTCAGTATATTATTATAATTTTTGACATTATAATTTTAATAAATAATCTATATAGGCCTATAGTAATCATTTAAATTTGAGATATTCCAATTGTATCTAAATTTGGCAAACAATGCATTTGCAATTTTTACAACATCTTCAGTTGATAACATAGACCATGATCCCAGCTCAATACCGCTAAAACTTCTTTACGTGGGACTGGAATATCAATGTTTCAACATCCACATAAGGAAAACATGGGCATTGAGCAAGAACGCTATCCACTTTCAAATTTCAACCGCCAAATTTCCAAACTACCAAGCTTTTATACATCAGTACCAGTTGTGGTGGCAAGCAAGAATCTACACGTTCCCAAACTAACAAACCTCACTAAGCCGAAGTTTACTCTTGATCTTATAAAAGAAAATATGTGGCGTCAACGTGTATGTGATGTTGTTAGTCGCCCAATTAACAACAAAGATGCACACGAGGTACGTGGACCATGTATCATGGGCAGTATATCATAGCAGTGGAATAGGTGATACTAAGAAAACGTCAATTAGTGTTATGCTGCCATTATTTCCAAATGACTCAAAATCTGTAGCCATGATAAAACATTTCAATGGACTTAAGGAATGCTGTCAATATCGTCAACCATGGGCAGACACCTGTTACAGCATGTGACCGACCACTTTATAAGATTGCCAAAGACATCCAGTGAACTTGGTCAGAGACAAATGAAATGAAATGAATCGGGCTTTAGGCCACCTTTGTGCACATATAGGCTAAACTGGGCCAGGAGAACCTCCTGAGGATGGTGAGATGATTGAGATGACACTGTCCTCCAGACACAGGATTCGAAATTCGAGCCCTGGCGGTCTGATGCCGAGCACGCTACCTCTCGGTCACGGAGGCTCCCCACAATACTAACTTTCACACGTGGATGGGGAAGAAACAATTTCGTTTCTTTCAAACCGCCGAGACCGGGAACCGAACCCCGGACTCTGGCGTGAAAGGCAGCGGTGCTAACCACTACCCTAGGGCCCCCGCCCTGGTCAGAGACACATGGGGGAGATTCTTATGTGGCGATGCTGGGTGGCCTTCACATTAAGATGACTTTACTGAAATGTATTGGAGATCTACTTACTAGAAGAAGCTGGACATCTGCTATATCACAGGCCAACATTGCCACACCTGGTACAGCAGAAAGTTTTCGCAAAGATTCACGTGTCAAGAAGACAGCAAGGGATAACCAGGTGACAGCTTGCGTCCAATATACGCTACGACAATATTCCTACACCAAAGATGGCACTGAAATATCTAGAGCAAATTGGTCAAAGGAGCAAAGTGCAAGTAGTGTAGAGTGCAAATTTTGGAAACCGATTTTAAAAATGGAGCTAACACTTCTCACATGGGACGAGCCATCCACGAGGGGAATTTTCCATTGTATGTGGAGACATTATCAGCTGTAGAGTGGTTGTTTCGTGCCCTTGACCACTATATTTACGCCAGAGCAGTGGCAGTACATCTACTAGACATGTTAACACTCCCCGACAGACATCCAGTTATTTATAATGAATTCTGTAAAGGAAATTTTACTGTCAATCCACCCTTTACCAATTTGTCCCTAGACGAGAATCATGAGCAAAACAATGCTTGTGTCAACGAGCAGGGTGGAGCTGTCGGTCTGACAGAGAAACCAGCAGCCCTACTGAGATGGATGGTTGCTGAACCAGAGATGACTCGTATTGTTACAGAATTTCTTTATGTATTAGACAGGACAAACAAAGATGCAGAGACACATCATCTTGAAGATCAACCAGCTATGATTTTTAAATATTTACAATTACAACAAATTTAGTTGGAGCATGTGAATAATGGCATGTATGTTCAATAAGTATTTATTTGTGTCTTTTTTCTCATTTAAGGTAAGCAATCAACATTCCTGCAACATGTCAATTTTCTGACAAGAACTATGTCACACATGGGGAATCCTTTCATGGATACTAGTGGAGATCTACTGGTTCTAGACACCATCGTTGACTCTACTGTGGTGGACACCATCCAGAAGATCGAAAAACTGGGACAGGCAATGCGTGGCACTTTCTTTAAAAAACCGTCTAGTTGACTGCATAAGGCCTCTTAGTGACACAGTTACGATAGCAAATATTCGACTCTATAGTTCGCGTCAGCATAAAGAAAAATAGCGAGATCAAAAGCAGTTGAAAGCCATGGAACTGGACCGTACACTATTCTCTACACTATATATTGTTTGTCAAGTGCGGCAAATTAGCATCACAGATTTCTTCTCACACGAGACCCAGCCATACCCATGCTCCCTTTCTCTTAGAGTATGGCTCTATGAGATGCCGGAGAAAAAACAGATCTACTTGTATGTATTGAGGACGAAATCATACAGGGTTCAGTGAACCAACCACATGTCCAGATGATTATACTTGACGGTGCTGCCATTATCAAGCCAGGAGCATCTGATTTATTTAACGACTACATCTCAACTATCATGGTATTCATCCGTAGTCAGTTCAGTGACGAGGTGGTTCAAGTTACGGACCATTAGCAATGTATGTGGTTCAAGTTGATATAGTATTTGAAATTTACAGAAAGAGAATTCTAAAAGCTGACACTTGACAAAAAAGGGGTAAAGGTACACGGAGGCGCGTCGAGGGAAAGAATAATGTAATCGGCAAGGGGTTTTGCGTATGTATTATAACAAGTCTGAGCTCGTCTATCTATCAGCGAACAAGTTGTACATGGAGTGTTCCCAGGTTTGGTTATAACCACACATGGTGAGAATGTGTTGTCATCCACACCATGTGATATTGAAGAGCTAATCAGCTGTACACATGAGGAGGCAGACACACGGATGTTTGTACATGCCTCTCATGCAGTTCAACATGGTCTGACAACATTCTACTGAGAGCTGTGTATACATATGTTGTGGTAATCAGCACAACTATGGCTCTAAAATTTGATTGCGAGCGTTTGTGGCTAGCCTTTGCAACAGGAAATACATTCCGATACATTGATGCAACAGCCATTATGGACATGGCGCAATCACTTAGTGGCAATAAATGTACAGGTCTGCCTGTTTTTCATGCCCTCACAGGCTGTGATGTGACATCTTCATTTGGTCGGAGAGGAAGAGGAAAGCGTACGAGCTGGTCTGCATGGGAAGACTTTGAAGATTCTACATCTGCTTTGTGTATCCTGGCTGATAAACCTTATACAGATGATGTAATGAATGTTCTTCCCACTATTGAGAGACTTATGAAAATTATGTACCAGCTGTGAAAGCAGTGTCAATTATGAAAGACAAATGTTGTTCACTCAGAGAGGCAGATAAATAGAAAATATACCACCAACAAGAAATGCTCTAGCACAATATTTGTTGAAGGTAGGATACATTGCATGTCATATATGGCAACAATTTACCACGAAAGACTTTACTTTGGCTGGAGTTGGGACTCCGAAAGTACACAGTGGCAAATACAATGGATGACTCGGCTGGTGAAGCATGCCGTGCAATAAAAAGGGGGATACACCAAGGAATGAAGAGGATTGTGCAAAAATCGGATGTAGCTTGCACAACACTATGTAAATGTGGTGGATGTGATTGATGTGTAATTCTCCATGTTGAATGCTATGTATCACTTATATCAACTAGAGATATATACAAAATATATGAGTATAGTCTTTTGTTCTTATTTGCAAGTCATAACTGAGATATTTAAATATAATTAACAATGCAATACATCTGACATATGCAAGAAATAAATGCAGTTAATTGTCATCCGTGTCATTTTGTTATCTCTAAATACTCTTGTTCTAATGACTTGCCTGTCCACTAGAACCGTTTTCAATTAAAATGAATTACTCTGCCAATAGTAATAGTTTTTTTTCATTTTACGTGGATGGACTAGAATGCATTGATTTTTATCCATTTATATTATATAAAAAAATCTTCAGCCTAAAACAGTGATTATATTGAAAACTTAATGACCAAAGCCTGATACATTAAAACTGATACCATATTTGAAATCATTAGGCCTGAAAACATAGGTATAGACACAAAAATCAAGTTTCTATCTCCCATAGTCAGCAATATACGCCACTTCGAAAATCGGTACGGCGGCCATTTGAAAAAATGGCCGCTTTCGCCGCTATAGATAGAATCGGGTTAGGGTCCTATTTTAAAATAAGTCACTGGTGCTTATACTCGCATAGATATAGACACCAAAATCATGTTTCTATCTTCAATAGTAAGCGATATACGACACCCCGAAAATTGGTAAGGCGGCCATTTTGAAAAATGGCCGCTTCCGCCGCCACAGGTTGAATTTGATTTGGGTCCTAGTTTAAAATAGGTCATTGGTGCTTATGCTAGGCATGTACCAAATAGCGTAATTGTATCAGAAAATGCCAATTCTATATGGACAAACTAAGAGTTGTTGATTTTTGAACTTTTATACTTATAAAAATACCTATTTTAAGCCTAAAATAGTAATTTTGTAGTAAAAAGATACAAAAAAATGCTAAGTTGAAAGTGATACGATATTTGAAATCCATGGGCCTACAAACATAGATATAGACACCAAAATCATGTTTCTACTCCAATAGTAAGCTATATATGACACTGTGATAATTCATATGGCGGCCATTTTGAAAAATGGCCGCTACCGCCGCCACAGGTCAAATCTGGTTGGGGTCCCACCCTAAAATAAGTCATCGGTGGTTACACTAGCTGTGTGCCAAATTTCATACTTGTATCACAAAGTGCACGATTTTTTGCTAAGCCTCTGGACTACTGCTAGTCCAGAAGACTACATCATCCCCTTGGATAAGAAAGGGTGTATCTGCCCCTTTGTAGAGTGGCAGATACAACTACATCGTCCCCTTGGATAGGAAAGGGTGTATCTGCCACTTTGTAGAGTGGCAGATACACCCTTTCATATCCAAACTGATGATATATATCTGCGCTTTCAAGAAAGCCTAAAAAAAAATAAAACGACAATAAAATTAATAAATGTTTTAATTTCGCAGTTGATAAAAATAACCTTCAATGTGGCATGTATTTTTCGTTAATGAAAACTACTAATCAGATATTCCAGCAGGAAAAGAGATAATTTGTGGGGTCTTTTCAGCATTGAACCATGCAATGACCGTATTATATCTATCAGAGACCCATTGCGAAATGTTGGATCACCTTCTACAACGTCGGGCCAACTTTAACTCGGCATTGGGTGAACGTGTGTTGCTCACCCAAGTTACCGGGAAGGCAGGGCTGGGGATAAATACAGGTCCATATTGCAAAGGCGAACTCTCCCAAGTTTTTTAATCATGTAGAGAGGTAATCTGGATGAGAACGTGACGTATCTCTTTTGTAGAGCGCCGGACTGCCTCGCTACCCAGCAAACACGAGACATTGAGCCAATGTTGGGTCGATGTTGGGCCGACGTCGTAGACGGCGGACCAACATTGACCTAACATTGGTTCAATGTCTCATGTTTGCTGGTCATGCCTGCGTCCCGGGTTTGTGACCCTCTGATCATGCGTGGGTTTTTCAGAGCAACATCCTTGATTCTCCCTTCTCAATGTGATTAGGCGATAACGTAAATGGCGGCCTCGTCAAATTAAGGTTGAAACCAGTGTATCGAGGTTCAGAGGTAATCTGGATCTAGACGGCCTCTAGCCGTGGATCTATCCAGGGACAATCCGGATCAGCTTCCTGTACAGCTTTCACAACCCAGCTAACACTAGACATCCGATGTTAGTGTTAGTGCGGCGACCGACTTTAGAAGCCTAAAGTCGATCCCTGCACTGAGAGGGTTACATATTTATAATGACCGTAGACCCACAACAACTGTGATTTGAATGGTTTATAAAACGGATTAGAAACGAGTCTAGTGGTGTTTGGCGGTGATAGCTTTAACCCTTACAGTGCGGGGACCGTCTTTAGACGTCAGAATCTGACGTCTGTAGACGTCAGATTTTGACGCCTAAAGACAGCTCTCGCACTGAAAGAATTATAAAAAAATATAATGGATGTAGACCAATAACGTAGGTATTCAAATGAGGATGGAAAGAGCTAAGTAAGACATTTATGATGATTTTTAAGTTGAAAACCTCCTTTTAGTCTCCATGGTTTAGGCCAATACAAAACTATGTTGGCGTTATAAGGGTGAAATGCAGGGCCAGCGTGGCGTACGGTGAACCAACGTTAAACCAACATTGAGTTAGCGTCTGTAGTGTTTGGAGGAAAGACGCTGGCCCAACCCTTCAGGTGCTGGTCACCATTTATCTTGTCTGCTAAAAGTATTATTATTGTTTTAAATAACAGTTTGGTTTTATAAAGATAAAATAATATGGATTGATATCAAGATTAATACTATGTTTGACTGAAATATAGCAATACAAATCTAATGAGATTTTGCTCAGTTGAAGATGTGAGTCGGCGAAGCGAGACGTAACTACAAGGGTTAACCCTTTACACCCTCACGATGCGTTAAAACATCATTTTACATTCCTGAAAACAGACTTAATTTTTCTACAGCAAAGATTTTTCGAACGAAAATTTCCATGAAACTGGTTTACCAATTCATGGCAATTTTCTTTAATTTTTAAACCACATCAAATCATCTTAATCCACTACAAGTCGAGAATTGCGACAGCAATTCGCGGCTTGTAGTGAGTGACGATGACGATAGTAAATTCAGGCTTGAAATGGTTAAACACCAAGACATTAAGTTGTGTCTGAGCATTGCCGAACAGGCATGGTTTATGACCCTTGTGAATAATATGAACCACGCCGTGCAGGCATGCATGGTTTCCATTGCAGGGAATGCAAGGTTTTTATTTTTTAACTAGAAAGAATTGTTCGGAAACGAACACGAAATCAGCCCTCCGTTATCGCTAGACCACTATTTTAAAATTGTTTGCTCCCAAAAGTTAATCAGGTCATTGGCTGACATTACTGTGCATATTTGCCAAGTAAGAAGAAGATCTGTTGGAAACTTTTCCCTGAAACGCGCTAACAAGTATTTCTTTGTTAGTGGCCCTAGTAATTAAAGGGTTGATTATATGGGGATCAAAATGTCACAAAAAATCCACTAGTGGTATGTGATGGTTATGTGAAGTATGAGGAAGCAGAAATTCATAGATCAGCTATTATGCAAGATTTCTGAGATAATGAAAACAAAAATTAAAATGGCCGACTGGCGGCCATTTTGGATTTTTTAGTGTGAAATTTGTCATGGATTATCCTTGTGTGAGACATTACATTTTGATTTATACTCATGGTCCAGCCATTTTGCATTTCTTGAGTTAAGTAAATATCACAAAATTCAAAATGGCCGCTAAACGTCTATTTGAAATTGTTTGATCCTAAAAGTTAATCAGGTCATTGGCTGACAAAGCTAAACATATTTGTCAAATTAAAAGAAGATCTGATGGCAATTCAAGGGTTGATGATATGGAGATCAAAATGTCATCAAAACGATTCCCCAGTGGTATGTGATGGCTATGTGAAGTATGAGGAAGCAGAGGTTGATAGATTAGTAGCTATCTTGAAAACAAATAACTGCGGCGGCGCGGAGGCGGTGGACCGTGTGGAATACAGTATGCAGCTCGCCTCGGCGAGGGCTGCTTAATTAACAATAAAACAACAGCCTAATCTACAGGTCGTATTGCAATAAAATATATTTACACCAAGAGAGTTTTTAGTCCTTTGCCTGCTAATCACGTCAATAGTCGTTATTAATCACCCTGTAGAGACTTCAGTTGTATTCGTTCTCACTCTACCCCTGAATGCGATGAGGCCTTTTCCACCTAATTGAGCACCCCTCTCCACGCGACTCCCAACTGTCGGCCCATCCCCTAAATTTCAAACTCTGCCCAAAATTGTGAAAGTGGTACATGTTGAACAAATATAGCTTTTATTGCAATAAATATGTTACCCATACTTTTCTAATTTAAGTATGTCATAGCATACATATTTTACCATAAATAGAGACACATATAACGTTCTGAATTAATTTCTTAACTTTATATGAGCACATTTATTCTCGAAATTACGTATTATTTTTAAAAATGAAACCACATATCTTGCGTGCGTTTTCGTTCATAAGTAGATAATTAGGGGGATTATATCGACACAAAATCACAAGAATAAGAGTTTAGCCACTGTTTAAACTGTTTTCGATTTTTTAGCTGATGTAATCAGGTAATCCCCCGTTTTAGGCTCTAATTATTCAATTTGTAATCAGAGGTGGCAATATTTGACTGTATAATCCAGTTGTACACACTCTATAATTGTGTGATAGGCTGTACAAATAACATTTCGCAGATGGCAAGGACACAGTGCTGCCTCAATGTTGAGCCATTATCATCGACGCTGTCACAACGTGGGAACAGAGTTGGTCAAGTTCTCGCATCGCTTCGCTTCGCGTATACTGTCACTTGGATTGATGTTCCCAGGCCATACGGTGCCGTCTGATTGCCGGCGCGTTGCGATTAGCTTTGATGTCTAAGCTTGGGGGGTGTCGCACGAGAGGCTTTGCACTTTCAATGAATTATAAAATAAGGAAAATAAATAGCGTAAGCCCCAGGAATGCATAAAGATCAAGCGAATGACCTTCAACACATGTTCAAGACGCTGATCCAATATTGATTTGATGCTTGGTCAGCTTTGTAGAAGGTGGGCCAACATCAAATCAATATTGGGCAAATTTCTTGTATTGTCTGGTGTTCAATCAAACAGAAACCCTAAAACAGCCATGCGAAATGGATTTCTACTTATCAACCTATTTATCGGAAGCACGCATGCGTCTGAGCCGGAGTTTGTCTCTCCGGTGTAATTCGCGAGCAAACTACACACTAAACAATATAGGTTATTTAAAAAGAACCCTTCAGTAGGCCTACTATTAACATGCAGCCCCAGGAGAACCCTGTAAGGGTTCTCCTGGGGCTGCAAGATAGTAGTACTCAAGGGTTCCTTCTAAAGAACCTATATTGTTCAGCGTGTATTACTGGATGTACCTTTATCTACGGTGACGAAGAGATGTTATTACAAGTCGAAACACCAAATTTTGCCATATCCACGGTGGGGAAGAGATGTCATTATACAATACAAGTCGAAGCACCAAAGTTTACTATATTTACGGTGACAAGGAGATGTCTTAACAAGTCGAAGCACCAAAGTTTACCATATTTACGGTGGCAAAGAGATGTCATCACAAGTTGCAGCACGAAAGTTTACCATATTTACGGTGGCAAAGAGATGTCATTACGAGTAAAAACACCAAAGCTTACCATATTTACGTTGGCAAAAAGATGGCATTACGAGTAAAAACACCAAAGTTTACCATATTTACTGTGGCAAATAGATGGCATCACGAGTAAAAACACCAAAGTTTACCATATTTACGGTGGCAAAGAGATGTCATCACAAGTCACAGCACCAAAGTTTACCATATTTACGGTGGCAAAGAGATGTCATTACGAGTAGAAGCACCGTGGTCTTGACAACATGAAGGCAAGACAAACATGGACCAATATAATCAATCAACCCACTCATTCCAAATCACACGATAATTCGTTATCTGAATAATTTCATTGTTTATATGTGCTTAACCCCCGAGGCGCTGACATATTTTATGTAACCCATAGGGAGGAAAAAAAATGAAATCATCATAAATGTCTTTGTTAGCTCTTTCCGGTTCATTTGCATGATTTGTATACCTATGTTATTATGGTTATGGGTCTCCGGCCATTATAAATATATTACACTTTCAGGATCGACTTTAGATTTTGATTCTAAAGTCGGTCCCCGCGCTGAAAGGGTTACATTCTGTAATATCTGCATGCGACCCACATCCATCTACAAATACCAAGTGGTGTGCGACAAGCAAACGAGAACTCCCATCTGTGTCTGCATGAGTCCAGCATTGCCTGGACAGGATACACAAATCCTGCTTGAGCCGTACTAAGACATACTGCCGCGTACAGGTCAACAGTAGTAACTGCTTACTTTTTAATAAACTAGTTACTGCCTTTTTTCTTTTGTATGCCAGTGTGGCATGCACAATAGGGATCACGAGATATTCAGACCCAAAAAACAACAGGCGATGGCGCAATGTTTGGTCATCTTCGCAAAATGGCTACAGGAAATATCAGAATAAAGCCGCTCTTGATTGGACTCGTCTGCCAGCCAGATCAGCTCTGCCATGCAAAGCCAAAAGGCACTATCTGCTTACTTTACAAGTAAGCAGATACTGCCATTTGACCTTGCAAGGCAGAGCTGTCACCCGCGGCTAAGTCGTCTACATTGTACTCAGATGAATTGATTGGTCTGGGAGTTTTCGGGTTGATCCGTTTCCTCAGCATTGGGTCAGCAAAGTAGATGTCCGCTAACAATTTCTATGCCATCAGCCATGTTTTCGTCCTTGTTTTAAATGAAAAAAAAAAAAATCTAATGAGAGATGGTGGAAACCTAACATTTAGGGGAAAAAACATTGAATCTCTTTCTGGAAAAGTTATTGAGGGCGACGAAAAGACACTTTTGACCTTTTTTTAAAAAAGTTAATCGGGGCGACAAAAAAAAAAAAAAAAAACATAGCTGGATTTTTTTTAAATATAATATAAGCTGTTTTTATCTAAAAAGTTTTTTCTTGGTAATGCGCAGCCTTACTATAATGCGCGCACTCATGTAAAACAGAGAAAGTAGTGGTCTAGGATTATACGGTACCACACTTATAACATACTACCTTATACAGCTTACGCTTTCAGCAAATAAAACACGAGGGTTAAATCAATGCTGATTTAATGTTGGTCCACCGTCTGCGACGTTGGCCCAACATTAAGGCAACATTGGTTGAATGTACCGTGCTTGACGGAGCAATGGTGACACAATAAGCTGCTATTATGACGATGAGAGTCCATAAACCAGTAAACATGAAATATTTCTGTTTATAGTTTTGATTAGTGAAGTTCTATAAACAAGATAAAAAATGAAATGAATCGGGCTTTAGGCCACCTTTGTGAACATATAGGCCAAACTGGGCCAGGAGAACCTCCTGAGGATGGTGGGATGAATGAGATGACACTATCCTCCAGACACAGGATTCGAAATTCGTGCCCTGGGGATCTGAGGCCGAGCGCGGTACCTCTCGGTCACGGAGGCTCCCCTCAATACTGAGTCTATAAACAGGATAAACAGAGGAGCACATACTTTTGAAAATAATTGGCAATCCGTTATGTTGAAGACACGTGTATAAATAAATCTGGACGTATGATAAGCCCCATTAGCCGAGACGATATTACGTGATCACCAAAAACAGCTAATGCGGGTTTCTTAATATACTTCCAGATTTGTTCGTACACGTGTCTTTTACTGAGAGGATTTCTACATATTTTCAAACGAATGTGCTCCTCTCTTTTTTATTATTTGCCGTGTAAAACTGCCTTTTGGCTTTGAAGAGCATGCTCTGCCTAAGCGGGAGGCTACGTGTAATAGCAGTCCTGGAAAACATTATAGTCGCGACTACCCTCATTTTTAGACCATTTGACATGTTATAAAATACTGAGATGACGCTAATGGATTTAAAGAGGCGACATTTTTTATTTATTTATTACATGTTAAAAAGACTAGGGGCCTAAGTTTCAAATGATACAATATATTTCAATGAATTTTTCAGGGTTGTCGCCTTATCAATAGCAAATAGTACTTGTAAAATTTCATGACAATTGGTTGAGAATTGACTGAGAAATCGGCACGGCACGGTTAATGTGAACGTTCAAAAAGTGATGTTTTAACACTGGACGGGACCAGCGTGGCAGACGGTGTCCCCGCATTAGAACAGTATTGTTTCAACATTATTGTACTACCTGACTACCTAAGGTGACATTACTGCATTGTCACTAATGTTACTTGTCTTCTGTGTCTGGTCTGTGAAAGAAAAAAGGAAATGAATAGGGTTTTAGACCACCTATCTATGCACATATCTAGACTAAACTGGCCCACTGTGTTTGTAACCAGGCAGCATATAAGCACAAAAAATGGGTTCCATAAATGGGTTCTACCAGGTCTAGACATTTCATTGTTTGTTTAGTTATTTGAAGTTCAGATTTAGCTTAGATCTATTTTCTGACGAACAAGATATGTTTTAACAATTTTGAGAAAGGAATGTGCATGTTGGCCCATGATTATTCCGAAACGTCTACCAATAATTGTGTATATTCTATGAAACTCAATGACCTTGACTTCCTTTGTTTTCACCGAGCTGGCTAATACAATGAAGTATGGGGGAGGGGTCTTATATAACCTTATTTCCACCGATTGACGTCACTGCGTTTCACAGAATAGGGACTTTTCGCAGGCCTACTGTACACGCCACCTGAAGATAAATCCCCTAATTTGGCAGACGACACACAATGGCTGGTTAAACTGGATAACACTCGTCCACATTGCTCCATTATTGGCAAAATGGTGGCCAACGCATCTAAATTTGTCCAAACACGAGTAAAGCGTTGGGCAAACTTCCAGCGTTTGTCGGATATACACGAGACAGACTGATGAGCAAACATTGCCCAACACGCAAGACATCGGTTGATTCAATGCTGGTTTAATGTTGGGCTGCCGTCGCAGACGGTGGCCCAACATTAATCCAGCATTGCGTCACTGTTTGGTGTTTGCTACGAGTATTCAAATCACGTGCATGTCAGAGTGCATTGTGATGTGTACCTCCCAAATAAATCTGGAGCATGACTTTGAATGACATATAGCATATAGTCTGAGGTTGATGCAGTCAGATGCATGGGTTAGCGTCACAGTTGGAGAGCATAACACAGTGCTCCAAACTGTTCAAATGCATGGAGTGTACAGTGCTGCCTGTGGTACTGTACACTATAAAGAACCCTTGAAGTCATTCGAAATAAGTAAGGCATAGTCCCGGTTTCTGTCGCGATATTGCCATGATTATACAGAAAGCGACGTAACGCAATATTCGCATGGGGAGAATAACAAAAGCTGTATTTCTGTATGCTGTAGGCAGTGTACGCTGAGAACTCAGATCAACAGTTTCATGAACAATGTGAGAGTAACCCTATTAACCATTTAACCGCCAAATTATTCAATCTGAATTTTCACCCACCCGAAGTTGTGTCTCGCTGACGCGATCCACAACTTCAAGTGAGTGAAAATTATTCAGATTTGATCAAATGGAGGTCATCTGTTTTCAAGTATTGCTGATTGATGTATCATTTTATCTTTAACATGTTTAAAAGGTGGTACTTGATGTGCTAATAAAAAAAAATGAAAACCCGAATATATGCGACACCGGCGGTTAAAGGGTTAAAATGATAAATTACCCTATAAAGACTAGCGTTTATATCCCGCGTTAATATATTACTCTCATTGATCAAACAATGACGCATTCATGTTAATTCATTCAGCAATCGATCGTCCGCGCACCGGATTTTCGGGGCACAACATTACGAATGGCAATGATTACAGACTCTGTATCGCACTGAATGACCTGGTGTAAGTCAGAAAAGAAGTAAGGGATTTCCACTCAAATGCTTTGAGGTATTTCAAGTCGGTTTGTGCAACAAGAATAACAATAATGTAACATCTTGAGATTAGGTATTAATCCTTTCAGCTCGGGGACCGACTTTAGATGTCAGAATATGACGTCTACAAACGTGACCGTCAGATTCTGAAAGAGCTAACTAAGACATTTGTGATGACTTAAAATTGAAAAACCTTTGATCTACATGGTTGATACAAAAATATTTCAGGGCTGTAAAGGTTAACTCAAAAGGGAAACCCTGCCAATCTTAGAATTTAGCTCATCACTTGCCAAGGCAAGCATGAAGTGAAAAACTGCACTAGACTAGCTGATTCTGGTTTCAATCAATTAAAGCACCTATGATAAGAAGACTGAGCTCAGAGACTGTTTAAGCGTTATTTTTTTACAGGTCCGCATTGTGACAAAAATATCAGGATTACAAATACAGTCATTACGATTATCATGCTTAACATGATTACCATGCTACCATGATAATCAGTGATAATCATGTTTAACACGAAGATCATCTTTAACACGATTATCAGGATTAATACGCATGTTACGCCATAAGTCTTCACACTGCGACTAATGAGAACATCAGCTATTTTTGACCCTGTGTAATATTATGTTATTGTTCGTCCCAAGGCGCTGGCACACTGCTGTTTTAAGGTTGGGCCATCGTCTGCGACGCTGGTCCAACGCTGGATCAACATTAAAACAACAGTGGGCTGATATGTCATAAAGTGCCACACGTCAGACTACGTACTTCACACGTTCAGGTCTACGCCATCGATGCAACATATATATGCTGTAAAACTCAATAGTTCTGACCTCCAATGTTTTCAACTAGGAATTTAATACAATGAAGTATGGGAGAGGGGGACTTATATCACATTGTTTCTGCGTTTCATAGGATAATGACTTTGTTTACTCATTCTGAATATAATGACTTTGTGTACTGATTATAGTGCAGAAATTTAAATATTATTTTTAATAATTTTCCGAATGCCGTAATAAATTGAATGTAATACCTGATTTTACAACAGGAAATAAGTTAAATTGACATGGTAGAAATGAATTATAAACCCATATTTAAGTTCGAAAATGCTAGTTACTTGATAGACCTGAGCCTGTATTCTCGTACAAGCTGTATCGGAGGCTTATTATTAACCTACCTGTTTGGCATTTTCTTGAGGAATATTTCCCTCAGTATGGCCGTTTCGGCCTTGACCCTCTCTGCACCATCTTCAGCCTCTTGTCTTCGCTTCCATTGAGTCTCCCAGCCTTGGAAGAAGTCCAGTGTGGCCTGCAGGTTGGACACGCTCTGGCTGTACTGTCCAGCCCATAGCTGCTCCTGCACCGACAGAAGACACCTGTCAAGATGGCTGCAATTAGAAGAGTCTAAATTCATAAAGTTTATGTCCGCTTTGGGAAGGTCTGTGGTGGTGGGGCTCACTAAATCAGCCACATAGGGTTCTAACACAGCCCAGAATTTTTTGACCTCCTCTTCGGTCCATTGCGGTTCTCTCCGCCGTTGTTTAATAGGCTTATCATCAGGGGTGACTCCTAATTCGGGGGAAACCCTCTGGGGCTCGTCCATCTCAGTACTGGAAGCAGTGGGAGATTCCTCAGCCTCGTCTTCGTCTATGACGTATGATTTAAGTTTACTCCAGCCCTCCATGGACAGGCGTTTGACCGTGTCGGTTGCCATAGCGCCAGGAAGGCACCCGGCCAACTGGGCCACTGTCATCGACAGGGCACCCTTTGTGAGCCAGACGACCTTGGTCTTCTACCAGCTTTCAACACATACTGTTTATCCTAAACATCAACTCCAAATACCTACAACAACACACAGCAGAGCTATGATGCATCCGTAGCACAAACAATGAATCAATGGTAAACGGACAAAGGGCAAAATCGTTTGACCTCTAGACCTAGAACCTATATGTACATAGTGATAAAGGTTTATAAGACCGGACAGACGTAGTTCTTCTACCTCTATGCTATAATGACCCAAAACCACTTCAAGTTTAACCCTTTTGGCACAGGGATCGATTGTAGACGTCAGATTCTGACGTCAATAGACGTCAGAATCTGACGTCTAAAGTCGATCCCCGCGCTAAAAAGAGAAAATATTTATAATGGCCGTAGACCCATAACATAGGTATTCAACTGAAGCGGAAAGAGATAACTAAGACATTCACAAATATTTCAAAATGAAAAAAACATCTTTGGTACCTTAGGTTATATAAACACATTTCAGCGCTTTAAAGGTTGAGAGCAATACAATATATCTATATAAAACATCAAATGTAGCGCTTTAAAGAGGCCTACTGAGGCTATTCAGAGTCTTCAGATGATGTATTTATTGTAAAAAGCATAATTTTATGTCCATTTCACTTTGTACTGGTATTTTTAATATGTACAAGGCGGTGTTTATGATGCATTCTAGCTTTACATGTTCTTTGACGTGAATCTATTTGTATCGTGGCCTCTCATTTAAATACCCTACCAGAGAAAGGGTCTCTCATAAAAAACGTTCTCATTGATCTTTGAAGTGAATCTATTTGTATCGTGGCCTCTCATTTGAAACTAGAATAGATAACAGATCATGTGTCATGCAAGTTTAACCCTCTAACCCTTACAACGCCGAAATATTTATATATAAACCATGAAGACCAACGGTGTTTTTTAATTTGAAATCATCATAAATGTCTTAGTAATGTCCACCCCTACACTAAAAGAGTAAAATCTTTATAATGGCCGTAGACCCATAACATGTATTCGAATATAGCGAAAAGAGCTACCTCATTTATGATGATTACGAATTCAAAGAAACCCTTTGATCTCCATGGTTTATATAAAAATATTTCAGCGTTGTGAGGTTAAAGAGCATTAACACAACAGTCAATCACCTCCCCAAGAGCAAGTCTACTATTCTACATCTCAGATAGGTCACTATAGACCAACGTATGTTTTTTCTTCCCTTCTCACGTTTTATACAAAATTGATAATTTGCCAACGCAGAGGGTGGTGTAATCTGAAAACAACGACCTGCGAAGTTCGAGCCCATACACATTCTGTCTGGCATAACACATTGTACTGAGTTAATGCACTATGCTTCAATCGATAATGCACAAACGTTATACGTTCGTGTAATGTAGCGGAAGCCATTCATTTTTAACACCCAAGTAGAACGCCTCTCGCAAAACTTCATGGCGGCGTGAGCAAATATACTAAAATGTTTTACGTTGCTATGATTACCATTATTCAGTGGTGCATCATTTTTTGTAACGACGATCAATTATCAGGTTATAACTCTCTACCGCTAAAGTGAGTGAGTGAGTGAGTGAGTGAGTGAGTGAGTGAGTGAGTGAGTGAGTGAGTGAGTGAGTGAGTGAGTGAGTGAGTGAGTGAGTGAGTGAGTGAGTGAGTGAGTGAGTGAGTGAGTGAGTGAGTGAGTGAGTGAGTGAGTGAGTGAGTGAGTGAGTGAGTGAGTGAGTGAGTGAGTGAGAGTAAAGGGAGCGAAATAAAGTTTTAAAGTATTAACAAGATTTAGAAAACATTATTTTGTGATCATTATAAGATATGTTTGTAAACAGTGACCTGAATCATAAGGATTGTGATATGTGTCTAAACAATGAACTTAAACACAACAAGTTGATTGAGCTTAATGCCAGAATATTCATCACCTAATTATACATTGTGACATAGATGAGAGGTGTTTTTATGGTCCTTCTATAAAGGATTAAACCGCTAATCACGATAATAGCCGTTTAAATCGCAGTTATTGGGAACAAAATGAGTGCTTAAACATCATGATTTGCCATTATTTCGTCTTAAACTAAACAAACATGGTTAATTTTCAGCGACTTTAAGTTGTGTCTCGGTACCGAGACACAACTTAAAGTGGGTTAAAATTTAAATTATTTAATTCAGGGGTTTAACCTATGTTATGGGTCTACGGCCATTATAAATATTTTTACTATTACAGTGCGGGGATCGACTTTAGTCGTCAGAATCTGACGTCTACAGACGTCAGATTCTGACGACTAAAGTCAATCCCCGCACTGTAGTCGTCAGAATCTGACGTCTGTAGACGTCAGATTCTGACGTCTAAAGTCAATCCCCGCACTGTAATAGTAAAAATATTTATAATGGCCGTAGACCCATAACATAGGTATTCAAATGAATCAGAAAGACCTCACTAAGACATTTATGATGATTTAAAATTGAATAAAATCCTTTGATCTTGAAGGTTTTTTGAAAATAATTCAGCGTTTTAAGGGTTACAAATCCCTGTATTTGTAACTGATGACTACAATGACAGGAAACAGTGAAAATACTCCCACACGTACTCTCATAGGGAGAATCACTAATCCCACATGCTGTCAGCCAACACGAAAATATTAGATGATCTGTTTCTGACGTTTACACAGACATGAAGGCCTATGGTACACGTACGTTACCTTATCGGTCTGATTGTTATCTTAACGTGTGCTGTATCATGTTATACCCCTTTAACCCTTAAAGTGCTGTATTTTTTGTGTATAAACCGTGGAGACGAAAGGTGTTTTTTTCAATTTGAAATCATCATAAATGTCTTAATTAGCTCATTCCGCTTCATTTGAATACCTATGTTACGAGTTACATTACGGCCATTACAAATATTTCAGTTCTAACAGTGCGGGGAGCATTTTTAGACGTCAGAATCCGACGTCTACAGACGTCAGATTCTGACGTAATAAGACGGTCCCCACGCTGTTAAGTGTTAAACGGTTTAATCAAGTTGGATATTAACGATGGCCAACTCGATGAAACCAATACTCGCTAGATATTTCCACAATCAGACACTTGCACTTTTACCCAAATAAAATGTATGTGTAGGCTACAATAGTTCCGTTGTGCCATTGAATATTATTATTATATCTGGTACATGACATTATAATATAGTCCCTTTGGATATGAAAGGGTATATCTGCCACTTTGAAAAGTGTCAGATACACCCTTTTATATCCAAGGGGATTATATATCCGTTACAGGATATGGAAACTCCAATGAAATACAGTCATCCTCATTATTGCTAGCCAAAATGTCTCATGTATCATGTGTATATGAGCAGATGAAGACCTGCAGACAATGTTGGGTTAATTCAGAACCGACGTCTCAAACGTAGCCCCAAAACTAAGCCAGTATTTGGTCAATATCCCACATTTAATGGGATATAGGCTACGTGGTGAATTCTGAATCAATTTTTTTTGAAACTACCAGCTGACAACAAAAATAGACGAGGTGCTAACTTGAAGCTCCGCATGTGAACGCGGTTTGAGATACGATGTAAAGTACATGGTAATGATATCTAGTGAAATTGATAAACAAATTGGTTTTGTATGAGGCATACTCATTTCTGCTGATTTAGTGGGACACCGCACGTCAACCAATGGAATTGACTACTAAATAATTTACTTTTGTTGTCCTCTTTTCTTTTCTCTTCTCTCGGGAGACATCTTGCCTGACCCTCACAGCGCGGCGTCTATAGACGTCAGATTCTGACGTCTAAAGTCGATTCCGGCGCACTAAAAGACTAAGCTATTCATAATGGCCGTAGATCCATAACATAGATATTCACATGAAGCGGGAAAGCTAACTAAGACATTTATGATGATTTCAAAAAACCTTTGGGGGATCGACTTTAGACGTCAGAATCTGATGTCTGTAGACGTCAGATTATGACGTCTACAGTCGATCCCCGCACTGTAGGAGTAAACATATTTATAACGGCCGTTGACCCATAACATAGGTATTCAAATAAATCAGAAAGTGATAACTAAGACATTTATGATGTTTTCAAATTGTAAAAGCCCATTAGATTTCCATGATTTCCATAAAAAAATATTCGGCGCTTCAAGGGTTAAAAATGTAGGGGTGTGTCACCAGATAGCAGTGACAGTAACAGGAAATCTGATTGACCCATTGTGAACCAAAGACATGCATAGCTGTAATATTGCCAGTGACACTATTCGCTACTATTAAACATGTCAAACTTTAAATTAAAAGCAGATTTGCAAATCTGAATCTGTCAACGTTATTTTTCTCTGTGGACAAATGCCAGTTTTAGATAGCTAACGAAAACAATTTATTTGATGGGGACAATTAAAAAAAATATCTTTAGATATGAGATAATAATGCCTGATTTTTTTTAGTTAATGTGTATTTATTACGTCTCCTAAAGAATACAACCTCCGTTTTTGACAATTTGAACATCTTAACATTAAATGCTACGTGCTGGACTGATTAACCTAGTCTAGGAGCCAAGGGGTGTTTGCGTACAGGAGCTCCGAATTAACCCACCTATTTTTGATAGTGGACCACCTGGGTGGACATTCTGATAATGTCTTAATTTTTTTTTATAAGACATATAATCATAGAACATGTAGAATGGAACACTTAATGATGAAATTGTAATTCCCTATGAACTTTATCCAATCTGATTAATTTTTCCCACTTTATCACAGCGTCTACACGCGTTATTTTGAGTGTTTAAATGATGCTGTTAGCCATCATTACATGTGAAATATTCCAAAAATCCCGAAAAAAAGAAATTATGTCGGTTTTTCTGGAATGTTTGGCAAGTTTACTAATATTATTAATATTGAATGTGGCTCTGATGGTACCAATAGCATATTTGATCACCCCTAATGTTTCTAAAAAAAACTTGTATAATATATATTTCACTAGAAGAAACACTAAATAAGGTAACAAATTATTCATTTAAAAATTGGGGACGATTAAATTTTTAGGGGCGTTTAATTTTGCGAAGTGGTCAAATCATTCCATATCTTGACCCATGGTGACCTTGAACTTTACTTAATCATATTGACTTTTTTCTCATCTGGTTACACGGTCTACACTCGTCATTTTGAGTGCTTAAGTATTGCTGCAGGTGGGTTGATATGACATGTTAAATGCATAAGATCGTTAATTTTGGCATGGTTTTCCGGTTTTATTTTTTTATTCAAAATCTTGAATATCTCATTTACTGCCGGGTTTCAGAATGTCCACCCTCGCTAAAATTGTGCCCCACGTGGTTCACTATCACAAACAGGTGGGTGATTTCGGGGCCATTTTTGTACGTAAACACCCCTTGGCCCCTTGACTAACCGTGACAATTGGGCTACTGCTATTTCTACTCATTTTTGTTCCCCTCGGCAGCTGAATTACCGCGCAATGTGGAATCACAGCGACAAGTGGATGAAAATGACTTGATTTAAGAATTACCTGATCATAATTTATCAAATCTGCGCTGAGAGTTTACCAATTAATCACTTTTCTCGATAAAATGTACATAAGCAGATCTGAAATAAAACTCAGCTTTGCAGAGCAGAATTATGCTACTATCATTAACCCTTTCAGTGCGGGGGGGGGGGCGTCGTTATCTGACGTCTGTAGACGTCAGATTCTGACGTATAAAGACGCCCCCCGCACTGAAAGAATTAACAAAATTATAATGACCCATAACATAGGTATTCAAATGCAGCGGAAAGAGCTAGCTTAACATCTCTGATGATTACAAATTGAAAATAATCCTTTGGTCCCCATGGTTTATACAAAAATATTTCAGCGTTGTAAGGGTTAATGGCTGTGAAGACTGCTGGGATCAAGGACGCATCTGGATTTACAATGTGTGGCCTTCACCTTATTATAGGACAGGATACCTTGCCATGCCTTCCTGTCGGGCTGACGCATGGACACTGACTACAATGGCTGACTCACATGACAGAGTGGTGCGATGGCCAGCCCTCTCAAGGCGAATCACCAACAACTTAGGCTTGTGATTGGTCGAGATGGACATCTCGACCAATCACAAGCCTAAGAGCTGGGTCAATCGCTTTTAGAGTGTTGGTCAGTATTAAAACATCACAGACAGTCTTAGATGGCGTAAGGCTATACATAGAGGAAATGGAGGGAGTGAAAGTAAACTTCTCTTAATTTGTATTGCTATTAAGTAAAATATAGGCAGTGGCTTATCGTACTATGTGATTCTTTATAATGTAACTCTATGACAGCCTTGTTTACGAAATGACGGGCTCCCATTGACTGTCATTACAACTCTGTCGTAGGATTAGGCCACTCCGAATAAAGTCATGTACGGAGCTCTGATATTGCAAAATAATACATCGTGCCAGAAAAAATTTACGTGGTATTTTTGTTTAATGTGATGTAAAGAAGCTTCCAAACCGGTACGACTCGAGTGAACTTCATGCATTTATTTCGTGGCAAAAATTAAAAAATAAAACATGAGTTCTGCGCAAATTGTTAGAGGGTGTGTTATCAAAGAACCTTTTTATATTTGTAAATATTTGTATTTAAACCATACAGATCAAATGTTTTCTTTTTAATTTGAAATCACCATAAAGGTCTTCGTCATCTTTTCGGCTTAATTTCTTATGGGTTTACGGCCATTATAAATATTTTACTCTTTCAGTGCGGGGATCGACTTCAGACAGCTGAATCTGATGTCTATGGACGTCAGATTCGGACGTCTATAGTAGTTCCCCGCGCTGAAGGTGTTAAATGAACACCTTAGTCACACGGAGCTCTGTTTCTCATCGACCAAAAACTGAATGACATTTTTTTGTCATTATCACACACGACCGACGAATATCTCTTTATATATTTTCTCTCTAGCTAATCTCTGGTTTCTGGTAAATACGGACATGTTTCGGCAACGTCTCAGAGATTTTTATAATTCCTCAAGAATTATACGAGACGCTGAACCAATGTTGATATAATGTTGGCCCACCGTCTACGACGTTGGCCCAACATTACATCATCATTGGTTTACCGTATTGTATAATCCTGTGTATAGACGTAAATACAGTACTTACTGATATGTCTATGAGAGTGTCCAAGACCTCCTTGTGCTTGTGTGTGTTATGTGTTCGTGGCCTTGTGTATGTGTGTGTGCTACCGAAAACCAAGTGTGACAACGCGCTGTCAACATCAACCCTGGTCAAAACATGCGCAGATGGTGATCTCATATCCTTACCCCCCCCCCCCCCCACCTCACCCCTCATCCTGAGACATGTGATTAATATTGGGCCGACGTCTCAGACTGTGGACCAACATTGGCGCAACACCGGGTCAATGTATTATGTTCGCAAGGATATGTTATCAGCATTGAGTCATTGTCTGTTACTAAACGTGCTGGCGTTTTAAACTCAAAGGGTAACAGTCTAGTTCCGGGAATATTGATCGATATGTACGTAAGTTGTCCTTAATTACATAGTAATTTCAAATGCAGGTGGTTTACACCCCTTCAGTGCTAAGGTGTACCAATGATAAAAATAAAATCCACATCATATCTTAACAATTTCAGTGCGGGAATCGACTTTAGTCGTCAGAATCTGACGTCTGTAGACGTCAGATTCTGACGTCTAAAGACGATCCCCGCACTGAAAAAAATAACACATTATAATGGGCGTAGACCCATGACATAGGTATTCAAATACAACAGAACGAGCCAACTAAGATATGTATGATGGCTTCAAATTGAAAACACCTTTGGTTTCCATGGTTTATACACAATATTTCAGCGTTGTAAGGGTTAAAAAGCTACTGGGATTTGACGGTAAATGCAAATGGCTGGATCGCCATCATTTAGCAATAAAAAGCCAACAAACAAAATGCAGTAACGCGTCCAAATTATTCCATATGCCTTTTAAATAACGCAATGGAAGCTGCTAATTGGTTAATCTTAAATTCAATCGTATTTCCAATTACAAGGGATAAACATGGAAAGTGCACATACCAATGCGGTACATCAGCCCAGCCCGAAGACTTAGGCCCAACATTGAGCCGGTGTTGGGGTAATGTGGGCTCCTACAATAGGAATAGCCCATGAGACTTGAGACGTAAGATAACTAGTATGGTATAATTAACTAAACACGATTGATCGATCGATCGATGGTGTCACTCGATTAACTGCGTCATATGTTTTCACGACACATGCCACGTGTGTCGTCTAAGCGGGCTTTGTTCCATGCATGCCTTCCTGGCTCATATCCACATGATACATGTCTCTATACAGTTATCAGGTTATGAAGATCCTATGTAATCAATTATGGCGCAACCCTTTGACCGCCGGTCCCGCTTATGTTCATTTTTTTCAAATTATAAGCACATTGTGTACATCATTTTAAACAAGTTAAAGATAAAACATGATATAAATCAACACTATTTGAAAATAGTTTACCACCATTTTGTCAAATCTGAATAATTTTCACCCACTTGAAGTTGTGAATCGCGGTAGCGAGACACAAGTTCAAGAGGGTGAAAATCCCAATTTAACAACTTGCCTGTTAATATCTTATGCTATTGTAGCAATCCGCTGTGCAAAGACAAAAGGCTGTAAGTGCTTACCTTAAAAAAACAGGTTTTGTATGGTAGCATTGTATCTCCATTGTTACGATATTATGATATTATTGATTAAGGTGATTTCACTACCTTATCTTCGGCAATATCTTAGGATATTCATTTCTCCATATAATCAACTCCATCGGGTGCTGCAAAATTGTCCTATAGTTTATTGTACACCAAATTCCGACCGGCATTCAGATTTTGATGTGGAAATAAATTTGATCACTTCATAGTATTGTGCTGTATAGTCAGGCTTATCATGCTAGCTGGTTATTTCATAAATAATCAGTTACTGCCTTCTGGCTTTGCATGGCTTATGACCGTGGCATGACATAATATCAGCCAACCCCTTACTTTCTAGGCCCGTTGTTAGACCATTGTGAATTCTTTTATTTACACAATCAACGAGGCGGGGGTTAGTAACTGTTCAGCTCTACCTAATTATGTGTCTCAACCCTAACCCTTAGAGCGCTGAATTTTTTTATGAAAACCATGGAGATAAAATGGTTTTACTCAATTTGAATTCATCATAAATGTCGTAGTTAGCTTTATCTGATTCATTCTTACAGTGCAGGGATCGACTTTAGGCGTCAGAATCTGACGTCTACAGACGTCAAATTCTGACGACTATAGTCGATCCCCGCGCTGTACGGGTTAATCAGCTAAATTAAATAATTTAAATTTCCACCCACTTGAAGTTGTGTCTCGCTACCGCGACCCACAACTTCAAGTGGGTGGAAATTACCATTTTTTGTTTAATTTGAGACCAAACATGATGTATGTTGATGTATGAACACACATTTTATTCCCAATAACAGGTGCCGTATTCTCGTACAAGTTACGATATATCGTAGGCTTCTGATTGGTCGAGATGGCCATCTACGATATATCGTAACTTGTACGAGAATACGGGCCAGCTATATTAGGTTATTCTCCCACTTGGAAATGAAATGAAATGAATCGGGCTTTAGGCCACCTTTGTGCACATATAGGCTAAACTGGGCCAGGAGAACCTCCTGAGGATGGTGAGATGATTGAGATGACACTGCCCTCCAGACACAGGATTCGAAATTCGAGCCCTGGCGGTCTAAGGCCGAGCACGCTACCTCTCGGTCACGGAGGCTCCCCACAATACTGACTTTCACACGTGGATGGGGAAGAAACATTTTTGTTTCTTTCAAACCGCCGAGACCGGGAACCGAACCCCGAACTCTGGCGTGAAAGGCAGCGGTGCTAACCACTACCCTATAGGCCCCCGCCCTCCCACTTGGAGCTCTTCAGGTGGTGCTTCTTTGGCACACACAAAGTTTAAGTGGTTAAAATGAAATAACGTAGGCCTAATCATGGTAATATCAAGGTGTATGCGCCATATTATTCAAATGTGATAAAACATACCAAGTATTTGATAGCATGTAATGTGTTTACATACACTTTTCAACTCAGCTATATAAAATATAAAATACACACAGATGTTAGTCTCGACCCTTCTTAACCCTTTCAGCGCGGGGACGTCTATAAAGTCTCAAGTCGATCTCCATATTGAAATAATTAAAATATTTATAATGGCCTTAGGACATAACATAGGTATTCAAATGAAGCAGGAAGAGCTAGCTAAGACATTTATGATAATTTCAAATTGAAAAAAAAAAGATATCTTGGGTTAAATAAAAATATTTCAGCGCTTTAAGGGTTAAGGGTGAGTGTAGTCAAGTGCACTGTCTTGCCAACTTAAAAGGCAGTAACTACTTACTATTCAAATAGTATTAACTGCCTTTTGGCTTTGCACATTGGTGCATGCTCTCAAATCTTGAGTGGATAATACTCGAAACAGTTATTCAACAAGCACAAGACATACAGCTGGCCCAAGGTATTCAGCGCTGCTCCGATATTAAGACAATATTGTGACAACGTCTATACTATATAATATAATGGCTTCATTATATAACAGTTTTATTTTACGACACACAATATAAAACGCAACAACAATGAAAAGTAAATCGATCGTAGTAATGCGTAATGAGTAATGCACTGTTATATAGCCTTTTCTTTGTTTGAGGCGCACAGTCATTGCATATAAATTGCCAAATTTCCGGCTAATTATACTATAATTAGCCTAAAATTTGGATTATAATTATTATAGATCATAGTTAATGATTAACGCGCTATCTTGCACCACTCTCTTATCTCATATGAGTTTTTGCGGGCCACATTATAGAACAAATAACATGTACCAAAGTTTATTATCTGTGATTAAAGGGATATTTATCTGCAAATAGTTGCGCTAATCGATCTTGATTTATCTTTACATGTATGTGAAGGGGTCATAATTATAACCCTTCTTTTGTCAGAGCAAGATATACATTTGTCGATATGGCAGTTAGTTGGAGTATGTAGTGTCTGAAGATACAGAAAGTGATGTTTGAAAAAAAATATGTACATGTAAATTACAAGAGATGCAAAAAATGATCTTCAATCATTAAAAAAAATGACACATCATACTATAGAGTATAGTGCAGTTAGGTGGAGTAGTGTCCCGAGATACAGAAAGATACAGACATAACACTTGTAAAATATGCGAAAAGGTCATCTTAAGGACACATTATACTATTAACGAAACAAGACCGAACAAGGCGTATTTCGTTACAAGCAAATAGTTTCCTGATGTGGCATTATAATGTTAGTATATTGAATTAGAATATCAGAATAACACTACATGTATATGACTAATATTAAACATTACTCAAGGTTTATTTCAATGCAAGCTGAGAAGTAAGCTCATGCCTGAATATTTAATTTATTGTAAAAAAAAAACTATTATTATTTATTATTTGTTATTATGAGTGCCCCGCAGTTTCTCAGTATGTTTTTTAAATTTGCTTAATTTATCATTATCCGTAAGAGATGAAAACACGTGTGCTTTATGCGACATGTTATTTAAAAATTGAAAACAATTCAAGCAATTGATTTTCTACTATAGCGAAGAACATTATCCCTTTAAGCGCGGGGACTAACTTTAGGCATCATAATCTGACGTCGATAGACGTCAGATTCTGATGTCTATAGTCGGTCCCCTCACTCAAAAAATTGAACATTTATAATGGCCGTAGACCCATAACATATAGGTATTCAAATGCAACGAAACGAGTTGACTAAGACATTATGAGGATTTCAAATTTTAATGGTTTCTTGGTTTACATAAAAATAATATTGTTTCATATTTTATATAAAATATTACATATTTTTTTCAAAATTTTCCATCGGAATTTGCTACATTAATTCCCTGTTATCATGGTTACCAAGTTATATTTCATGTATCACGACAAAAACACGGATTGCTAGGTTTTATTTCCAGCAAACACGAACTGTTGAACTAATATGATAATAAGAGCTAACTAAGCCATTTATGATTATTTCAAATAATAAAAAAAACATTTGGTTTCCATGGTTTATACAGCACTGTAGGGGCTAAGCATCCAGGTCTTTTTTATATGAGTAACTTGACTTACCGAATGTGCGAGTAGTCAGTGAGGAGCATAGACATGGACTGGAATGGAAGGTAAACACAATACTGATGATATTATAGAATACCCGCATCACATTAAACTGGTATGGCTTTATTATGCCTCCTACACAAAATACATACGCTTTCAACTCAAGATTATGGGAATAGTAATGATCCACATCAAAACGAAAAATGCTAATATAATTAATGCTGTCATACATATATGCATATATGCAGCCTTTTTTTTTGACATAACTAGAATTCTTTTCTGATTTAATTGTCATCACTATATATGTACGCGTATACATGTATACAGCAGGGTTCATGTCGTAAAATCACATAAACATACACTATATCTACACTTAACCCGTACAGTGCTGAAATATTTTTGTAGAAACCATAGGAAGCAAGGGTTTTTTTCAATTTGAAATCATCATAAATGGCTTCGTTAGCTCTTTCCGCTTCATTTGAATACCTATGTTATGGGTCTACGGCCATTATTTCAATTCTTTCAGTGCAGGGATCATCTTTAGACGTCAGAATCTGACGTCTACAGACGTCAGATTCTGACGTTTAACGTCGATCCCCGCGCTGCATGGAAGGGTTGCCATCGAACTAAGTGACATTTCCCTGATATTATATGTGTGTGATGTATACATGTAGACTATACATGTATATTTTAAAATTATACATGATACCTACATAAAATAACGTTAAAGGATATGATATGTAGAGATGGTCTATCGTTTCCTCCTTCAAAACCATAAATAACATAGCTACCATAACTATATTGTTAGCAACAAAAAATATACTGTGGAAAGCGTACACAACTAAAAAATTGTGAAAATGATATGATTCTAGAGGATGTATAAAACAATATTAAAATCTATAAAGTTGTACTTCATATATAATATGTATTTCGAGCCTTCTCAACACTTCGTGGAATCATCAACTGCATATATTCTGTATCAGTCTGAGATAATGGAAAATGTCTTCACATTTTACGGTATTAATATAACATTTTGTACATACAATTTCACTTATTATATACAAGTACATTCAATTATCAGTGAAACATATAGCTCGTGACACCTGTGTCATATTAATTTTAGACTGCGAAATTAATTGAAATTATAATTTTTTTCTTAATGCTGTTGGTGATAAGAGCCTATGACAAATACCAACTTTAATTACATGAGAGATTATTTGTATATGATAGAAATCATTGCAAAATTTAGCAGGCACAGTACAATATCAGAAAACGGTAGTGATGTGGTTTTTTTCATGGGCTCTCAAGGGTTGAACATACAGTTGCCAACCGAATTAATCAAATAATTGGATGTTACAATATTACACAAATTTCGGTGGAAATTACCCACTGCTAATTTTGGAACTAAACATTTGCAAATCTTGTCGTTTAAACATACATTTCGCTCCAAATATCAGTGATTTAATCGGCTTATAAAACGGACTAAAAACGATTTTAGTCGTGTTTAGTGCTTAAAGGGGGTCCTAACCACGAAAGGACAACACAACACATGAATGTGTTCGTGATCATGGTGATGATTCAGATGATTCGTTTCCAGGGAAGTACAGCTATCCAGTTAAATTACCTCAAGTAGAACATACCGAAATAAATTATCCTAAATTTTAGCAATTACGCATTTTTAAAAACCAATTTAGCTCATTTATGTGCACATGCACAATGTCATGGTCGTACTTGGATATTCCGAAAACATACAGAACCAGTTCTATTAAACATAACTTTTGAAACAAAACACAGAAATAACGCTTTTCGTGTTTTTTTTTCGTTTTTCTTTGTATTTTAATGACTGGAGAAAGTCACTTGAATCAGACTGAGTAGTACATGTATATATATATAGATTGATACCAGCAAATTTGTTTCTTACGATTGTCAGTCAGCTAAGTCGACTGCTGACTACTCATATGTTGATATACTTGACGGCGACGTTCAAAGAGTCAAACCGATGGGAATTGAATGAAAAATGTTATACATAAATTATTGTAGTATACATCACATAATACGAATTTACTTTATACTGCGAAGTAATTCCGCGAAAAAATATAAATTCCGCCACTTCTCGTGGTATTTCCAACACTTCTCGTGGTGCACCACTCGCCTGTACCGCACGGCTTCTGTGCACTCAGCAACCTGGAGACTTTCACTGGATGCTGGTTTAACGCTAGGACAATGTCGCAGACGGTGAACCAACGTTGATCAAACATTGGGTCAAAGTCTCGTGTATCCTGGCTGCCTTGTCCTTGCGCTGATGGACGCCGCAAATTAGATAAATGTGACGAGCGTCGATGGTTTTATCCCCGATGTGGACATATTCCCAGCAAACACGAGACATTGACCCACTGTTGGTTTGATGTTGGGCCAGTGTTGTAGTGGGTCAATATCTCGTATTTGTAAGACAGTTATTTGCTATATATATATATATCTGTATGTCTTACGAATATGGGGATTTCTCTGGGATATTTGTACCTATATTATTTCATAGGTTTAGTAAAAGATGTTTTAAGAGAGAGATTCCTAATCAATTCCATTCTTTATTGTTCTCTATATATAATACAGATATCAGCACACAGTTCACAATTAATACACGATTTCATTACAATGTCAGCTTCAATTCACATCTCCCAATATTATAAAACTTTAACACATTTGCTGGGTTGTACGGCAGACCTCAGCAAACAAGAAACGATGACCACGTTGACCCAATGCTGGTTTATTACTGTACCACAGTCTGCGTTAGCCCAACGGTGTGCCAACGTAATAGGTGAATTTCTCCTTAGAAAACACTGAACGTTTTTCTAATACTGCGAAGCTGGCCCAATTATACACCAACATTGGGTAGTGTTTCTGGGTTATAAGGATAGCCGTGGACGAGCCCACACCCTGAAAATGTGGGCCGTGGATTGCTCTATTCGTTTCACACTGGAAAATCAACGTTTTCCAACATAGCCGTGACTGAGCGCTATCTTTACGGATTTTCATCAATATTGTCGACCTGATTATTCGGAGAAAAATCTTAGATATGACCGTCCAAAGAAATGTACCACGATTTTGATTGCGCGCAATCCGTGGCTGGAAACTTCAGTTACAAGTTTTGTTTCAGCCAAGTTGGGGCTACGCGAAGGGTGCCTTGATAGTTCAGAGACTATGTGTCGGGGGTTCGCATTATTTATCAATGCGTCCAGCGTCGCAGACGGTCGTCCAATAACAACATTGACTCAACTGTTACTTTTCGCTGGGATGGAGACGGTTACACAGCGTTGGAATAGGGGGTCGTTTCACTAGGAGGTAGCGTGCTCGGCCTCAGACAGTCAGGGATCGAATTTCGCATCCAGTGTCTGCATGGAGGGCAGTGTCATCTCATTCATCTCAACATCCTCAGGAGGTTCTCCTGGCTCAGTTTAGTCTACGAAAAATATATCTTAACGTTCAGGCATTTATCATTAAAAAGTTAAGATGATCTGAACTTTTTAATGATAAATGACTGAATGTTAAAATTATCTTAGTGAAACGCGGCCACCTGTCACATTCAACCTCAACGTGAGTGAACTACATACATGTATAATTCTTTATTTCGTTTTCTGCACATTGTAGCAATATCGCGACCAGAAGAGTTCCGAGGTTGGGCCTGTCTATCAAATTCTTTGAAGGGTTAATTTTTATTGTATTAATCAACTACATTCAATTAATTGTGGCGTCCACAAAATAAGTGTTTGGATAGCAAATTCCAGGTATATTGCCTGTAAAATGAAGGCAAATTTCAAAGAGGGCCCAGCCATTAACCATTTCAGTGCGGGAACCTGCTTTAGACGTCAGATTCTGACGTCTAAAGTCGGTCCCCGCACCGAAAGAATGAAACATTTATAATGGTCGTGGACCCATAACATAGGTATTCAAATGAACCGGAAAGAACTGACTAAGACATTTATGATGATTTGAAATTGAAAATGACCCTTTGGTCTCTTGATTTATTATGAGCATATTTCAGTGCTTTAAGGGTTAATGTGTTCGTCTGGTATTTATATTGTCCAGTTTTGTTGAATTACAGCTTCCTATAATACGGTGAAACACACAATAGACAGGATAGTCTGGATATTGTGTCACTGTATGACTCTGCTCACTTGAAAAGAGGACAGATACTGCCTTTCGGCTGAGCACGGAAGAATTGTAGACGGCTGTAGAAATGGAATAGCTTATGATGTACTCCATGCAAATATGCATGTGTTAAGCCAATATTGGTTTAATGATGGTATCGCTTTTGACAGCTACATAGGACGAAACATATTCATATTGATTAAAAGGCATCTCTCAAATGGATTTTACCCCTTTCAGTGCGGGGTTCGTCTTAATCTGACGTCTGTAGACGTCAGATTCTGACGTATTAAGACGATCCCAGCACCGAAGTTTTTACAATATTTATAATGGTCGTAGACCCATAACATACGTCTTCAAAATAACCGGAAAGAGCTAACTAAGACATTCATGCTGATTTCAAATTAAATTAAAAAACCTGAAGTCTCATGGTTCAAACAAAGTCATTCAGCGCTGTGAGGGTGAACAGAACACCTTCGCATTTTATTTGGTTCGGAACTTGCCTGACAACCAGTTTCATCCGCGCAGAACTGTGACCATGTTGCATTGAATTTGAGGTTCGTATTCGACCAGCCGCCATTATCATATTACCTTGGGAGGTAATTAATCAGTTCACAGTAATAACACGTAATCACAATACTGTTCATAATATCATGTTTTGTCTGTATCTAAAAATAGCATTATTCTACATTGGATGCCGGATATTGCTAGTTACCATGATATATATATTCACAGAGATGGAACAAACAATTAGCTAGTGCAGGCAATTTATTATGACATGCGATAATATCCCAAGAAGCTTTAACCTTTCAACCGCCGGTGTCGTGTCGCATATATTCGGGTTTTCATTTTTTATTAGCACAATAAGTGCCACCTTTTAAACATGTTAAAGATAAAATATGACATCAACTAGCAATATTTGAAAACAGTTGTCCTCCCTTTTGTCAAATCGGAATAATTTTCACTCACTTGAAGTTGTGGATCGCGTCAGCGAGACACAACTTCAAGCGGGTGAAAATTGAGATTGAATAATTTGGCGGTTAAAGGGTTAAAAAAACGTCTGCGACAATGGGCCAACATTACGACTTTCAGCGGGGGCACCGACTTTAGACGTCACAATCTGACGTATATTGACGTCATTCTGACGTATACCAGCGGTCACCACACTGAAAGAATTAACACAATTATAAAGGCCGTATACCCATAACATAGGTATTCAGATGAACAGAAAGAGCTAACCAATGCATTTATAATTATTTTAAATTGAGAAAAACACTTTGGTCTCCATAGTTTATTCAAAAAATTTTTAGCGTTGTAAGTGATAAATACAACGGTGAGTGAGATACACAACTTCAAGTGGGTGAAAATTCAGATTGAATAATTTGGCGGTTAAAGGGTTAACCCTTTCAGTGCCGGGACCGTCTTTATACGTCACAATCTGACGTCTGTATATGTCAGATTGTGACGTATGAAGACGGTCCCCACGCTGAAAGAATGATAATACATGTATTTGTAATGGTCGTAGACCCATAACATAGCTATTCAAATGAATCATTTATAATGATTTCAAATTGATAAAAACCCTTTGGTCTCCATGGTTTATACAAATGTATTTCAGCGTTGTGAGAATTAAACAAACCTTGTCTCAGCGTATCGTGTTTGCTGGATGATCAAAACATCATAATATCATCTTATCATGTGTCTTTAAAAAGATGGATCCGGAAAAAACAGGTGAAAGCATTTGATCAACGATGCAATGACTTACGTTCTGCATATAAAAAATACGTCGCAGGTAGGCCTATGTCACAATAACCAGTCTTACTTCTGCCGTTTTTTGCTGACTTTTTTCTACAGACTTCACAGTCTCTGGCTCACATCAATCAGCCTCACTGGTCTCTGATCATAATGTGAAAGAAACATTCTTCACTGGCCTTTTAATCCCGAAATAAAGAGCAACGAAAAGCATTTTCAACCAGAAGCAAACATATTTTGCCTCGATGATATACATGTATACCACTCAGATATATCTCAGATCGGAGAACGCTATTATCAGGAAAAACAGGTGAAACCATTTCATCATCGATGCAATGACTGTGCTGCATGTAAAATAATACGTCGCAGGTATGTCACACAATCTAGTCTTACTTCTTCCGATTTTTGCTGACTTTTTTCTACTGACTTCACAGTCTCTGGCTCACATCAATCAGCCTCACTGGTCTCTGATAATCACACCGCACCCGTGGAGAACGCAACCGGCGTGGTGTGATACAAAAAAACATTCTACACTGGTCTTTTTAATCGCGAAGAAAACACGAAAATCATTTTCAACCTGAAGAAAACATAACATAGGCCGTATTACCTCGATGATATACCATGTAAGCCGATAGTATCGTAGAAAGTATAATGTTATATATGTTGACCGTGTCTGGTGTTTGCTGGAGAGATATCTTTCAGGAGCACACTATCCTATAATACAGTAAAACCTGTTCATACCGGAATGCCTTGGGGATAAACTTGTATTCCGGTTTATAATATTACCATAAGACTGATTACTAGAGGTATTGCACTATCTTATTATATTACAATAGTACTGATTACTAGAGGTCTTACACTATCCTATAATATTACAATAGTACTGATTACTAGAGGTCTTACACTATCCTATAATATTACAATAGTACTGAATACTAGAGGTCTTACACTATCCTATAATATTACAGTAGTACTGATTACTAGAGGTATTGCACTATCTTATTGTATTACAATAGTACTGATTACTAGAGGTCTTACACTATCCTATAATATTACAATAGTACTGATTACTAGAGGTCTTACACTATCCTATAATATTACAATAGTACTGATTACTAGAGGTCTTACACTATCATATAATATTAAAATAGTACTGATTACTAGAGGTCTTACACTATCATATAATATTACAATAGTACTGATTACTAGATGTCTTACACTATCCTATGATATTACAATAGTACTGATTACTAGAGGTCTTACACTATCCTATAATATTACAATAGTACTGATTACTAGAGGTCTTACACTATCCTATTATATTACAATAGTACTGATTACTAGAGGTCTTACACTGCCATATAATATTACAATAGTACTGATTACTAGAGGTCTTACACTATCCTATAATATTACAATAGTACTGATTACTAGAGGTCTTACACTATCCTATTATATTACAATAGTACTGATTACTAGAGGCCTTACACTATCCTATAATATTATAATAGTACTGATTACTAGAGGTCTTACACTACCATATAATATTACAATAGTACTGATTACTAGAGGTCTTACACTATCCTATAATATTACAATAGTACTGATTACTAGAGGTCTTACACTATCCTATTATATTACAATAGTACTGATTACTAGAGGTCTTACACTATCCTATTATATTACAATAGTAACGTTACTGATTACTAGATGTCTTTCGGGAGTGAATTCGGGTCGGCCCCAATGGTTCATTTCGCGAAACGCAGAAGTACTGGGTTCGAATCGGGTAGGATAGTTGTCATCGATTTTGTGTTTTGTGCAGTGTTACAAACTGATCAAAGGCCTGGAGTGTGTATTGCTGTTTATGGTGCTGTACACTATAAAGAACCCTTCAATACAGTCGATAAGAGTAGGGCATAGTACCGATTCGGCTTCCTTCAGTCGCGATATTGCATTGATTGTGCAAAAAGCGACTCAAAGCAATCTTCACCTACTCTTCTGTTTCCTGGGATGGGTAGCAGACACATGCACCACAAAATCCGTCATAACGCCGGGTATGCATTGATGGTTTTATATAAAATATTACTTTTTTTAAGGCGGGTATAAAACATTAGCCCAAAGTTGAATTAGCGCTGGGCTAACGTCTGTGACATCGGTCCAATTATTCAGCCGTTCTCCTCTATTTTCAGCCTGTTATCTGCAGTTAGCATATGTGCCGCTTTTCTGGATTTTCTTGTGTCGGGCGCGACTGCCACAGCCACGGGATTTACCCTTTAGGTACCACATCTCAGATTGTCGATCTATCTCTATCCAGAAAATCAAGAGGCTAGGGCTAATATAACTATAGTAGCTTGGTAAAATTAAATCAGCAGATAAACAAAGCGGGATGTTATTTATGACTTTATACTATCTATGACACTTGTGTCTATTCTCCTCAGCCTTAGCCCTAAACCCTTTGACCGCCGGACCCGAATATATTCGGTTTTTCGGTTTTTTATTACCACATTATGTACCACATTTTAAACATGTTAAAGATAAAATGTGACATTAAATCAGCAAGAAGTAGTTAAACTCCATTTATTAAAATGTGAATAATTTTCACCCACTTGAAGTTGTGGATCGCGTCAGCGAGACACAACTTTAAGTGCGTGTAAATTCAAATTTAATATTTTTTGCAGTTAAAGGGTTAAAGCGCTGTAATATTTTCATATAAATTATCATACATGCCTTTAAGTTATCTCTTACGGCTTCATTTAAATACCTAGGCCTATGTTATGGGTCTACTACCGTTACAAATATTTTACTCTTTCAGTGCGGTGACCGACTATAGACTCAAGAATCTGACGTCTAAAATCGATTCCGGCTCTGAAAGGGTTAATATTTTGCACATGTATGCGGTCTGTGAGGAGACATTTTAGGCAGATAATAACATAACGACCATCAAATCAGAGCACTGCTCTTCAGTTAGATGAAGGTATACAGAATGCATTATTTCTGTATAGAATAAAGCCCGAGGAGCTCTGCACTCTAGCTGTGAAAAAGGTTGAGGCCGAAGGCCGAGGCCTTTTTCTCAGCTAAGAATGGAGAGCTCCGAGGGTTTTAACTGACTTAAAACACATCCGACCATAATTAGGATATTTCATAATCAACAGCTCGGTCACACCTTACTGATTATAGCACAATAGGCCCACCATGATAATAGGTCTGTACTTGATCAACAATGACTCTCCATTCCCGGCTTAGAATGTAGTGGTGTGTTTTAGGGCAAATGAGCTCCTGGAATCCCCACCCAAGCTGACGTGTATACCTATTGTCCTACTGGGACCACAGCCGTGCGAAGCCAAATGGCAGTACCCAGCGAACACAAAACATTTGCATAACATTTATGTAATGTTGGACCAACGTCGAAGACGTTGGGCCGACGTTGTATAAATGTTATACAAATGTTTTTGTTTGCTAGGTATCTGGTTACTTTACACAGCTACACTCCTTCAGCACTGATGTCTGCTCCTGTGTAGAACTGAAGCAGCTGATGGCCAGTGTAGAGGACATATGACTTTACCATAGACGGACATTTTTATATCTAAGACTTAGTGTCGAAAATGCAGGTTGATTGATTAGAATCAGTAGCATTTCAGCTGAAAATAACATGCTCAGCTGTACTTGTTTCTTATTATGTAAAGTGAATTCATATACAGATGAATTAATCTGCAAATGTTGCGTTAATGTTGGCCACCATCTACGACGCTGGCCCAAAATTACCCCAACACTGGGTGGAAGTCTCATTTTGGGCGCGTTGGTGATAGAGTGTAGTATCTGAGTTGCCGTCCACTTGAATGTAATGTATACCATGTATACTGATGAATCATACAAAAAAAACAACCAAAGCCTATCCCAGCAAACACGAGATATTGACCAAATATTGCAGTAATGCTGTGACAGCGTCAACCAACAATACATCAACAGTTAGTCAATATCTCGTGTTTGCTGGGGCTAGTTCACTCTAGAATTAACCGGTCAAACCGCATAATTATTCAATCTGAATTTACACCCACTTGAAGTTGTGTCTCGCTGACGCGATCCACAACTTCAAGTGAGTGAAAATTATTCAGATTTGACAAAATGAAGGTCAACTGTTTTCAAATATTGCTGATTGATGTCACATTTTACCTTAAACATGTTTAAAAGGTGGTACTTAATGTGCTAATAAAAAATGAAAACCCGAATATATGCGGCACCGGCGGTTAAAGGGTTTACCGGTCAAAACGCATAAGTGCAATAGTAATCTTACCTCTAGTGAAGAATACTATTGAGATAAGAGATGCAGTCATCTAGTTGAGCGATGCTATCAGGACTGCTGCAATAAACGTGATTACCCAGTGGGCTGCTTGGCTCTGCTTTCTTGGCTTTTTGCTTCTTGACGATCCTCTCTCGTAAGAACGGATGACTGTCAATTAATTTGTCTCGTGTCGTCTCCCTGGCAATGCTGGGCTCTCATTGTGGATCACGCCTGTGGCGGTGACTGGACTGCCGGATCCTCAGCTCTCATTCTGGATCCGATCCGATCACGCCTGTGGTGGTGGTGACTGGATAGCCCAATGTGGCTCGAACAGAATTTGCACCTGAAGGCTTCAGCCACAGATTGCGCCCACAAAAATCGTGGAATTTTTCTTTGTACGGTCATATCTAAGACTTGGCCTCCATTAATCAGTTTGCCAATTGATTGATTGGAGTCAGCAGCATTTCAAATACATGATCGCATGCTCAGCGCATCTGTCGCATAGTCTTTATAACGTTATGGACATTTTTCGGACGTTGGGATCGGGATCGCACTCAGTCATCGCCATGTTGCAAAACGCTAATTTTCCGGGGTAAAACGGATACAGTAATCAACTAGTGAGTGGACTGTCGGATCCATGACTCTCTGCTGAACACCAGATCTTCCAGCCTACAGCACTGACGTGCTTAACATCCCGCCAGCGACAATAACTACATGTGTTAAGCCAATAACAGATGGGCATCCAGCATTGGCCCAAGCGCCTCGAAAGGACAGATCGCCCTATTTGCCTGCAGCATTCAGAGTCCTGCTCCGCGATGCCTTCTGGCCCCCCCGTCCAAATACAATGCATTTGGCAGCAGCATCTGGCTCAATGTTTTCCGGATGTCTCCTGGTCAAATTCCCTGCTTCTGTCACCCAACCAGTCATTGCCCAGAGCAGGAGTGAATATTGTGAATATTGTCGATATCGCGACAGAAGGAAGCCTGAAGCCGGGGCTATGCCCTACTCTTATTTCGAATGACTTCAGGGGTTCTTTATAGTGCACAGTACCATAGGCAGTACTGTCCACTTCATTCCTTTGAACAGTTTGGAGCACTGTATATTCACAACCACGATGACAAATATCCAGCGCGACCGGGATTCGAACCTGGTACCTCCAGGTTACAAGCCCCAGTCGATATGAATCAGCAATCGGAGCTCGGGCAGGAGCAACAGGAAACACGTATTATTAACACAATGTTGGTTTAATGTTGGGCCAGCATTGAGTTATCACTCGTGGACACACGGGAAATACCAGACGTTGGCCCAGTGCTGGTATGATGCTGACCCAGCATTAAACCAGCCCTGGGCCAACGTCTGAAGTTTGCTGTGCAGGTAGCTTTACTTCTCTGTATCCCTGAGCATACTCACGAGCAAGGCCTAGTGCATACTCGCCATCAACATCTAGACAATGCTGGTTTAAAGCTGGCCCAGCGCCCCAGGCATTGGGCCAGCAGTAAACCCTAGTAAGGATCGTGTTGTAGTTAGCTGGTAGGCTGACATGGATAGCCCGATTGAGTCATGTTTCTGGAGATGGGGAAATGGGTTTGTCAGCAAACACCCAGTGCTGGTTTAATGTTGGTCCACCGTCTGCGACGCTGGCCCAACATTAAATCAACATTGTTTTAATGACTCGTGTTTGCTTGTGCTGCTGCCCTTGGCAATGCCAGGTTGGGTGACAGAAAGAGGAGATTTGCCCAAGGTTGGCGCAGACTCCCGCTATTTTATTGGAAAATATTTTTGCTTCCTCAGTGCATAATGGGGTCTGCGACTGGAAAGCAAATCCGCTAAGCCAACTAGATAAATTAACCCCTTATGTCTCAAAAGATGGCCTGTTTGTTGTGTCGTTCAAGTCAATATTGACAGAGAGATATCATTCCCCAGCAGCTGAAGTGTTTGTCTGCTGGGGATGATATGCTGCTCCCTTACCCTTATCCATGCATTGAGAGGGGAGCTTTCCCGACCTGAAGTAATACCGCTCATGTCTCTAATGTCATTGAAGTCCTTCCCATGTTTATATGACGCTCCCACTGGTGAGATATGTTGAGGAGAATGCTGCGAATTTCGTGGCAATACTTTTTTTATTGTAGATATTTCTACCTTTATTATTTACGAAATGTCCATTCAGTCCCCTACTTCCTGTCACAATTCAAGACATGCGCAGGGAGCATCAGGGTCACATCCTGTCCTCGTATTCTCACTGCTGACAGGTCAGGCCCAATAGCAGTCACCATGACAAATATCTCGCTCAGGACAGGAAAAACATCCCTGCCAAATTAATGCAACCCCATTTCGCGTGATTCTAATAATTGACGTGTACTGCGACGGATAAATGTTCTTGTTGGCATGCGTGTCTTTTGTCAACAGGGTGATATATCAACAGATGGGCGCCTCGGTGACTGCCTCATACCAAAATACAACATAATTGTTCAGAATAATCCCATCAGCACCAATTATTATGCAGTATTCCTGTGAGAGAATGTATTTCTGTGAGAGAACTACATGTATGGTGTTGTGATGATCATTTTGTACGTTTCGGCGGCGTTTGACACGATAGATTAGAATCAGCTGCAGACAATGTTGAATGAGAAATGTGGTGTAATTGCAAAGCGTTGTCATGGTTTCAGGCATATCTTGGGGTGCGTAGTTAGTATAGTATGTGACAATAGGTTTAGGTTAATACCGTGGTTCAGACATAAAAACCTGGTTGGGGCACTCGGTGTTTGACAATTATGTTCAAATCAATATAATTATGTTTATCCATCTACGTATCGAAGCCTCAAAAAAACGAAATGTTTATTTTCCGTTCATTTGTAAAGAACGAACGAACGAATCAATCAATCAATCAATCAATCAATCAATCAATCAATCAATCAATCAATCAATCAATCAATCAATCAATCAATCAATCAATCAATCAATCAATCAATCAATCAATCAATCAATCAATCAATCAATCAATCAATCAATCAATCAATCAATCAATCAATCAATCAATCAATCAATCAATCAATCAATCAATCAATCAATCAATCAATCAATCAATCAATCAATCAATCAATCAATCAATCAATCAATCAATCAATCAATCAATTTTAAACATGATAATGTGTTGCAAGTTTTAATGAGGCGTATATATCAGATGATAATGATATGCATTAGAGGAGCGGCAAATCGACAAAAGACAAATAAATTTTGTCCAACCTCGATTTTCTGTAAGTGCAAAATCTTAGGTTTCAGGAATTACAATCCGTTTTGCATGCAGCCTTGTGTAGGTGTTGTGCATAACCTTTAAAGTTTATCATTTCCAAGAGAAGGGTATGTAAGATATCGATAAATTGAGATCACTTATCACTTATAATATTGTCTGGGCCTTAATATTGGTCAAATTTTACCCATTTACCCACCAAATTGGCTAGGATGACGGACTGTGTCATGTTGTTGGCATTAAAAAGACACAGGTACCAAAATAATTTTCAGAGTTTGTGAAATAGGTATATTTTAACCTATATTATTGTCGTTATTTTATAGGTTAAAAAATGTTGCAATTTCAATGTATTTGACATTTTTGGTTTATATGGCCTGAAGTTGTATTTTCAAATTGTCATACTCAAAAGCTTCCCAAAAACTTTCAAGCGAAGATATTTCAAGATAAATGGAACCTTCGGGGACCCTGTGCCCCCAGATTATTATTCCGGCCGCGTAAAACAGTTTATCTTGAGAGTATAGGATACCGTGCAAAGTCTAAAGGCAGTAACTGTTTATTTGTCAAGTTATCAGTTACTGTCGTCTGGTTTAGTAAGGCAGTGCACTGCTTTGTAAAGCCAAAAAGCAGTATCTGCTTACTTGTGGAATAAGCAGATACTACCTTCTGGTTTTGCAGCATAGATCTGCATATATACAACACAGAACAATGCAGGGTGGTGAATAGCTCGGAACACTTCATTTACTGTAAATCTGGTAATATTCGCGAGGTTTTAATTTTCGCGAATTTCGCGACCAGGGCAAATTCGCGAATTCAAGAATCTCGCGAAAATTATTATTATATTAGCGCTACTAAAGACAAATGAGAATTCGCGAATTCTAATCTTCGTGAAAAGTCCTAAAATCACAAATTCGCGAAAATTTAAATACGCGAAAATTACCAGATGTACAGCATAAAACCACAAAAACTATAATTTGACTCAGCCGCGATTCCAAACAGTAACTCACAGGTAAACGGTCAAAGCAAAGCATGAGTATAGGAATGTACCACTCAATCAAAAAACGTGATTCTGAGAAGATTTTTACTTTCTTACATGTACATATTATTTTCATTAGTATGGTATCTTTAAAAAATGTAAACAAGTCGGATGATAGGTGTTCAGATTAGATATCTTTACCTTTACCTGTGGAAATTCTCTGAGATGTAAAGACCATTATAGTGTTCACATTTATTATTTTTCATTCAATATTGTTTGTGATCATGATTATTCAAACGTCTTCTGATTACTTTTATTAATGAATGGTCTATATTTCACGAATTTCTATTGAGAATATTGTTTATTGTTTCCTCTCTTTGTAATACTGCGATGGTTTCACATATCCTTTATTGTTTTCTGTAATCAGCTGATGACCAGAAACCACGATACATGAATCCAATATTATTTTAATCAAAACAACAATGGATGAGCGCGTAGTGTTTGTGGGGTGCTAGTTTTGTTGAGTTGTTTTGTCCTCAGTTTAAGTCTTTCATGATGACGTGTCCCTTATAATTCTGGTCATAACATGACACATTATACCAGGTGTCATCGCGTCCACGATCCTGATTATGTCTCCTGACAAGACGATCCACCTGAGTGTCAACAAAAAGATTATCACTCAGCCCCGCCAGACCGGAACGGGGCACCGTATTCACGCATGCGCAGCTAGGGCAGCAGAATGTAGCGCCCTCTGTGGATGGGGCACCTCTCATCAGACATGGTAGACAGAATGTGTGTCCACATTGCAGCATTTTGGGCTGTTTAAATCCCGGTATTTGACATATTCCACACGTGAGGTACTCGTCTGTCACCTGTTCAGGGTGGTTCTTACCCCCATGGTAGACTGGGTTCATATGAGCCATAATGATGACAAATCTGAAATGAAGAATACAAATAATCACCTGATTTTTTTCTACTTCGCACAGCAATTAACCACAACGAGTAACAAGATTTTATTGCTGATAGTTCCCGTGAGAGGAAATTAAATGAAATGAAAAATGTCTCATGTGTCTAAATCATCGGTGTCCTGAGCTCAGAGGAGCATGACAGAAGAGCCCGGAAAGCGCTCGCTAGCGCCATAGGCCTACAATACATTGCAATACATATTATAATAATATGTACAATTTTACTGACTCACACACGAAGAGTCGAAGGTCTTTTCTAGAATTTGTCATTTATATAATTTTTATGCTCTTCTCTAAATAATAGTATTCATCACAAATACAATAGAGGTGGCAATAATTTCTAAAATAGAGATGGGGGACGCAGCGCATTTGTAGAGCACCTAAATGTCATGCCAGTTATGCTACTTATGCCAGCGTCCTGGATTCGAGCCCGCTGATTCTATATGGGTCTTTAAGAGATATATTATTGTTTCTCCCTTCTCAGTTTGGAGATCGACTTTGGACGTCAGACTGAGTCTAAATACATCAGATTCTGACGTCTAAAGTCGGTCCCCGCACTGAGCAACTGCTGAAAGGATTAACACCGCGAAGACAAAACAAGGAGTGTGCGTGGCCGTGGTATTAGCAAAATGGGAATTGTATTGATTGATTCAAACCCTCACTACATAAGGAAATACAAACAATAAGCATGGAATTAGAAGTTATTATAGTATGAGATAAAACCAGTAGAAGTATCGATTAAATGTTACATTTTTTGCCAATATATGTTTAATAAAGTGTGACTACTAGAGCCTCAATAATTAAAATATCTGGACTAGAAATTACACTTCTTAACGAATCAACAACGCCCTCCAGCTCCATCGGAATAGCTTTTCATGCTTGTACCAAAGACCATCTACAATTGGTCTTTGCTTGTACATGTACTTGACTTTATGGGTAAAACAATAGCTTACATTAAATAGAATTTAACAAATATATAAGATCCATCGACCAAGCCTGCCCTTCTTTTCAATCAAATATGGTATCTGTCATTATCGTGCATAACTATACTGCTCTTGAAAGCCAAAAGGCCGTATCTGCTTACTTCACAAGTAAGCATATATTGCCTTTTCAGCTTAGCACGACAATATAGTTGTGTCGTACAAGCCAACAAGCAGTACTTTTCACAGTAAACAGTTACTGTTCTCAGGTTTGCACAGCGAAACAGTGCGGTACATATCAACCATTAAATATGTTTAAAATATGTGGCTTACCCGTTATCATGGTTATAAACAGTATGTGCATGGACATATCCAGCGACTGACAAATTATATCAAATTAACCAAATAACCTACTAATGATTTACCTGGTATGTTTTGTTGACAGTTCTAGTGGCAATCACACCCTACGTTGACTCCGTGGTGTATTGTGACCACCGTGTGACAGTGTTGACACAATATCACCTTGGTGACAACGACGGCTTATATCATAAGCAGTAAGCGTTTTGAGATACGTCAATGACAGGCAGTATAAACCTAGTACAGGAGTGTATCGATATATGACGTTTATGGATTAACCTGTTAACATTTTGTAGATTCTCGATGTCGTATAACTCCACTCTATCGAAATTTATAGAGCAGCATAAAAGTTACTATATATGTATGTTCACATACAGATCAATTGCGCGTTTTATGATCTAAGTAGAATACAATTTCTAAGAGAAAGGAGGAAAAAATAATCATCAAACATGAAAAACATTCATTATCATTGTTATTATTATTATTACTATTATGCATTTTTACCAGTATTTGTGTATTGTTGTGAAGGAGTACAGCTCATGGCACCAAGTGCTGTTTGTAATCATTGGAAAATTACCGAAGTTTAAATAAAAATCATTCAACACCTAATATGAACAGTATTAAACCCAACAACACACAAAAGCATTGTCAGCCATTGGGCTCATTTTAAATTCAAATCCACTGTTCCTGTTATTCTGAAACTACCATATCCCCGCGTAAAGCGTGCAATAACTTGAATTGAAAATAGTATGTTTTAGGAGTGTTTTGAAATTATTTTATGTTCGAAAGTAAGTGCAGCCCAATCACCATTGACCCATTCTGACACTCATTCTGATGTCGTCAACGTAACGTACTGGTGGTGCCTATATTTTTCTGTGGGATCTAAATTTTCAATATTTTTTATCTTTGACTGGAGAACTTGCAATAATTCTTGGCAAGGTCAATGTCGTGCATGTAAATCATACAGCACTGAAATAGTTTATATAAACCAAGAAACCAAAGGGTTTCTTCAATTTGACATCATCATCAATGTCTTAGTTAGCTCTTTCTGGTCCATTTGAATACCTATGTTATGGGTCCTTGGCCATTATATTTTGTTCATTCTTTAGACGTCAGAATCTGGCCTTTATAGACGTCATATTTTGACGTCTAAAGTCGGTTCCAGCACTGAAAGGGTTTAATTGCCACACTGTTTCAGAAGCACATTTTCGACAGAGAACAAGTATCATCCCTGATGATTGAACTATCAGACATTTTAGATTGCAAAAGTCGACAAATGAATTAGGCCACCTTTGTGCACATATAGGCTATACTTGGCCAGGAAAACCTTCTGAGGATGGTGAGATGAAATTGATGACACTGCCCTCCAGACACAGGGCTCAAAATTTGCGAGCACGTAACGTCTCGGTCACGGAGGCTCCCCACAACATTGAATCTTTACGAGTGAGCGGGGAAGAAACATTTTGTTTCTTTGTAACTTGAAGGCCAGAGTGGGGTTCGAATCCGGTGATCTCCGACTTTCCAAGCAGGCAGCTCTAATCACTTGAAAAACGGCTCTCTTTTACGAGGCGTTTGATGAGGTGGGCCTACCATAGCTTGCATTTATTTCTCCTGGGTAATGCCATAATCTAATCCGTTCACCACACATATGCAGCCATACTTAGTAGTTTACCAACATAGGCTTACGCCGTTTTTAATTGTATTATAACTACACCAATAACAACATCAAAATTCAATGGAGCATTATTTATTACCATGCAATTGCAACAAGAAACATTTTTTAAATAAAAAATAAATAAACAATAAACTGTTACTGTTTCTAAGCGTCTTTCCACTAGTTGTCTGTCATTCCAATGATTCCATTTTGTATTGAACATGGATGCTAGAAAGATAAACAAATAACCATGTATGCTGGTGTTATTGCTATACCAGTGAGGTCGAATTTTACATATATATTTAGCCCCAAACTTTAGTTGAAAAAACCCGGGCCATAATACACAGTAAATACATTTCCTTATTAAATTTGATGCAATTTAATAAATGTTTACAATATGTCAAGTCCAATACTTAATACAGGTTAATATTGTTAATGAAACACATATGTATATATATGTTTATATTATTGATTTTCGGAGGCTGGATATATCCTAACATTTAACATTATTTTAGAATAATTCACATTTTTGTTAATTATTACTTGATTTAAAATCTTAGTTTACAGAATAATAAATACTATATATTTGTTTAATTTGTTTTTAACTCTTATGGCGCAGAATTATTGGTTCCTATTTTTCATTCATTCGAAGCTGAAATTGCCAACGCAATTCTCAGCTTCAAATGATGAAAAATATTTATGTTTATGAAAAAAAATAGACATCTCCAATATTGAATTATCGGATTAACTAAGTACCGACCGAAAACACTTTTTGTTCAATTTTAGTGATATTTATATTTCTACAAAATACTTGAGCCTGTATACATGTATATACGGCCCCAGCAGCACAAGGGTTGATTTAATGTTCCAAAATGCTATAATGACAATAGTCATGATATTAAAACTCACACCTTCTGAGCTGCTTTGTCAGCATTGTCATCATAGTTATATCAGAGGCATGTTGTGAAACATCATCTCGTCCCTTCCACTATCTGATTCTTGCATAACAGATACAAACTTTTTTTTTACAAATTCGGTTGTGCCAATGACGGAACATTTTTGTACATTGTTGCAAATTATTATCTTCTATGCAAAATAATAAGGACACTTACAGAAATGACAGCAATACTAGCAACAATACAATACAAGCAATAATCTGTAATTTGCATTAAAAAGTATTTGAAACGCCTTAGACGAAATGTCGATTCTTATGCGAATAAATGTTTGTTTCCATAGGTAACATTTCCCATCAGGGAACATACAGTACTTATAGATCGCTCTGTCATGAAATCAAACGCTGTACCAAATATTTTTTTTTGGGGGGGCACATACAACGTTACAATGTTTGATATCTGAAACCACAGGGGCATGATACCCTCTTCTGCAATGAAACAGCCCGGCTTATTCAACGGAGCCATGGTTCCTTTGAATAAGCAGGACTGTTCGATGTCAACAAGGGGTCTTATACCGAGGCATATGTTGCTCTATTTCAACTGAGTCTCATACCCCTGTGTCTGAAACCCTGCCTCAGCCTCACCAGAAACTGCTGTAACAACTCAATAGTTAGCATTACTATCTGCTGACGTGTCGTCTAATAAATTAAAAGGTAGCTTTTCGATTTCGTAAGAAGGTTGTGCGAAACTATGTTATGCCGTGCGAACACTAAGTTGATATTAGAATAAGATGATTCTCAAAAATATATGAGTAGAGCGAACTTCGTGACAGAGACATATAAGAAATGGCATGACTAGGTGTACATCAATTACATGGATTGCGATAATAAAATTATTTAAAAACAATTAGTTACCTTCATGCACAGCTGCTTCAATGTAAGCAGAATCAGCTTTCATCAGATTCACTCCCTGAATTTCTTCGCCAAGCATATCGATATAGGAGTAGTCAGCATCTGCATTCTGCCTACCTGACAATCGTAACACGATTCAAACATGAATAATTATATAATAGAAGCAAACACTATCGGCTATATTGTATACGCTTGTCCAGTAAACTTTCACCATGTTCATTTGGTTTATATTTTTTGTCATTTGAACCTGGAATTGCTAACGCAATTTCCAGCTTCAGGGGCTGGAAATTTAAATTGTAAAGCTCAGTGCTCTAGGGGTTAAATAATAGATTTAAAGAATGTAGAATGGAAAGATATTTTTTCTAGACCAGTATGGCCCGCGCCTGACACCAACATTAATGCAATTTCAGAAAACATTTACGCAAGTACGTCTGAAAACATTTTATGGAAGTGCGATTGAAAACATGTCGTTCGAGAAAAAATGTTATTTAGGTGAAAACATAATTTCCTCGTGACAAAAGGAAAATTAACAACATAATATAACATTTACCTTCAACCTTAACAAGAAGAACACCTGCCAAAACAACAGCAAGGATATTTTCATTGTTGAAGTCATCTTAGTCTTAGAGTAAGCTCGGCGAGAATTGTCAAACAGATAGCTGTTATGTAGGCCTAATCATCTTCCTTTATACCATCAGATGGCACAATTTATTATATACAATAAACGTGTTTTTGATGTTGATGTTTGATGTTTTTATTACTGCCGGAGATGTTCTCATTAATGATGTGGGCGGGAAATCGTACGCCTACTTTTTTATTCAACAGAGGTATTATCTGACATTACAATCATTGAGGTCTACACTGACGCGATATGGTGCTGCCAAAGATTTTACTAAAATAAATTGCACACTATTGTCCAGAATTAGTTGACATTCGCATAGCAATCCTTAAAGCGCTGTTTCTATAATCAATCATTAATATCTTAGTTAGCTCTTTCCGCCAAGTTTGCATACCTATGTTATAATCTACGGCCAATCCATAATAATTATTTTACTCCTTAAGTGCAGGGATCGACTTTAGATGTCAAAATTCTAAAGTCAATCCCAGCGTTGTAAGGCGTATCTAACTGTAAAATGGGTCTACGCAATGACCTCGCAGCTTCGCAGATGAGTGAACATTGTGCTACATTGCTTTCTAAACATTTTCATCCACTAAAACTTGTGGCTCGCGACAGCTAGACACAACTTGAATTTGCTGAAAGAAGATTATACATATTTAATCCCTGTCTTTGATCATTAACCCTTGTCCTGCTGAATTGTTTCAATTGTATTTTTCGTCATTTGAAGCTGGAATTGCTAACGCAATTTCCAGCTTCAAATGACGAAAAATATAGATATTTTTCGAAAATATACATGTTCTAAATTGAGTTATTTTACTAGCTGAACATCTACCACAAACTGTATTGTCCATTTCAGTGACATATTATTCGGCTTAAAATATGCTTACAACCGTATATATCCGAGTCTAGCAGGACAAGTGTTAACATTCCGTTTAAATGACATTTTAAGGTATCTAGTCCGCACTTTTACATATCTGCTGTGAAATGGCCATTGTGAAGTACACACATATAATTTATGACCGTTTATTATTACCTAACCCCTTAACCACCAAATTATTCAATTGAAATTTTCACCCACTTGAAGTTGTGTCTCGCTGACGCGATCCACAACTTCAAGTGAGTTAAAATTATTCACACTTGACAAGATGGAGGTCAAAAAAATTTCAAATCTTTCTCATTAATGTCACTTTTTATTTTTAACAGGTTTAATAGCTGATATGTAATGTGCTCTAAAAATGTAAAAAACGAATATGGACGGCACCGGTGGTTAAAGGGTTAAGATGATAGCCATGATGTGACTAATAATGCTGGTGAAGTAATTATAGCATGCAGTTATATCCAAAAAAGAAGTTGATTGTTTGGCATAATATGTTATTAGAGTTTACACTGTGCAGAACAACATTTTATCACCAGGTGACACCCTACCCGCTAGTCACCAGATGGCATACAGTCATACCTAACCTATTTATATAAATGACCCTTATTGCCGAAAGAAAAAATGGCACTAAAACGTTTCTGAATCATTAGACCCAGTAGATTGATATTAGCATTGGTGCCAAAAATTACCATTCCGATCCCAGTGAAAAACACAATATCCTGCAGGGTGAACAAAGTTATGAATTTTACCAAATCCTACACTCCGTAGCAGTGTGTGTGCCTACACACTGCTACGCCGTGTGCTGATTCATGCCGACTGCAAGTGGCCTTCCCCGACCCCTTCCACCACCCTCCCCCTGTATGAAATGATTACTTGTTTCATTTAAACGAAACTGCCGCTCGGGCAGGACAGTGTAAACACATCCATGCATACAGATATTGTATAATTGTGGTAAATTATACCATCCATCGTTAGAAATATATCACATTCTTTCAATTTGATATCATCGTAGCTGTCTTAGTTAGCTCTTTCTGCTTCATTTGAATACCTATGTTATGGGTCTAAGGCCATTATAAATATTTGATTCTTTCAGTGCGGGGATCGACTTTAGCCGTCAGATTCTGACGTCCAGCACTTAAAGGTTTACCATAGCATCTGATCAATGCATCGTGTTTGTTACCCGGTATGACTGGGCCGCTTAACTCATTTACTGCACAAGGCCCAGTCACACTGACCGCCATTTTGTTTACACAGCCAGCTGTGTAGAAACGACACTCGCGCTGCCTTCCAAAAAAAACTCGGATGCCAAGAAATTGAGACGAATATTTCAAGTGCCTATGAATACTAGGCCATTTTCGGCAGGCGTAAACTTGTGGTCGTATTGGAACTATTACATTTAAAAATAGAAGTCACTGTGTCAGAGCCTTGCGATGTCATCAGGGTACGTGTTTGCTCATTTTTCAGACATTTTCAAGCATTTCTTAGTAACTTTTAGTTTGCATAGATAACTGGATATATCTGTTTTTTTAGACGTTTTACTGCGCTCATTGTTTGATAGTTTATTCCGGGCTGATTCACATGTAAGTTCGAAGCTAATTTCAGACTCTCCAACCTTTCCCTTTACTGGTCATGAATTAGCAATAGTAAAACTAAGTATACAAAACAAAGTATGAGAAAAATTAATCCCAAATGTTCACTCGAGATGTATATGATTGCTCTCAGAAAAGGGCCTAGAAATAGGTTCTGGGTATTGACGTGTTAAAAACGATTTGATGTTTTTTGTGTGGGCGATAGGAATGTCCGGTGTCCACTGCCGCAACTTATTTTTCATGTTCAAATATGCAAATTAGCATCCATTGCCGAAAATACTTTTTTTTATCTATATAACATAACATAGGTATTCAAATGAATCAGGAAGAGATAACCAGTACACTTGGGCTTATTTCAAATTGTAAAAAAACCTTCGGTTTCCATGGTTTATATGAAAATGTGTCAGCCCGTTAAAGGTACCCACATTTAACAATAAATAGTATCTTCTATTTGTGCTACTCTAGATATTAAAATAGTTTAAATTTAATTTTTTGAGTTTTAAACATGTTTAAACTCATTTTTATATCTATTTCTCGCTAAATGGGGATACAAATTGTGTAAATATGGCATTTCTGTGATGAGCATCACAAATTTTGTCATATTATATTTACACAAATGTTCATTTATGGTAACATTAAAAGTACCAGTGCACACCCTATTTTTAATAATAATGTGATATCCTGAAAATATTTGCTCCCATGATAACCAGATAAAAACATTTCTCACAATGTAAGGTTGATTTTAACTTCTCATTAAATGGAGCAGTATAAAAATGACTATATTCTCTATAATTATGTTAACAAAACTAAAGTAATAGTTAGATATTACAATGTTAACTACATGTATTTAGAATCTGGGTGCTTAAAACGTTACTGTGATCAGGGCGCCATCATATTTGAACACAATAGGCTGATAGCTACGCCACATTGACCAATCGTACAGACATTGTAAATTGTATACTGTTCTCAACCCATTATATTCACTCCTGAGACTTACTGCGATTTTTATAAAAAGAAAACATTGCTCATTTAAATTCACTTGACACTTCAAGACATTTCTCAACATAACCTAATTATTACTGGAATCTGATACTTCCGTGTTTGTCATTCTGGTGATATTTTAGTGGCAGGATATTGTCAAAAGCTCAAGTAAGCAAGAAATATAGCATGACTAAATGCGTTCTAAATCACAGTATTTACAGTAAACTACAGCAGAAATGAAATGTTCTGTCGCGCCCACGTTTTAGGAGCTGCTAACTATTATTAATGAGTGACACTTGTCTTCTAGCTTATATTAAAAAAATGATGTTAGCAATGTATGTACCTTTAACCCTTTCAAGCCTGAATTTACCATTGTGATCTTCATCCAGTACAAGCCGCGAATTGCTTTCGCGATTCTCGACTTGTACTGGATGAAGATGACTTATAGTGGGTGACAAATGAAAAAAATGTATTGTTACAATTCCATGAAAATTTTCGTTCTCAAACCACCAGGTGTAAGAAATTAAGTCATTTTTCAGAGATGAAAAATGATGCTTTATTGCATCGTGAGGGCTGAAAGGGTTAAGGGTTAAGTTGACTAATGTGCCACACTCAGGCTCAGCTGTTTAAAGCAGCCCCTTGGGATGACATCAATTTTAGTTTTTAGTTCCGTACTGAAGTAGTGTATCCCACGGATCATGTTTTATTTTTTCAGAATTTTCATATTTTTACAAATGTTTTAAATCAACATTATTTTGGAACCAGAAGTAGCCCAAACAAACTATTTGTATGCCTGAAGGACGATTGAATGTTTTCACAGCATTGGGCCACATGCTGATGGCATCGGACCAGCGTTGGGAGACAATCAGTGCTGCAGGTGTGTCCTGACGTGTCCTGACTATAAGACACCAATTAGCGGCGACTGGTTCGATCTTACCGTCTGATACGTGGGAATATGTGATCTAAAGTGCTGAATATTGCTGACTTGTTTTGTTTACATGGCAATATACGACCTGGAAATACAACTATTTTACTCTTTTTCAGTGCTTTAAAATTGTTTTTTTTACTTTTTCTTATTTTCAATTAAGATCAGTAGGCTATATAGTTTCATATAAATTAAATTTTCAAAATTGACAACATTGAAAATGTCTCATCCCAAGGGGTCCCTTTAACATCCTAAACTCCACCTACCCTTCAGTCTAATCTCAGATTATACGTTATATAAATGCACATATAGAGCACGGTAAACAGTCCGACAATTATGCATACATTTATAAACTTAAGAGTATATTTCAATACAAACAAATATGAAAGATTAAGCCAAAATTACCTCTGATGAGACTGGATACCACGTTACAATTTTCATCGCTACTATTTCCACAGTAATATAGTAATCAAAATTATCGAGATGTAAATGTAATTGAAGGGACAATTTGAAACTATATGGGTTAACCTGAAACTAGTTCTAGATTACCCTTGCGCTTCTGAGCGGGGAAAATGCAGTCTATATACGTCATATTCTGACGTCCAAAGTCGGTCCCCGTACTGAACGAATTAAAAAATTATAGTGGACGTAAGACCATAGCATGAAACTCGAAGGAACTACCACTAACGTGTTAGTGAGTTTGGACGGGGCCATTGTTTCTGAAGGAGCGCGAGAGCCAGAGCCAGAGCCAAATACGGACTGAGTCAAAGCCAGAGACAGCGCCAGGGACAGACAGAGACAAAGCCAGAGACAGAGTCAGAGCCAGAGCCAGAACCAGACAGAGTCAGAGTCAGAGCCAGAGACAGTCAGAGCCAGAGCCAGAGCCAGAGACAGAGACAGAGCCAGAGCCAAAGCCAGAGCCAGAGCCAGAGCCAGAGCCAGAGATAGAGCTAGAGCCAGAGCCAGAGCCAGAGCCAGAGCCAGAGACAGAGCCAGAGCCTAGAGACAGATAGAACCAGAGACAGAGACAGCCAGAGACAGAGACAGAGTCTGATCCAAAATGAAACTAAGGTTTTGGGGTATTATCCAAAAACAAGTTATTTTCACGACATGTTGTCAAATAGCAGGTAATATCTTTCAATTACATTTTCAAGACTGGTGCCAAATGGCTATAAAACGTCATTCACAAAATATCATGGAATTCACTATAAGAATTGGCGGAGTAATTACGTAATCTAACTTTTTTTCGGACAATTCTCCGACCGTTGGACAGACAAGAGAGCGACCCACAAAGTCGGAAGGCATCATCTGGAGCTGCAGCTTTAGGAACCGTATTGTTCTCAAGAACAGTTTCAAGCTGATCTGCCATAAACATAGAATTGACATCACACTCCATCGCATTTTCATGTCTATTAGGCCCTTCATGTTTTGCTGGGCGTAATTTCCTTCCCACAACTTCAGTGGATGAAGTATTCATGGCTGTTGAATTTGACAGTGGCGGCCCTGCTCGTTTAGACCTGACGACGTAGAGGGGCCATCTAGCGAATGCCATAATAACTTAGATATGACACCATCTAGGAGTGAGCGACGCTTTAAATTATATTTTAAGATGACTTTTTAACCATTTTATGGTGCCTAAAACGTCTGAAATGTTGCAAATAATGACAGAATGGGTTTTAACACAGTGTGGTATTTGTCATTTATATGAACTTGGCGCTGATGTTGGCAGTGCCAGCTTGAAGAAATGTGTAATATGACAAGGTGACAGCGGGACCTAACACACATAATGGTAGTAAGGTCTCATCCCCCTAAATGCTTGTGGGTGGCTACTGACTGAAGAGTGCGTCAAAAATTACTGCTTTAATTGGTTGTTATCGCTTCTGGTGAATTAACAAAATACAGGAGTGTTGCTTTTACGTGGATTATTGTTGCGTGCTAGGAGGTATATGTGTATTGTGAGATTATCGGATGGATACATGTGGGGGTGACAAGGATTATTGTGTAAGAATATAATCAGAGGGGTGATAATTATGCGCAGTACCCCTGTCATGTGACACGACCTGAACCTTCTTACACAAGGATGTCTTACAAACTGATGAAATAATTCCTGCCAAGACTACAGTGTCATCAGGCTGTGACCCCTGCCGTCGACCTCTGAAAAAATACGTTTTTCTAACAGAACTGTCACAATTCATCCAAACATACAGTGCTGCGTTCTCAAATTCTATTAGGCCTACCAGGCGTCATATCTATCATAGGCACCCCCTTTCCACAGCCACCCCTCCCCACTAGATTATACACCAAGGTGGACAACAGGAAGAGTCAAATAGCAGACGACAAGCTCAATATTGCCTGTATTTGATCGTCGTTCGAATTATAACCAGTCGCTATGACGATAGATTACATGAATTCGCAAACTGATTAGATGATATAATAGTGGACACGGTTCTGGCAATTTTTAAAAATGTATATTTTGTTTGCGAATTAATGTAATCTCTCATTATGGACAGTGAAGAGTGCCGAATTTCGTCATGGCGTCCAGTAATCATATAGTGGACGCCATTCATGGAGCTGGGAAGACAATGACATCAGCGTGAGATTCTGAGCTTATATATCTATCTGATCTATCATACCAACGAAAACAAGCAAGCTATGCTCTCATCCAGCTGTCATGGGTTCATGCAAATAAACGGATTTTTAAATTACAGAAAAAAGCAGTGCGAATCATATATAAAGAACGTCGCCTCTCTCATACAGATCCAATATTTAAGAATCTAAATCTTTTGAAAATTAATGATATATACCGCCTTCAATTGCTAAAACTGTTCTTTAAATGTAAACAAAACCTTCTTCCTGTCTACTTTGATTTATTTGATCTGACACCTAACTATAGAGTTCATCAACATAACACACGAAAAATAAATAAAATACACGAGCCGTATGTAAGACATGATTTTGCCAAGACATGCAGCCGTTATGAACTGCCTATTCTTGTTAACGAAACATCACCATCTATCATAGAAAAAGTAAACACTCACAGCTTTAAGGGGTTTTGCACTTACACAAAAAAATATTTTATAGACAACTACTCAACGACTAGTGATATTTTAAATTGTTACTCTTGTAATAGTATTCCTAATCAATAGTAATGATATTCCTCACTTGATACATATACTACATAATTTTCTCGTTTCACTTGGTATACTTGTGACATTTTAAATTGTTACTCTGTAATAGTATTCCTCATCAATAGCAATAGTATTCCTCACCTGATACACATACTGCATAATTTTTCTCGTTTCCCTTAGCATATTTGTGATATTTGAAATTGTTACTCTTGTAATGGTATTCCTCATCAATTGCAATAGTATTCCTCACTTGATACATATACTGCATAATTTTTCTCGTTTCATTGTGTATATTTGTGATATTTTAAATTGTTACTCTTGTAATAGTATTTTCTCATCAATGGTTATAGTATTTCTCACTTAATGCACATACTGCATAATTTTCTCTTTTCACTATATATTTAATCATTTCAAACACATACTGTATACCTGATTTACATAATAACTGAACTGTCAAATGGGTGGCCTCTATGCCAGCGACCATATGTGTTCTTAATGGAGGTCTCCCAAACCATGTATTTACGGTTAAATGAACTTTCTTCTTCTTCAATCGCTTTCTTATTGACCGGTCTTGAGATGCGCGACATTCAAGGTATCTTGCTATTTAAAATAGTTGGACGGTATGCTCGATGATGCACTGCGTGCTGGTGGGTAAGATAACTTGCTGTGGAAAATGCAAATAATGTATACATATAATTTGTTGATATACTATGAAGTATAGAAAACAATTTATAAAAATTTCGGATACAATTGACAAATCATGATGATGGCAATGCATGTAGCTATGCGCTCGTGTAAAATTTATGACGCACTTAACATGTTTAATTTAGAAAATCCGTTCTAAGGAATGGATTATAATTACATTTCCTGTCGCATAAAATAAAGTTTTGTTTATTCTTACATTATTTAAGGTTTACGAATGATAAATTCTAGACTAATGCCATCGTTAAATTATTTACTGAATTATCTGACTCAATATTGTGCTAACACCCAGTTGAATTTGTATGGTCTACAAAAAATCTACATGTAATTAAAATAATTACATTTTGTAGCCTAAAAGTTTAATAGCCCTGCTGCATTTCTCCGTCGCCATGGTCAAATCATTAGCTGATATTCGACTTCTCCATTCAAAAGCAGTTCTGTTCGAATCCGTCTGTATCACACCAAACGCTTTGTTGTCTTCTGTCCAAGAAACATCTTGTGATTCTTGGATGTACCCTATTACCTGACGTGGCACGTCCGCATTGAGATGTGCATACATCCTCTCCACTTCTGTTTTTGTGTGGGACGCGAGGTCCTCATATTTAACTTTTAAAAAGGATTGGGGATATTTACGGGATATGTTGGTGTAGAGTAGATAGTCATTCTCTATCTGCTCACATAATATCTCAATTGGCAGGCGCATTATTGATCTCTTACGTCGAGAACTCCAAATGGCTCTGGGATCGCGGACCAAATATATAATACGTAAATCTGGAGACTTCTGTAGAATAGCGTCCATGGATTGCATACTCAGCCTATTCACTTTTGTAACACTCATTTTTTTCGCGTCACAGTGAGATTTAAAAATAGCTACACATTCCTCAGTCTGCGATAAATTCTGTGGGCCGCAGTGACTCATTGCCTCCCAAATGTGTCTGGATTCAGAATCAAGAGTATCGATGTTACAAGAGTCATGTTCAATTAGGCACTTTCTGGCTTGAGCCATCTGTCTGTGACACCCGTTTTGTATCCTTACGTCACATGATCCCATCGTACAAGAATGTGGACGTCTATGTGATTTTTCACACTTTATGACACTGGATTCAGAAGGCATACATTCCCTGAGATATTTAGTCACAGAGTCTGCATGTCTCAAGAATTTGGTGTTCAATCCATATGGATAAATCACGTTATTAAGTATGTCACACGTGAACAGCTGGTGCAGGTAGTCCGCAATGGCTTTGTTCTCTTTATTTTCAAGTTTTCTAAAAGAATAAAAAGAACAGCGTGTACACAAGGAGTATGTGTAAGATAAAAGTTGAAGGGGCTTCACTTTACTAAGCTATATACTCATCATACCAATTTCAATTTTACGTCTTTGCTTATAAGTTGCTAATAATTCACAGAAAAATCTGACATTTTATTATATTTTACAATTTAACAATAATTATTAGGTAATCATTTTTAATGTAACACTAGTGTTTTTTGTGACGTACTCTTATCTCACCTCCTAAAGCATGTTAAGAAAACTGTTATGTAAATAAATATACATGTAAATGGCTGTACTGTCCTAAATGACGAGAACATTAAATAATATTTATTATATAACTTCAGTAATAGAAAAAAAATATGACACATAATAAGTTTTCTTACTTTGTGTATTTTACTGAACTCATAATATTTATTTATGAATTATTCACCACTAAATAAGAATAAATACCTTAAAGATCCGTCCACGTTGAGCCATATTTGTCTTGGTCTATGTGTAGCTACTGACAGATACTGGCTATAGAAGATGGACAAGCTCTCATACCAAGTTATTGCTTCTGGATCATTCTCAAACAAGGAGGAGAGAAATGTAGATCCTCCTCTCATATATGTGAAAAGTAACACTTTCTTTACACGAGGCAAACGTTTTACAAAATTGTTAAATTCCTAGAAATAAATAAAGGACAATCAGTATAGATAATAACAATCGAAAGCGTAATTTTAACTATCGGAACTATTTTAAAAATGATGAAATGTGTTTTTTCACGAAATACATATAGATTATAGCAGATTTATTCGATGGTGTTCAACCCGTCACGTTTTACATTATTCCTTTTTTTCATTCATGCGTAGCTGACATTGGCAATGCAATTGTCATCTTCAAATAACAAAATAAATGACGATTGGAAAATACTTTCCAATACATTAGAACAAACACAGTGATTACTCAGAAGGCTCAGGCCCAGGATTAGAATACGATATATGTCGTTTTGAAGATTATTTGTGGATCTAGGTATATAATTACAATATTTTGAAGGCTAGTTGAAGATGGAAATGCAATTCGAATGTACAAGATTTATAGATTGGTTGATTAGTTAGTCATGTAATATAATCCCTGATAATCTAATCTATACATAAATATAGGTGGAACATAGAATACATTTAGTTATTAATATCTCTTTTTTTTTTGTTTGATAAAAAATAATAGAAATGTAGTAATACGTTTACTATCCCAGGTGTGGAAGTGGTATCATGTGATATGACACTGGTGGCTTGTGTTACTCTGGTTACAGGAAATGCTTCAGTAGATGTCAGAACTGTGTAATGGTTCTCAATCTCAGCGATATGGTGCACTTCTGAAATACATATATTCCATACCATGGTCATCTTAGAACATTTATTGGGGTTGATTTTAAATAAAAGGCCTATAGAATATTCCCAGCAGACACTATAATTTGACCCAATGTCGACCCAATGTTGCACTGATGTCGCAGACGGCGGGCCAACATTGAATTGACGTTGATTCAACGTATCGTGCTGGCTGCGTTGCGCCACTTTTTTTTATCGTGAAGGGTATGTTTAAGGACTTCTTACGTTAACAGTTTTAACATGTTTAATAGCGCATATATATTTCTTTTGGAATATCGCACTGGTTTAAATAGAAATGACGACTCGCAAAATCAAATGCACTGCCAGCAAGATAAGTCGAGTAAACCCTTTCAATGCGGGGACCGACTTTAGACGTCAGAATCTGACGTCTATAGACGTCAGATTCTGACGTCTAAAGAGTAACATATTTATAATTGCCGTAGACCTATAACATAGGTTTTGAAATGAAGCAGAAAGAGCTATTTTTTATGATAATTTCAAATTGAATTTTTTTTTTGATCTCCATGGTTTATATACAAATATTTCAACGTTGTAAGAGTTAGAACAACATCGGCTGAACGTGTTTATGTGAACGGTTCTGTGATTATGTTATTTTCTCAGTGGTCATAATAAGTGTGATATATTGGAAAGTATTAGGTTCAGTGATTGTGTATGTTCCCGGAGATTGTGTGATACATTTAACAAGTAAGGATTGTGCTGCATGTGCACTTTGATATAGCGCACTCAAGCGCATCTTCACTCTGCCATGTGATTTGCGGCACGCAATCTTGAGCTATGCTCTACGTGTATTAAGACTGGACTGGTGCTGATGACTCAAGCGATGTGTGGACGTTAAGCATGGGTGACCAGCTAAAGCGAGGCTGAAAACCGCAGTGAACCAGAACGTTATGTACTTGTGCGAAATGTTCCGGTTGTACACAAGGAGAAAAAGTTACATTTGATAAATCGTAGTGTATTTTGTGCATATTAAATAATGGTTACTTTTTAAAGCACTAGCACCGTGAAATATCTCCAGTTAACACAATACATTGACCAAATATTGGCTTAATGTTGGGTCACCGTCGCTGATGTTTGACACACAGTCCCTAACCATGTAGTCCAGGCATAATGTAGCCCGACCTTAAACAAATTGCAATACAAGGTTTTTTTTCTGTTTTGGTTTCAGAGACATGTCCTCTATGACGAAAAAAGTCCAAAGAATCCTCCCAGGCGAAACTTGTGAAAAATCGCCATAGTTTGATCCTGCCAGAAACCCCTATTTTTTACCGAAATTCAGTTTTTTTCAAGGATGTGTGATAAGAGAAATGATCTTTCAAATGTTGAAAAATCAAACTTGGCAATAACTCTCCCAATCGAACACACTTTTGAAACAAATAAAGGTAACTTAAATCGGCCCAGTCGGTCAAGTGTTATGCTAAACAAAGCATTCCTATTTTTGGAAATCAAGGCGGCCATATTGGAAAATGGCGTCCAGAAAAACTTTAGATGCGTCTTAGAAGTCTAAGTGCATTTTTTATGGTGAAAACAATACATTGATTGATGCAAAGATCATTCAGATGGAAGCATGGTACATACATGCTTATCATTTGTGTATCGGAAATGGTGGCCATCTTGAATATGGCCACACAAGAAGCCTCTAGGAATGTCGAAAGTTCACAAGTGGGTTTCACCACAGTCGAAAAAAACATATGAAACAATGCCAAAATTATTCAAATCAGACCTGTGGATCCAATGTTATGCAAAACATAGACTTTTTATAGCGGCCATCTTTAAAAACGGCAGCCATTTTGTATTTTTAAGTTCCTAACGGATTTTTTTCAAAATTGTGTTCGATAAGGAGAGTCATTGTAAAGTTTGGTGTATTTTATCAACATTCGAAAGATCATTTTAATCATCACACAGCCTTGAAAAAACAGAATTTTGGTGAAAAATGGGAGTTTCAGGTAAGGTCAACCTATGGCGATTTTCAGAACTTTTGCCTGGGATGATTCCTTAGGACTTTTTTCGGCATAGAGGACATGTCTCTGGATTAAATGCCTGGACTAATGCATGTTCATGCGGCCATGCATCTCAACTGTATATATAGGTCTATCCTCGTGTATTAAATCTTTAATGTGCTCATCACGTATAAAACCGTTTGAATCATTTGTTTTTCGAACATGATAATTTAAAGGAAAAAGTGAACATTGAATGTAATAGCTTGGCATTCAAATTGTGTATTTTTCAGTGATTTTAACCACCTGATGTTGTCGGCAGCGGTAGTGCGCTGGAGGTTAATTATAATATGCTTACTTGATTATGTATCATAATTAGTTGGGTCGCGGTAACAACGTATATAATAAAATTTGCATTATTCTTAATATATTACATATAAAAACGTTATTGAAAATTATCCTTGCAAGCATAGAATAATTTTGTTGTGGTAAATTCAATACGACCTTCTATCGAATTTTAGTGTGTGAAGTGAAATGATAATTATATATTTTGTGATGCCATGATGCCGAAACAGTTTTAACATACAGGACATTACTTAAATCTGACTCATTTGATCTGGCTTTCCGACCCTAGCTTCTCAATAGTCCGGCTCCCTGTTGACGAACCTGCCTTGAAGCTATAGAAGCTATATTGATTACTTGCTTGTTTAATTGATTTATATCATAATTGAATGGTTTCATGCATAAACATGCTAACTCTGTTTTTGCCATTTTGAGATAAACGCGATTTTGTATTTTTAGCGTGGTAAAATGTTTATAACTTTTTTACTTTTTATCGTAGGGAATTCCAATTAATTTTATTATCTTCGTCTTTTTATTAACTTTCTGATACAGCTATATAATAAATTCTTTTGTCGAAAGCTTTTGACAGAACCGCCTATAAACGGACTTAACACATTTGTGCACGCATATGACTCTTTATTCCTGCACGCAAAAGAATGCCAAATCGAGTTAGCAATTTCAAATCTGAAGAAATTGTCGATGCTATGTACATAATGCATTTCGATATCACAAAAACATGGCATGCATAAAGAGGTCAAATAGACTTGTCAAAGGCAAATATGAACAAATATGCATATATCAAAGTGAAAAGTCGACTTGACATGGTTGTTTTGAAGGGTTATTTATGTTAAATATACGCTGAAATATGTACACGTTTTTCACTAACTAGAATGCCATTTTAAAATAATGAGATTAAATGTTCTAACGCAACGATGTGGCAAAACCCACATCTAATCAGTAGGAGCTGCGTATATATATATACATGTTTATGTGATGTAAAACCATAATATACCAGTATCTCGAAAACGAGTTACTGAAATTGTAATACTTTGTATTACATTGTAATACTTAAAGTAGCTTAAAGACGTATAAACTGCATAACCATCCTCAAGCTTATTAGGCTTTTGGACTGGAAGCAGTACATTATAACTTGTCCCCCGTGAATCATTAGCTCACTGGTCCAATTGATGTACAAGATAAAAAAGTGAAAGCCATCAACCACACTCAGGAGAATGGAACTGGGACAATAAATTTAAAAGAGGTATAAGGTGCGTGTGCTTAAGACTCCAGCTTAGGCCAGTTCACCTCTATGGCACCCGAGAAGACTTCACAAATTATAATTTTGGACAGAGACGAAACGTTCTGAAACAACATAGCATGTATCTGCAAGATACGCCATTTTTTATTTTATTTGTTCAATGTAAAAAATGTCATCTGAAACCCAGTCATAGACCTCTATTTATTTATCTGTGACTGATATTGATCACGTAAGGTGGCCATATATGGTTAAGCCATCAAATTAACAAGGGACTCTACAAACAATCAGGCGATTTTATTTGGCTGGGGAGATGCGTTATCATGTAAGACAGTCAGAAGAGTTAGGAAAAATAATAATCTGATTCAATGAAAGCAACAGATAATTGTATTGAGGAAAACAATACACATTTTATAGATCTTTTCATTGACCGAATATCGACTCAGGTTGCTGCCCAGCAAACACGACACATCTACACAATGTTGAGCCAACGTTGACTCACCGTCTACGACGGCGGCCCAACATTGGTCTAAAATTGTGTCGATGTGTCGTGTTTGCTGGGTATGGAGGCCTGATACTCATCCAGCAACATTTGAAGTTCAGGCCAGTAATTTTAATACACATCCGCTACCCCTCTTATAAATATACTCTAAGCTGAGTGGTCCCAAGGACATGACTATAACAGCCTTCAGGATTTGAGAAGAATCTCTGAATAATGCTTGAGACGAGAAATGTACACTTTTCCCTTACAAGAATAGATCTGTGCAACAAGAAGCAATATGGGTTTGCCAAGAAAAAAATCATCTGGTGAGACGTTCAGGCTGTGATTATAGCTTAAGTTATGTATCTGATCTTGTTTCTGAATACCAATCACATTTGTTTTTCTTTAGAAGGTCAAGTGACTTGAGTCTTTGCACATCAGACCCCAATATTTTCTCTTAGCTAGATATATACATAAGAGTATGTGTTTTGCTGTTTTATTTGTCAAATGGCTGGGAGGTACACATGCAGAATAAGATCATGATCGGCCTACTTTGCAACCTTGAGACATATCTGTGAAGGTCCACAATAATAAAGTACACTGTACTATTATATTCAAGGCGAAGAAAAGGTATGCAGATCACCTATTGCCTTACAAGGTCTTACTGATTTCCTAAATGTCATGTGAAATTTTGCAAATGTGCATATTATTATAATAGTTATTATAAACAGTATGACTTGTACATAAATTATATACTGTACATATAAATGATTCCATAAATTTATTTAAAACGTGATTGGTGATGTTATAAAGCATGGCGGTTCAACATATATTAGACAGGTAATTAAGTCTTTCAAATTGTTTTCAGAGATGCGCCCCAGAGTTATTTTAAAAATATTTTAAAGAATATTTTTGCTACATAAATAGTTATTTATTGACTCCCTTGTCAATACACCATGATGTTCTACAACAGAGGACAAAAGAACATAACGATAATTTGGTGCCATGCTGTCCACTATTTTCTAACCCTATATGTGATACAACAAGGTGAAAAATTCATATGGTTCGTCAATTGTTGGATACCCCAAGTTACAATGTTTATACTAGATCCATCCAATGCGAGTGGCTCATGTTTGCACTTTTGAAAATAGTGTGTAGTGATTTATAACCAAGCTCCTGATTCATTGGGTTTCTCCTATCATTAAACATGAACTATTTCGCTAATAAATTTTAAGTTTGATCAATACTGAAAAAAATTGAGCCCTTAATATTGTATGTGAAAATTCAATTACTTTTATTTAGGAGATATCGATCGATTATTTTTTTTTTGTTAAGAGAAAATGTAGTTTTGGTCTTAAATTTAGCGTGGTGTACGCAACAACTGTAGAGATAAGGATAAAATGCATTGTTTCGTCATTGCAGACAGATGCATATTTTTAGTCAGATAAAGTACATTTCTTGGTGTATATTGTTTTATGTTATTGGTGCAGCGAATTTGACAACCGTGTTTATTACAATTAATGTCATTATACTAAACTAATCAATTAATCAATCACTACGTACATGAGGAATTTTTAACACATCAATATTAATATTTCAAAGAATATCGAGATTGATTTACCTCAGATATTAGTAAATATATCGATATTAACCGACAGTTTTTGTTCTTTTCGAAAAAAACTCACAAAGAGGTCTATTCCTATCGATATTTATTTATCTTTAGGAATGTTGTTATACACCAAATTATTCGCATAATATAGGACCAATCTGCAGGTAATCAATCACATAACACATTTTACATAAAAATATCAAAAATAACACAATACCCCCAAGATTTGAAATATCTTTGAAACATGTATAATTAATATCGATATGTAGGCTTATACATACGCATAAAAACAGTTTTCTGTTTGTTTTTAAATCAACCTGTGTGTGTTCTATTCTATTTTTTTTTCATTTGCTTACAATAGTGGATACATAAAGGGATACTTTTCATTTTGAGGCGTTCCATATCTTTTTAAAATTTAGTCATATTTTAAAATGGCTAACATTCCATAACTTGGATATGAATAACGATAATTACTAGCGGATAGGACCACAGCAATATTTCAATCGTTCTGTTTTACGATATTACATTTAGCATGATTAGGCCTTACATGTACTTCATTTTCTGAAAATGAGATATGCGACTGATTGTGTGCAGATGGGTAACATATAATGTTATTTTGTCCGAAAGAAGATATTTTATTATTTTGTTTTCATTTCTAATATTAAAATACAAATAATAAAGGTCAGAAATGTGAATATTACAGTTTTGAAAGGAAGTGTGTCCCCAAAGATGCAACAGAACACAATAATAAATGATAACCAATGATAACCAGATTTCTGCATACATAGCCACTATGTTTCATTACCAAAAAGTGGTAGTGAGGATAAACTCCACATTTATACCATTGTTGAATGTAGTTTTGATATGCTATATGGACAAAGCATACAGATTATGACCCGTCAGATCAATGTTTTTTTTAGTTAGTACCATCTTGCAAGTAAATATTAAAAAAATGCGGGTGTTTTCTTCAGTTAGCATAATACTGCTTGTGAATATCTACCGCCTGTACCGGCTTCCCAAGAGCAAGTCTATGTCAATCCAACATTACATGAACTTGCACCCTGTATATTAGATAATGCGTATGCCAACTTCAATCCAATTTCTTCACACAAGATGCATATGGGTACAAGGAACAGCATGGAATACAAAACTCAAATGTATGCTAACTCGAGTTAGCATGTTTATGCATAGAACCCTTCAATTCATATGGTATCCATATTTTCACAATTATGTTATTCAAAAACTTGGTTCGCTTATGTTTTTTTTCAGCAAAATTAACACAGCATCGGTTTATTGTATCATGAAAAACTTTCAACAAATTCTGACCATGACCCTGAATCGTATGAATTATGTTTGCATATAATGATATATGTAGCGTGTAGATTGTACTCACGTGTTTCCTCTGTGCTGTACTTCGTCCGATAAACATGGACAATAAAGATCGTAACGCAGAGCAGACCAAACGCTACAGCTCTGCCCATAGACTGGTTTCCCATGTCTTAAAGCAGCTACAGGCCCTGGTATCATGGGTCTCACCAACAGCCTCAGCTCCGTCTCCTTGGACCTAAGTCGGCCTTAAGCTCACTGTTGAGACCGGATCACTTTAAGACATGATTTTGATTTAATTCAGTTGGTAGAGCAGGGTCATGTTTGCAAATGTGGGGTGTACATTTACTCCTCGTGATATAAATCTACACTACTGGTACATACATACATAGTTACATACATACATACATACCACATGTACAGTACACAGGGTACTGAAGTCTGTCGACCTATTCAGACTCCGTCATCCATGGATAAGTTCACGTAGTGTGTTCACATGTTTACCTGAAATATATTCTGAACACACGCGGGCCCGCGGTTAACCCTTTCAGTACGGGGACTGACGTTAGACTCTATTGACGTCAGATTCTGACTTCTATACCGTTCAAAGCAATAGCAGAAATAAAAATGTATAGTGGCCATAGACCCATAACATAGGTATATAAATGAGGTTAACATTTCTGTGATGAAATTTTAATGTCCATTCTAAAAAGTGACAATAGTTGTCTTGATCATTTGAAGAAGTTTAAAAACAGCACAATATATAGCATTATATTGGTCTTTAACTCTTTCAGACGGTCTGCAGACTAGTAGATTTCAGATTCTGACTTATAAAGTCGATCCGTGCACTAAAAAAATAAAAATAAATTATAATGGCCTCAGACCCATAACATAGGTATTTAAATGCAGCAGAAAGAGCTAACTAAGACACTTGTGATGATTTCAAATTGAAAAAAACAGGTTGGTCTCTATGGTTGATACCAAAATAAATTCAGCGTTTTAATGGTGGACTGAGTCCTCATATATAAACATATTCCAGCAAATACAAGACGTTGATCCAACGTTCATTTAATGTTGGGCCAGCGTCTCATATGGCGGGCTAATATTAACCCTTTAACCGCAAAATTATTCAATTTGAATTTTCACCCACTTGAAATTGTGTCTCGCTGAAGTGAGTGAAAATTATTCAGATGGAGGTCAACTCTTTTCAAATCTTGCTGGTTGATGTCACATTTTATCTTTAACATATTTAAAATGTGGTACTTAATGTGCCAATAACAAATGAAAACCCAGATATATGCGACACCGGTGGTTAAAGGGTTAAATGAACATTGGCTGAATGTCTGGTGTTTGTTGGGATGTAGCTGAGCCTATGCTGATCGTGATATACGGCCGACAAACATCACTGCAACATTGGTACAGTGTATTGTGTAACAAATTTCACACGCACGACAAGGTCGGGCGAGTGCATAACGATTTGCGCTTTGACGCATATCGCAAATTTGCGATGTTTGATCGCCGTCGCATATTGTGCGAATGCGCGAGAAGCACAACCATCGTTGCAAAAGAAATGAGCGACAGAAAGCGATGACATTTCCCATTTTCTGACAATTTGTGCCCCAAAAATTGTAAGCTGAAAAAGAAAACATTTATTTTGTCTGTCGTCTATTTTTATATGGGCATGAAACTAGACTCAGAGAACCGACTGGAATCACAAATCCAAATTATTACATTTTCAGAAAAGAAAGAAATATAGTATATTACAATGTCATCATATCGATATATAATTGATGATTGTGTTACAAAAAAAAATTGTTGCAGCTCACATGTTTATAAATTTTGTATTAATATAGGTAGGCTCTAAATAAATATAAATAAATATAATGAATATAAATATAAATGTTCTTTGACATTCCATCCGTCTCGTGCATCGTGCATCTTCCACATCTTTATGAACTCCGCAAATACAACATATGTGTATAGCATTTATACAACGTCGGCCTCACGTCTTCGACGCTAGTCCAACATAGTAAAAATGTTATACAATTATTTTCGCTCACTGGGAATATTTAGTTCCTCTTCCGGGGATATATCCGAGAAGAATGAGGAGGAGGAGGATGAGGAAAGGAGGAGGTGGAGGAGGAGGCGGAGGAGAAGGGAAGGAAAAGGTGGAGGAGGATGAGAAGGAGAAAGGGGAGGAGAAGGAAGAGGATGAGGAGGAGGGGGGAGGAGGGGGATGAGAAGGAGGCGGAGGAGAAGGGAAGGAAAAGGTGGAGGAGGATGAGAAGGAGAAAGGGGAGGAGAAGGAAGAGGATGAGGAGGAGGGGGAGGAGGGGGAGGAGAAGGAGAAAGAAGAGGGGGTGGAAGAGAAGGAGGAGAAGGAGGAGGAGGAGGAGGAGGAGGGGGAAGAGGAGGAGGAGGAAGAGGAAAAAGAAGAAGAGGAGAAGGAGGAAGAAGAAGAGGAGGAGCAAAGGAGGATGTGAAGTAGAAGGAGGAGGAGGAGTCGGAGGAGGAGTGAGTAGGATGCAGGGCAATAAGCCTATTAACCCTTTGACTTCCAGGCCGGGGTGCATGCCAGGATCCAGATATACTAGTGTAGGAGTTCTATTTTTCGTCATTTGAAGCTGGAATTGCTAACGCAATTTCCAGCTTCAAATGACGAAAAATACATAAAAGTAGTATATATTTGACGAAAATTTGTGTCATTTTATGGTTACGTTCATTGACGAATGACGACGGAAATTTCCGTCATGTATGGTAGTGAAAAGGTAAATGTTATCTGTATATTAGGAAGGAACCTCTGATATTATTCTGTGCTTCCCAGTTATGGTGAACTATACAGTAATGGTCAATGTATAACTATTATGTTGTGAAATATAACATTTCAGATTCAGTGGATACAATGTAACAATGTTGTAACAGTGTTAGGTCTGCGTATTGTTTCAATGTATGAATGTTAGGTATCGCTCGAACCAGACACGAATGGACATGGTTTAGAAGTCAACAAGATAAATACCATGTTCACGTGGGGGCACTTTGCATGGTTGTGTAATATGCATGGAGAATAAACGCTTTGTCGAGGCGTGACAAATCAAGTGCAGACAATCGGGTTGTATACTCTGGTTCCCTGAGCCACACTACGCGACGTGGCCGAGCTTCAAGAAATTGGCCGGGCTTGCCAGGCAAGCATAATTGCCTTCTCAGCTGTCGAGTGGCCTAGTAGTCCAAGGGTATTAGATAATAACCTGGAACAAATTCGTAACAAGCTGAAAATTTCAGCATATGTTCTTAAAACAATATAGGAAACCATATCAAAAGTCCTCTAAAATCCGCTTGGTATTAGTGCCGGAAATCGGGGTGATAAGGGGTAAACACGGGTATATAAAGGGTATTAACGATAAATTAAATTCACAAAATTCACAAAACATATCTACACATATGTTTTACCACCTGCGGAATCCATTAAAATTATTTATAATAATTGTAGTATATGTTTTTAGCTTTTTCACTGGTAGAGACGACAATTCTACTAATAATATGCCGAAGATCTAGAAGTAAATAGAGAATTTCCCGTCAGTGACGATCCTGACAAACCATAGACATTGACCCAATGCTGATTTGATGTTGGAGTAACGTTGTCCCAATGTCAATCAGTTTTTTTTAGATCACCCCATAATTATATTTTGTTTATGTAATGCCATCATTGTGTTTGTATGTAGGTTGATAGTATAGCTTGGTAGCTTTTTATGTTTGCGCATGGTTCTGATTGTTTCTATCAATAATCTCTTGCATAATTGTTGTAATATGTTTACATGGCTACTGATCAAGAATTATAAACAGACACCCAGTCAGAGACGTGGAGGCTGCAGCTGCCCTTGTATGATCACTGACTAGTGATTCCATTTGTATTGTACAGCATGCAACAGAACAAATCCCTCATTTGAACGAAACATTATAGTACTTACTAGCAACCATTCCAGTTTCCCAGTTTTGGCCACCATTAACCATAATGGATTATATCTAAAGTTATAGGTCAAAATTGTAATCGAACTCAACAAATGAGTTGATCACGAAAACATTATGAGGAAAAGTATTACACATGCTTCCAGGCTAATTGGTTCAAAAGTTACATGTCTCACCACCCTAAATGATCCAAAATCCAACAGGATGGCTACTGACTAGAGAGTGCGTACACAAATTACTGCTTTATAAGGTTGTTTCTGCTTCTGGTGAATTAAAAAAATTACGGGAATGTTGTAATTTTGTGTATAATTTGCAAGCACATATTGTTTTCTTCATGCGTGACATGAGTATAACTATGTCGTGAGATTTTCGGATGGTTACAGGGGGTGAGAAGGATGTGTGTGTTTTCTGTGAATAGGCGTAAGAATAATCAAGGATATCTGGGCAAGTTTTACCATTTTACCCTCAAGGAAAAATAGCTCAAAATGGTAAGTGGTAGCATATCATTTTCGGAACTGTTTTTGAAAAAGGACAGCTGAGGAATTATTATGGTGTATCACACAGAGTGGTGGTTAGGGACGAAAATGGTGAATTCGGCCCTTAGAATGTTGGCATTATACATGTGTTTCAATGGACTGGCATTTGGGGTGGTGAGACCCTATATGACTGACGGTGGCTATCTTGGATTTCAAGCCTAATCGGCTTTAGGTCGCCGATTTTAAAGAAACACTTCGTGAATTGTTAATAAATTTAGCTTCCTGGCTGGCGTAAAAAGAAAATTCAATACCCACATAATGCCAAATCGATAAAACGAGCAATATTCCATGGAACTTATGTGTATTTGGCGGTCATCTTAGATTTTCACAAAATAAAAAATCCCGAGTCATGTCAGCTTGGAATGCGACTGTTTTGTGACAAGTATACCCAAGTGGAGAACAAAAGCATAAAAAAGGTTGTATATGTCTCAATGTACGGTTATGTCAAATTCATTCACACTATAGACCTACTGGATTTTAGGGTAGGAATGAAAAACATCCATATCAGATACTTACATATGTATCCTTGTCGATATTAGTACAAATTTTGTAGCTTTTATCCAGAAATGCAAGATCGCTGTGATATTTCAAGCTGTGCCGCCCTACAAAAGTCCGATGATAGGTCTTCAGACTTGATATCAGACTATAAAAAACCTGCACCTGCGCCTTTAATGGGCTGGGCAGATTACTTAGTCTTTGCGTTGTGCTGTAGCCCCACTTCATATTTAGACTGGGCGATATTCACAGTTATCTGTCGACGAAAGAATTTTTTTAATTTGTGTCTCAGGATCAATAGAAACTGAAAAGCATTTCCTGATGTTGTGTAATTTTCATGCCGATTTACAAAATGAACTGCTCCTTAAAGCCCAATCTAGTCACGCTATAGAAATATTTGATGTCAAATTAAAATATACTGCGTCATACAGCAAAAGCCTGAGATCTCAGTCAACTCTCAACCAATTTTCATGAAATTTTACACACACTATTTGCCATCCATGTCGTGACCACCCTGAAAGTTTCGCGAAGTTTTAAGATGAGTATTAAAGAAATTAGACCATTTGACATGTAGTTAATAAATAAAAATAATACATCACTTGATGCTCCAGAGAAGGGACAATGCACGTAAAATATTGGTGTATCTTTATCATGAAGATGGTATTATTAACTTTTACCATGATTAACTATTATATTAGTTTATTTCACACGTTGTACTGGGTATGACCCGTGCGCACTGGGTGCATTCGGTTGCGTATAATTTTATGTATCTTCATTTACCGTGTTGCCATAATTTGGATCTGTTTATCCGTATGTTTTTTTCCACATGGTTGTATCTGTGTCGATATGTGGGAGGGAGCCTTCACGAACGTTGTGTTGCGTCCCGGTCATGTGTAGTGCTAATTGTGTTCATATAGCCTACATAAAATTTATATAACATTATATTTAACAATAGGCCTACGTAATTTTATGCTATGTTATTTAATAGTGTCTCATAAGTCAGAGCTGACTGGCGACAATAATTATTTGCACTACTGTAATGTTTTAAATGAATTGTGGGCGACACTTTAATAAATTTTATTTGACTTGACTTTGCTATATATTATGTATCTGTAAAATATATTTTACATGTCAGTATAATAAACGAATTCATATATGAGTAGTTTCATCAACTTGAAGTTGTGGGTCGCTATAGCGAGACACAACTTCAAGTTGGTGGAAATTTAGTTTTACTGGTGAACAGACAAAACGAACAATCCATTATCAAATTCTGTTTAATATCATAACACCTCACCTTATGTCTGAGTAACATTCAGTATGTTCTCAAGTACTATATTACACGAAAAGCAGTTCGCACAGCCCAGTAAACAAGATACATTGACATAATGCTGGTTTAATGTGTTAGGTCAACGTCACAGACAGTCCACCAACATTACACCAGCATTGGCAGGTTAATTATTATAATGTTACACAGCTTGAGTTTTCTGATAAACATGACAAACAAGCGATTCCGTAGTTAAAACTCTATTACATAGGCAACCAGTAATTAACCCGACATTAGACGTCAGAATTAGACCTCTTCAGAGCTAAGACGTCAGATTCTGACGTCTTAAGTTGATCCCCGCACTGTAATAATAAAACATTATAATAGGCTCAGGTATTCAAATGAAGAAGAAAGAGCTAATTAAGACATTTATAATGATTTCACATGGAAACACCCTTTAGTCTCCATGGTTTACAACAAAATAGTTCATCGTTGTGAGGGTTCATTATCATAATACCCAATCAATTAAAACAGTATTTTTGTAGTAAACAAGCTAGAAGCACTTATCTAGTTGTGAATAACAAAGATACCACTGGGATAAAAAACAATAACAATACAATAACAATGGAATGATTCATTTGAACACATACTGAGTGATTCTTGCCCCAGAAAATACGTGAATCAGAAATCACGGATTACACAGATTGCAATCACGTGAATTAGAATCCACGAATTAGGCTATACAGATTGCATATCTGTTGATTCTGCTTCACGTGTTTACAATCGGTATAATTCATGATCCATGGACTATTATAGAGATTGTAAACACGTGAATCAGATCTACAGATTATACAGATTGCAATGACATACTTGGGACGACCTTTGTTTGAAATCACGGGAAAACACAACAGTAATATTACATTTTATCCTTTATATTCTGATTATTGAATTGTGATATACGCATGGAAATATATCCTGGATAAATAAATATATATACATGCATGAACAAGCTGGTACTAGAAAATATGTAAAGTTTATGAAATAATTTGGGGAGATGACAATCAATCTCTCCTTGTTCACAAAGTAGGTCATCATGGTTATTATGACAACCAATTTATCTCCTTGTTCAGAAAGTAGGTCATCACGGATATTATGAAAACCAATCTATCTCTTGGTTCAGAAAGTAGGTCATCATGGTTATTATGACAACCCATCTATCTCCTTGTTTAGAAAGTAGGTCATCACGGATATTATGAAAACCAATCTATCTCTTTGTTCAGAAAGTAGGTCATCATGGTTATTATGACAACCCATCTATCTCCTTGTTTAGAAAGTAGGTCATCATGGAGATCATGACAACCAATCTATCTCTTTGTTCAGAAAGTAGGTCATCATGGTTATCATGACAACCCATCTATCTCCTTGTTTAGAAAGTAGGTCATCATGGAGATCATGACAACCAATTTATCTCTTTGTTCAGAAAGTAGGTCATCATGGTTATTATGACAACCCATCTATCTCCTTGTTTAGAAAGTAGGTCATCACGGATATTATGACAACCCATCTATCTCCTTGTTCAGAAAGTAGATCATCACGGTTATATTGACAACCTATCTATCTCCTTGTTCAGGAAGTAGGTCATTACGGTTGTTCGGGATTCGATATCATTTGGCACTGATGCGCCACCTGGTGAATGCTCGTACTTATATGATGTTCACTGATGATACGCCTAGCCCCACCTAGTGAGTGATACGGGATTTAACAGGTTTAAGTAATTGGTTTTAGAGAGTACTGCTTGATCCCGGTTTTGGATCCAGGTGGGCTTGGAGGCTATGTTTAATGCTGTTGTTAACTGATAATGCTGTTGGAGCAGTCTGTTCATGCATGTTGAAGATGGTGGAAGCAATAAACGAAACGTATATATTTTAACTTGTCTCCTAGTTCATTTACTTAAGTATATCCTGGACATTTTGGTGCCTGAGACCAGGGAAAAATAACTATGGCTAACAGTAACAAAACGATTGTGAAGAAAGCTAGGAGAGCTATGGAGACTAGCAAGTTATGGCTGAGGAGGTCGACAGCGACATTGAGTAACACTGTGCACGGCATGAGGCCATTGCCTGAGGATCCAACTGCGGACCACGTGGTGACCATTGAGGCGTCCATCTTGGATGTGGAAACACGTCTGGGATCCTTTGATAATAGTCAGGGCGAGCTTGAGCTTGTTTGCCCTGACAATGAAGTTGACCTATGCGTAACTGAGGCTGCAGACTTCAGAGAAGAGTGTGCTGCTCAATTACTGGAGGGAAAGAAATTATTAGCAGCCCTCAAATCCAAAGTGAAGGGAATTGGATATTCTGCTACATCAGACTCACGTGGATCTGCACACGACGTGAAGAGCAGCGACGGCTCCATTGCTGGCCATCGTTTAAATGCTAAGCTGCCACAGATTCACCTGCCCAAATTTGATGGGGATCTGACGAAATGGCAGCCATTTTGGGACCAATATAAGGCGGTTATTCACGACCAGGACACTTTGCCTACAGTAAGCAAATTCACTTATTTGACATCGTTGCTGTCAGGAGAGGCGCGAAATGTGGTAGCAGGTTTATCAGTCACTGAGGCGAATTACGGTATTGCCTGTAAACTGCTGACTGAGCGATATGGAAGGCCGGAGAGAATAATCTTCTCTCATATACAAGCCTTGCTGTCTCTACAAGCTTTGAACAATTCGTCCAAAAGCAGCAAACAGAGGACAAGCGAGCTGTGGCAGCTACAGGACACGCTACTGTCGCACGTCCGTAGCCTGGAGAGCCTGGGGATCAAGGGTGATACCTATGGCATGTTCCTGACCCCTGTTGTATTATCCAGGCTACCGCAGGACATTCGCCTTGAATGGGCGAGAGAAGGGGAAGGAAACGAGGCAAACTTGACATTTTTGCTGGAATTTCTCAGCAAAGAAATAAAGAGACGAGAGAGGTCTGAGGTTTTTCGTGATAACTCTGCACACACCACAGAAAGCAGGCCACTGTCAGAGGAGAAGCCAGCCTACAATAATAGGAGAAGGCCTGCTGCTGCTGCTGCTGCTGCTGCTGCACTACACGTGTCCGCCCCTCACTCTGCCCGCCCCCCGGCCCGTCCCACGCATTCCCGCCGACCCCAGTGTGCCTTTTGTGATGAAGCCCACCCCTCTCATAACTGCCCACACTACAGTACGCCTGACGACAGAAGGAAGAGAGTGGGTGAGCTAAGTTTGTGCTATAGATGCTTGGCTGGTAGCCATTTTATGCGTAACTGTGTAAAGGGCTGTACATGTCATTCATGTGGCGGGGCGCATCACCCCGCACTCTGCCACAGATACAGATCTCACCCTCGTGATGCCAGTGTTGGCGGCCACACCACAGGCTCGGCTCCAGCTCGTAACGCGGACCCAGCAACTCGTGCTGCTGCTGCAGAAACGCCACCCCTCACGCATGCCACAGCCGGCGCTAGCCTGTTGACGGCAGCGGCAACAGCATCATCAGCTCTCACCACGACTGACAGTAAACTGTCTGCTCTGCCTACTGTGGAGCTGTGGCTACCTGGCCGTGATGGCTCACGCGTCAAAGCTGTCGCCCTGTTTGACTCAGGTGCTGACCGCTCATATATCTCTGCCTCACTCGCACGTAAGATACAGTCTCAGGTGATAGGTACCACTACTGTGAACTATACGTCGTTTGGTGGCGCCACTTCACCCGAGTGTGTATCCAATATACACTCTCTGACTGCTAAGGGGACTGAGACTGGATCAGCGAATCTCACGTGTGTGGAGATCCCAAAGATATGTGCACCCATGTTGCGACCCACCATACCACCCAATTTGTTACACCATTTCAGTAAGTTGAACCTTGTTAATTCTGGTGTTAGAGAAAATGAACCTTTAGTTTTTGACGTTTTAATTGGTTTAGACCAGTACTGGCACCTGGTGAGTGGTGGCACAGTTGTAGGTAAGAAAGGTCTGGTGGCTCAAGAGACTGTATTTGGTTGGATGGTGTCAGGCTCATGGTAGCCTGGAAATATTATAGTATTTCATAATGAATATGTTTTCTTTAACTGACCGAGGTTTGCATGAAATATCTGACAGCACTATTAGAAATTTATGGGAGATTGACAGTATTGGCATTAAATCAGATGAGGCTAATTCAGAGTCTCTTAGTGATCCTGTTTTGGTTCATTTTTCTGAAAGTATTAAATTTGTCAATGGTCGTTATGAAATTGCATTGCCTTTTAATGATAAGAAAAATCAGTTGCTGTCAAATAAAGTGCTTGCCTCGAGAAGGTTAGAGAAGCTTCATAAAGGTTTACGTGCTAAACCTATTTTGTGTCAAGCCTATGATGGCATATTTAAAGAGTATGAATCCTTAGGATTTATTGAAGAAGTTGATGATTCAGTTGATGACCGTAGGGTTGGGCCTATTTACTATATGCCCCACCGTCCTGTCATTAAGGAGAATAATATTAGCACTAAAATACGCCCTGTATTTGATGCTTCTTCACCGAGTTATAATGGTATTTCTCTAAATGATTGTGTGCATACAGGGCCCTCTCTCATACCTTCATTAGTAGAGATTATTCTCAGGTTCCGCAGGTGGAGTGTAGCTCTTTCTGCTGATATAACCAAGGCATTCCTCCAAATATCTGTCCGTGAAGAGGACAGGGATGCCCATAGATTTTTATTGTATTGTGGAAATGAAGTCAAGGTCATGAGATTTAATAGAGTACCTTTTGGCAATAAATGTAGCCCTTTTTTATTGAATGCCACTATTAAGCATCATATTTCTAAATTTCCTGTGACAGAAACTGTGAAGGAGATTCGCGATAATTTGTATGTTGATGATTTGTTGACTGGTGCTGATTCGCCGCATAAGGCTGTCAGTATGTGTCGTGAAGCTACAGATATAATGTCACAAGCTGGTATGCAGCTAGCTAAATGGTGTTCTAATGTTCAATCAGTTGTAACTGAGAATAGCTCAATTTCATGTTCCAAACAATTGAATTATGAACTGGTTAAAGTATTAGGCATTTCCTGGAATGCTGATAAAGATACTTTTGTTTTTGATAATGTACTGCCATGTATTGATTCTGTTACTTGTACCAAGAGATCAATTTTAAGTATAATTGCTAGTATTTTCGATCCTCTGGGCTTTCTAGCCCCTTTAACAATGTCTGTTAAAATCTTGTTTCAAGAATTGTGGGTGTTAGGTATTGGCTGGGATACGGCTGTGCCTGAATTAATACAGGAGCGATTTATTCGCTGGTTGAGTGGGTACAAAGCTATATGTCAATTAGAAATACCTAGGTATATTGGTGTTTCAGCTACCTGGTCTGAGACCAGTAAGATTATTGAATTACATGCATTTGGTGATGCTAGTGAGAAAGGTTATGGTGCTGTAGTATATTGTAGAGTTCCTGATTTAGATAATAATTACAAAGTGTCTCTACTTATTTCTAAAGGTAAGGTCGCACCACTCAAGAAGTTGACATTGCCTCGACTAGAGCTTTTAGCTGCACTGTTATGTGCCCGTTTAGTCAATTTTGTGATCAATACTTTACAGTTGGATAAAGATAATGTTAATGTGTTCTATTATTCTGATTCCATGATCACACTAGGCTGGATCAAGGGAGAGTCTAGTAGATGGAAACAATTTGTTGCTAACAGAGTTAGAGAGATACAGGATCTCACTAATCCTGCTAGCTGGTATCATTGTGTTGGTATTGAAAACCCTGCTGATTTAGTGTCTAGAGGTTTAGCAGGAAATGAACTGGTGGATTCCTGGTTGTGGTGGACTGGTCCTAAGTGGCTCTCCACCAGTAATCAGGAATTCCGTGATAATTCTGAGATTCTTGACTGTGTACTTGAATTTCCACCTGAGGAAAAGGAAATATGTTTAGTGTCTGTTTCAAAATGCATTGAACCTGTTTATGATGTAGAGCGATGTAGCTCATTTGCTAAGATTTTACGAATTATAGCATATATTTTGAGGTTTGTACATAATTGTAAACCTGATAGTGAGAAAATAACTGGAGAGTTATCATATGATGAAATGTCTGTTAGCAAATTGAAAGTGTTCTCTGATTGTCAACGCCAGCATTATTTGTCTGACATACATACTTTAAAGAGGGAGGAACCCTTTAAAAGGGGGTCAGTTTTAAAACAGTTTAAGCCTTTTTTGGACTCTGATGGCCTATTGAGGTTTGGCGGGAGATTAGAAAGATCTAATTTAGCCTACGAGGAGAAACATCCTCTGATTCTGCCCAAATGTCACCTTACTCTGCTCATGGTTAGAGCTCTACATGTCAGACAGAAACATGCTGGTGTAGATACTATGATTTGTATGCTCAGAGCAAACTATTGGATAATTGGCTTGAGAAGGCTCGCCAAACGTGTGAAAAGTGAATGTGTTACCTGCCGTAGGCAGGATAGTCAATCATGTGGTCAAGTGTGTGGACCGTTACCTGAATTGCGAGTTAAAGAGTCACCCCCCTTCACTGTGACTGGTTTAGATTTTGCTGGTCCATTATATGTGTGTGATAAGCCAGGAAAGAAATTGTATTTTTTATTGTTTACTTGTGCTGTAGTTAGAGCCATTCATTTGGAGTTGGTTGAGTCACTGACAGTCAGCGATTGTTTACTGGCTATCCGTAGATTTTGCGCCCGTAGAGGCACTGTTAATGTGTTTTATTCTGATAATGCTAAAACATTTCAGAAAACATCCAAGCTTGTGCAGGGCGTTTTAGGAGCTCCAATTAAGTGGAAGTTTATAGCTCCTAGGTCCCCATGGTGGGGAGGGTGGTGGGAGCGATTAATTCGCTCAGTAAAGTCAGCGTTGAAAAAGTCTCTAGGACTTAAAATATTGTCTCGAGTAGAGCTTGAAACATGTCTGTTTGAGATTGAAGCGTGTATCAATTCAAGACCCTTGACATTTGTGGGTGATACGATTGAAAGCCTGAATCCTCTTACTCCATCTCATTTTCTCATTGGTAGAGGTGCTACTTATGAGCCAACTCTAGTAAAGCCCACTGAAATTACTCCCTCATATTTAAGGGAGAGGTTTGCTCTGATGGAGCAAAGATTGGATTTATTTTGGTTGAGGTGGAGTCAAGAGTATCTGCGCAATTTACCTGCAAGTGTCAGAGGCTCTAAGCCTGTAGGTCAGGTTAAACTTGGTTCTGTTGTGTTGTTAAGGGAGGATCATATTCCTAGATTAAAATGGCCATTAGGTCTGGTTTCTGAACTTTTTCCTGGTTCAGATGGTGTTGTCAGAAGTGTCAAAGTGAAGACTGACAGAGGTGTATATGTCAGGTCTATCCAAAGATTACATGATTTAGAAATAGTACTAAATAAAGATTTGGATTGTTTTAATGAAGGTGTAGGTCAACAAGACCTTGAAGAGCCAGAGAGCGCTGCTGTTGAATCATTCAATCACCCCGCTGGTGATGGTGAATCTGGTGATTATAATGATGATAAGTCTGTTCGCACTAGAAGTGGCAGAGTTGTGAAGCCGAAGGTGTTTTTCTCAATGTGAGATTTGGTATGATTATATTGTTACCAGTGGTTACTGTATGTTACATATAATTATGTATTATAAGTGATGCTACACTTGATAATGTGCCTGGTAGGTCTAAGTTGACCATGATAAAACGTATGTTTGTTGAGCTGAGCTCCTGTATGGAGGTGTGACGCACTTGTATTGTGCCTGAGAGGTCAAGGTGACCATATTGTGACAGTTAAGTCAGTTTCTTTGAGCTCCGGTATTGAGCCGAGTAATCATAATGGTTTGTTATGATATTATTGTTCCTATAAGCACTGTATTATTTTGATTAATTTCACTGTATTCTTGGTGCTGCGACACCAAGGGTGGGGAGAATGTTCGGGATTCGATATCATTTGGCACTGATGCGCCACCTGGTGAATGCTCGTACTTATATGATGTTCAATGATGATACGCCTAGCCCCACCTAGTGAGTGATACGGGATTTAACAGGTTTAAGTAATTGGTTTTAGAGAGTACTGCTTGATCCCGGTTTTGGATCCAGGTGGGCTTGGAGGCTATGTTTAATGCTGTTGTTAACTGATAATGCTGTTGGAGCAGTCTGTTCATGCATGTTGAAGATGGTGGAAGCAATAAACGAAACGTATATATTTTAACTTGTCTCCTAGTTCATTTACTTAAGTATATCCTGGACAACGGTTATTATGACAACCAATCTATCTCCTTGTTCAGGAAGTAGGTCATCATGGTTATTATGACAACCAATCTATCTCCTTGTTTAGAAAGTAGGGCATCACGGTTATTATGACAACCGATCTATCTCTTTGTTCAGAAATCAGAAAGTAGGTCATCATGGTGATTATGACAACCAATATATCTCCTTGTTCAGAAAGTAGGTCATCATGGGTATTATGACAACCAATATATCTCCTTGTTCAGAAAGTAGGTCATCATGGGTATTATGACAACCAATCTATCTCCTTGTTTAGAAAGTAGGTCATCACGGTTATTATGACAACCGATATATCTCCTTGTTCAGAAAGTAGGTCATCATGGTTATTATGACGACCAATCTATCTCCTTGTTTAGAAAGTAGGTCATCACGGTTATTATGACAACCCATATATCTCCTTGTTCAGAAAGTAGGTCATCATGGTTATTATGACGACCAATCTATCTCCTTGTTCAGAAAGTAGGTCATTACGGTTATTATGACAACCAATATATCTCCTTGTTCAGGAAGTAGGTCATCATGGTTATTATGACAACCAATCTATCTCCTTGTTCAGAAAGTAGGTCATTACGGTTATTATGACAACCAATATATCTCCTTGTTCAGGAAGTAGGTCATCATGGTTATTATGACAACCAATCTATCTCCTTGTTAAGAAAGTAGGTCATTACGGTTATTATGACAACCAATATATCTCCTTGTTCAGGAAGTAGGTCATCATGGTTATTATGACAACCAATATATCTCCTTGTTCAGAAAGTAGGTCATCATGGTTATTATGACGACCAATCTATCTCCGTGTTTAGAAAGTAGGTCATCACGGTTATTATGACAACCCATATATCTCCTTGTTCAGAAAGTAGGTCATCATGGTTATTATGACGACCAATCTATCTCCTTGTTCAGAAAGTAGGTCATTACGGTTATTATGACAACCAATATATCTCCTTGTTCAGGAAGTAGGTCATCATGGTTATTATGACAACCAATCTATCTCCTTGTTCAGAAAGTAGGTCATTACGGTTATTATGACAACCAATATATCTCCTTGTTCAGGAAGTAGGTCATCATGGTTATTATGACAACCAATCTATCTCCTTGTTAAGAAAGTAGGTCATTACGGTTATTATGACAACCTATATATCTCCTTGTTCAGGAAGTAGGTCATCATGGTTATTATGACAACCAATATATCTCCTTGTTCAGAAAGTAGGTCATCATGCGTATTATGACAACCGATCTATCTCCTTGTTCAGAAAGTAGGTCATCATGGTTATCATGACAACCCATCTATCTCCTTGGTCAGAAAGTAGTTCATCCTGGTTATTTAGCTCAATGTTTCTTTTAGAAAACAGGACATTGTAAATCCGTATGTAGACTACATCAAACAAAATACATGTTTACCGACAACTGAAAGGTCTCATTAACTATTGTGACTTTGTTTTCTCGTGTTCCTTTCCGAGATGTCAATAATTTAATACTGCGTGTCGTCTACACAGCGTCTCCGCATCAAGACAACTTATTGTTCAATACGGGAGTACACCGGGAGCAGATATCCTAGAGACCAAGTGGTGGTTCATTAAAACCCGTTTAAGTCTAAATTTACCATTGTCATCTTCATCCACTACAAGCCGCGAATTGCTGTCGCAATTCTCGACTTGTAGTGGATAAAGATGATCTGAAGTGAGTGACAAATGAAAAAATGTACTGTTATTTTTGAAAATGTTTGTTCTAAAACCACTAGATTTCAGAAAATTACCTCATTCTTCAGAAATGCAAAATGATGCTTAAATGCATCGTGAGGGTTTAACCCTTTAACCGCCACATTATTAAATTTGAATTTTCACCCACTTGAAGTTGTGTCTCGCTGACGCGATCCACAACTTCAAGTGAGTGAAAATTATTAGGATTTGACAAAATGGAGGTCAACTATTTTTAAATTCTAGCTGATTGATGTCACGATTTATCTTCAACATGCTTAAAAGCTGATATGCAATATGCTGATAAAAAATGTAAAAAACGATGATAATCGGTACCGGCGGTTTAAGGGTTAAAGGGTTAACAGCAAACGAGCCGTTGACAGTTGACTCAATGTGGTGTAACCCTTTCATCGCTGAGCGCGATTATAGTCGCTTTTAATCCCCTTTAGTAGCCGTTTAAATCACAGTTATTGTGAACGAAATGAGCGTTTAAGCGTGACGATTTGTAAATGTTTGGTCTCAAATTAAACAAACATGAGTAATTTTCAGCCACTTGAAGTTGTGGGTCGCGGTAGCGACGCACAACTTCAAGTAGCTGAAAATGTAAATATTTTTTTTTTAATTACTCAGCGGGATTAGGGGTAATGTTGGCTCATCGTCTTCGACGCTGGCCCAACATTGAGTCAACGTCCGGGTGATTATTATCATTATTATGTGCAGCATTTTTTACACAACGTCCGGTATTTTCACCTCCAACCTTTGATATTGAGGAGCATCCCTGTCACTTTGTAGCCTACAACATCCGCATCCTGTACCATAGTAAGCAGGTAAGGAAGGGGGACCATTCAATCTGCGGGGGGGGGGGGGTGAAGTAGTTTTAAAATAAATAAATTTTGGGCGGACTCTGCGTGAAATAAGTAACTTAGTTCAAGAACTGTTCTATAAAAACATGTAATACAATTTGAAATTTTCAGCGCGCCGCCCAGACGGGTTAAAAGAAATAATTAGTCTGCGACAAAAAAACTCCAGCACCCCTTTAGAATGAATGGTGACCCCCTACATAGAAATGCACTGATAAGGCGGATAAAGTATATGTACAAAAGCAATCACTTTTTGCCGTAGACAATTATGACAGCGGCAGGTAAACAATAATTATTATCTTAAAAGCCCAGACAAATGCGGGAGTGGAGAAAATCACAGCAGATCATGGCTTTTACCCAACTAACACAACGTATAGTTTGTATAAATGTTTATGCTCAACAAAGAATAAACTGATAAAGTACATCCGTCCAATGTTGAGACCGCAGGTTTATTAATGTGCGAAGATAAACCATTACGGTTATTATGACAACCAATCTATCTCTTTGTTCAGAAAGTAGGTCATTAAGGTTATTATGACAACCAATCTATCTCCTTGTTCAGAAAGTAGATCATTACGGTTATTATGACAACCAATCTATCTCCTTGTTTAGAAAGTAGACCATTACGGTTATTATGACAACCAATCTATCTCCTTGTTCAGAAAGTAGATCATTACGGTTATTATGACAACCAATCTATCTCTGTGTTCAAAAAGTAGGTCATCACGGTTATTATGACAACCCATCTATCTTATTGTTTAGGAAGTAGGTCATCATGGTTATCATGACAACCCATCTATCTCCTTGGTCAGAAAGTAGGTCATCACGGTTATTATGACAACCAATCTATCTCCTTGTTTAGAAAGTAGGTCATCACGGTTATTATGACAACCAATCTATCTCCTTGTTCAGAAAGTAGGTCATCATGGTGATTATGACAACCAATCTATCTTATTGTTCAGAAAGTAGGTCATCATGGTGATTATGATAACCCATCTATCTCCTTGTTCAGAAAGTAGGTCATCATGGTGATTATGATAACCCATCTATCTCATTGGTCAGAAAGTAGGTCATCATGGTGATTATGATAAATCATCTATCTCCTTGGTCAGAAAGTAGGTCATCATGGTGATTATGATAAACCATCTATCTCCTTGGTCAGAAAGTAGGTCATCACGGTTATTTAGCTCAATGTTTCTTTTAGAAAACAGAACATTGTAAATCCTTATGTAGACTACATCAAACAAAATACATGTTTACCGACAACTGAAATGTCTCATTAACTATTGTGACTTTGTTTTCTCGTGTTCCTTTCCGAGATGTCAATAATTTAATACTGTGATCTGGAGACAACATATAAAGTATATTTTGCGCTTAATTATTTGTATTATTATTCGCATTTGGAAAACATAAACTGACAAGTACAGATGATTATTTTAGTTTTTGAACACTACTGAACAAGTAGTGTTTATCACACCGGGCACACGACGTTACATCAACACTGAATCAACGCCATTGGCGTTGATTCAGTGTTGATGTAACGCCTTGTTCCCAGTGGTTTCTCTTGATGATTTGAGTCCAAGTTTTAAAGCATAATTATGACTGGAGACGCAGCTATTTACTTTTTCATTTTCTATTGAAATTACCAGCCCTGATAAATCACTTTAATTATCAGATAGCTCGCCAGGGCGCAGTGAGTCACCAGGTGACGCGTCATGCAGTAAAAGTAGTTGAGTGTAGTATCAACCAATTCACATATTTAAAAAAAAAACGATCCTTCAGATTACACGACTTCGCTTCACATTGTCGATATCATGATTATATCTATTGGCACAGATTGAAGCGTATATAGATAGGCAAACATGATAAATACACGCATAATTATGCCGAAACCAGTGAGCCTACTAGTCAAAATAGACGAGTGAGCGATGAAAAAAGGGCATCTTTAGAAAAACATCGTCATCGTGGTGTTAAAGGGTCGTATCTGCCATTTTGTGAAGTGGCAGATACGACACTCTAACACCAAGGTGATGATATGATTAGCATTAATTTGAAGAGTTTCATCTGAAGATACGTTTTTTGGCCTCATTCGATTTCAACCACATTCCTATTAGACATCTGAAGTTAAATTACACTATGTAGCTCAATGTTGGGTCACGTCGACAACGCTGGGTCCAACATCATGCCAACGCATAGGTCAACGTATTTGTACATACATACACTCCTAAAAAAATGACCCAACATCACAAGAAGATTGATATCCGGTTTCCGTGGCTTTGAACTTTTTTTCATAGTCTGTGTTCAGCCCCATTGCAGTTTTTATCTATACATTAAGCGTGTCGTCTACGCAGCGTCTTCGCATCAAGACAACTTATTGTTCAATATGGGAGTTCACCGGGAGAAGATATCCTGGAGACCAAGTGATGGTTCATTAAAACCCGTTTAAATCTGAATTTACCATTGTCATCTTCATCCACTACAAGCCGCGAATTGCTGTCGCAATTCTCGACTTGTAGTGGATAAAGATGATCTGAAGTGAGTGACAAATGAAAAAATGTACTGTTATTTTTGAAAATGTTTGTTCTAAAACCACTAGATTTCAGAAAATTACCTCATTCTTCAGAAATGCAAAATGATGCTTAAATGCATCGTGAGGGTTTAACCCTTTAACCGCCACATTATTAAATTTGAATTTTCACCCACTTGAAGTTGTGTCTCGCTGACGCGATCCACAACTTCAAGTGAGTGAAAATTATTAGGATTTGACAAAATGGAGGTCAACTATTTTTAAATTCTAGCTGATTGATGTCACGATTTATCTTCAACATGCTTAAAAGCTGATATGCAATATGCTGATAAAAAATGTAAAAAACGATGATAATCGGTACCGGCGGTTTAAGGGTTAAAGGGTTAACAGCAAACGAGCCGTTGACGGTTGACCCAATGTGGTGTAACCCTTTCATCGCTAAGGGCGATTATAGTCTGTTTTAATCCCCTTTATTAGCCGTTTAAATCGCAGCTATTGTGAACGAAATGAGCGTTTAAGTGTGACGATTTGCAAATGTTTGGTCGCAAAATTAAACAAACATGAGTAATTTTCAGCCACTTGAAGTTGTGGGTCGCGGTAGCGACGCACAACTTCAAGTGGCTGAAAATGTAAATAAATTTAATTAAATTTACTCAGCGGGATAAGGGTTAATGTTGGCTCATCGTCTTCGACGCTGGCCTAACATTAAACCAACATTGAGTCAACGTCCGGGTGATTATTATCATAATTATGTGCAGCATTTTTTACACAACGTCCGGTATTTTCACCTCCAACCTTTGATATTGAGGAGCATCCCTGTCACTTTGTAGCCTACAACATCCGCATCCTGTACCATAGTAAGCAGGTAAGGAAGGGGGACCATTCAATCTGCGGGGGGGGGGGGGTGAAGTAGTTTTAAAATAAATAAATTTTGGGCGGACTCTGCGTGAAATAAGTAACTTAGCTCAAGAACTGTTCTATAAAAACATGTAATACAATTTGAAATTTTCAGCGCGCCGCCCAGACGGGTTAAAAGAAATAATTAGTCTGCGACAAAAAAACTCCAGCACCCCTTTAGATTGAATGGTGACCCCCTACATAGAAATGCACTGATAAGGCGGATAAAGTATATGTACAAAAGCAATCACTTTTTGCCGTAGACAATTATGACAGCGGCAGGTAAACAATAATTATTATCTTAAAAGCCCAGACAAATGCGGGAGTGGAGAAAATCACAGCAGATCATGGCTTTTACCCAACTAACACAACGTATAGTTTGTATAAATGTTTATGCTCAACAAAGAATAAACTGATAAAGTACATCCGTCCAATGTTGAGACCGCAGGTTTATTAATGTGCGAAGATAAACCGATCTCTTTGCTTGTGTTTTCTGTGTTGCAGTATCATGGGATCTTAATTTCATTCCACATCACACGTTGAAATGTGAATAATATCATTACTGTGGGTATGACCGAATTCCACGGTAGCCATCATTTATCGTGTCTATATATATACTTCAATATACCCACGTTGACTTACATTTTTAACTTTTTAACAGTCGACATGTGTGGTTTAAAATGTATCTATGATCATGATGATGTATGTTCAAATCAAATACAAATGTTTTCAAAATTGATGTTAAAATGCGTCCGTTTTCATGTCAAAATGTGTCCACATATGATGGGAAAATGTGTCCATAGTTGAAGCTGAAAGGTGTTCATAGTTGATGGTAAAATGTGTGCATAGCTGATGGTAAAATGTGTTCATGTTGTGTGTTTATAGCTGAAATTAAAATGTGTCCGTAGTTGATATTAAAATGTGTCCATATTGAAATAAAAATGTGTTCTCAGTGTATATTTGTCCATAGTTCATGTGCAAAAAATTAATGCAACGATGATTTGTTCACAGTAACAGTACTGTTGCTCATTATATGTCCACAGTTGATGGTGTGATGAGTTTGCTGTAGCTATCGTATGTCGTGAGGGTGCAATCCTTGCTCCATGCAGATAGGTTTTAGCGTTCCTGGTCTCTCAACATTTGGACATCGTTGTATTATTAGGAACATCATAACGTGTTTCACTTCACTAAGACCTGACGGGATACAGATGGCAATGTGTACACTGGTGCCACGGTCTTATTAAAATTTATCGAATTCCATATTGCTGGTCAAGGCGCGTATCAAACCTTTAAATATCATTTCGACCGTATTATTTCACTGGACATAGCATAGTTCATATGATTATACGGTCTTGATTCTACACAGTGGCCAGAACTGATATTTTATTACCATACATATAAATTATGTCTTGAACTTAGCTACCACTCCCATCTTTATTGGATACAACATCTATATTTATGTTTTTTGCAATCATTCTGACATGTCTGGATTTAAAATGTATGTTTCGCTGTTTAATATTTTTTGTCTTTATTGTACTCTGTGACAGGTTGTAAGTTAACAGCTAGGACTCCACTGGGTGTAGTACACGCTACCTCTACAGCTACCTCAAGATCTTCATGTTCTGGAATATGTTCGTGTTCCACCACCGGCAGCTGATCAGTGTCCTTTTTGATGCACTTGATGGCTCCGCAGCGCGTAAGTCCAAATAAGAGCAGTGCCACGCCAATCAAGAGTAATATGGGTCCCAAGACGACGGCCATGATGTGATGAGGGGCTCCAACCTCGTGCACATGATGAGCACCATAGATGGCGAGGAATATACCTGGTATAACCAGCATAATTCCAAGGACTATCAAGATGGCTCCCTGAGCAGAGCCGCTACCATTGTCCGTGGTCTCCTCTCTCGTGTATGTCTCCCTGGGCGCCATGCTCACGCTGTGTAAACGTCACTGGTCACGTGATACACAGGGAAATCACGTGGTGTGAGACATCACAAAATGAGTCGACCTGCAACATAAAGCCCATAATATGTACAGTTTACGATATGATTCACCCTGCAACATAAAGTACATAATCTGTACAGTTTCCAAGACGGCGACAGCATATTTTTTACTTTTATTTCCAGAACAATAAATACAATATCGATGATCTGATGACGGGGATGTGAAATATCGCACCCTAACACTTAACATCGCAAGATTTGCTGGAATAAAAATGTTGAAAATCAGATGACTATGTAGTATAATTATGTTAGATTATAAAGTAGTACATAACTGATTACTGCTCCAAAGTTTGGAAAAGCTGCGTGAGCCATTTTACAGATTTAGATATTTGTAGCAGGTTGCAGTACATCTATGCTGTAGAGGGAACCATATGAGGCAAGACAAATGATTTTCACTTATTTCTCAATCAATTCTTAATATATTTTCATTAGATCATTTATCTTATATAATATAATAAACTTCTATAACGCCTAAATCTCCGGTGATCCGTGCTCAGAAGCGCGACAAACATAACCGTAGTCCGACTCATAGTTCCAAAACCGTTTACGTTTGTAGTGTGAGCCAACCCGACTACCGAGGATATAAGTCCCTGTGTAATTCTGAGGTTAAAACCAAATAAATCTATCGCATTATATAAAGACTCGTCAACATTGGCCATTTAATATAATTGAGATCAGGAATATACAAAAACACTAAAAATCACAAAAAATTCTTAGAAAGGATACATTTGATTATTGTTTAATTTTGAATCGACCTTGATTTAGTTTTAAAACACACCATTACAATATTTGCTTTGTCCGACCACTACATTCTAAGCCGGGAATGGAGAGTTTATGTACTTGGTCAACAATAACTATCCATTCCCGGCTTATAATCTAGTGGTCGGACAAAAAAAATAATGCAGTGGTGTGTTTTAACTGTGGCTAGTTAGCAAAAGCCACCCTCCACAACGTGTTACGAGTGATCCATATCTGAACCGATCCATTTAACCACTATTAATACATTTTAATTGCGTTTACCCAACTTAGTGATCTTCGTATGAATCCACTCAGCTGATTTTGTAACCCTGTGTCTGTACCTGATTCGTGTGAGACCATTTGTAAAACACATCTCGAGAAATATTTCGGTCAGTATCTAATACGTTTCGGATACATAGTAGTGTGTCTTTATGTAAGTCTCATCCAGTTTACATTATACAGATCATATATACAATGTCAAAATAATATAGTAGTGACTGGTCACTCAATGTAAGTTACAAGAGACTGTATTAAAATTAAATCAACTTAAAAAGATAGCTATACATAACGTGTGAATAAATTACGTATATACTGCGTTCGAAACATACTAGAGGGCGAGATCCTTCTAATTAGTGATTGCTGACATTGAAAATTCAAGTGGTTAATGGACTTCACGAAGCTAATTGTGTTGAACCTAACAGTTACTCTAATGAGCTTCCGTACGAATACATACGAAGCCACCAGTTGGCAATCATTCGTCCGGCCAGACCCCTGGTTAAGTTTTTCGCCACAATAAATTGATATGCAGCGTCAGTGTGTTGAATGGTAAACATGTTTAGACTACCCACGCAGCCTTAAAAAGCACACGGCGCCTCCGAGATCAGTTTATACAGCAATGGAACTCCGACATTGCTAATAGCCCCAAATCCATTAACTTCAGTATTTAAACTAAATTTGAAAGATAAATGTATCTAATCAGTCTACCACCAGCACTCTGGAAGTTGCTTTGTAAATTTAGATGTCGAAACCATAAACTCCCTGTTGAAAAATTCCGACAAAATTCAGAGAACAGAAATTTAAGATACCGCACTTTATCATGTGTATGCCACATAAACTAAGTGGGATACGAGTTCCATTACTTATTAAATGTCCTTTCTCTGCTGAGCGGAGAATGTAATTACCTGATTACTAGGCAAACGCATATTCACACATCCCTCGATTTTTACTTTTAATCATGTTATGAATGTTAGTGGGACTAAATTACTAAAACTGTCTAAACTCATACAAATTATCGTTAAGAATGTTGACGGATAAAAAAAATGTTGTAATTTTACTGTATGCCTTCCTGGTAAACAAATGATAATGTATATACCTCATATATATCTCACATATCTCACATGTCTTGTAACAAGATTAAGAGAATAAACTTGATTTGCTTTAATTTGATTTGAGTAACTGCTTACTTCAGAGAAAAACTGACGTCCAAAGTCGATTCCCGCACTGAAAGAGTAAAATATTTATAATGTCCGTAGACCCATAACATAGGTATATAAATGAAGCGGGAAGAGCTCGAAGATATTTATGATGATTTTAAACAATCAAATAAAACTAGAAAAGGAGTTCCTGAACTCCGAGGCCCGGGTTTAGTCTGTTTGTGTGATTTAGACAACACATTAGCCTAATATTTTATAAAGATAGCTGTATTTGTTTTCCTCATTGGCCAGGATCCTAAATGTCCAGGATGTTATTATTGACAGAACCAAGGAGACAAGTATATCTCCAACGTGTAGGACTATTCCTTCCACCATCATCGATGATAAGTTAGTGTACACGTCTATACGATGTACCTGGTACACACAATGTAGGCCTACCCATCCAATACCGGTTCAATGTTGTGCCAGCGTCGCAGCCCATTGCTGGTTTAATGCCGGTCAATCGTATTCGACGCTGGCCCAACATTGAAACAGAATTGGGTGATTGTCCCGTGTTTGCTCTGACTGCCAAACAGGTGACTTTTTATCCCCCGAAAGGCCACTACCCGGATACCACGATCCATTAGCCCGATTGTGAAATGTTGGGCCACCATCTGCAAAGCTGGGCCAACCAAAACCCAAACCCTTGAGGCTCTTAACCACGAATATAATCGTGAATATCTTTTTTTCTGAAGACTTTTTAAACACGAACGTACTTAACCTAGGGACCTTAACCTAGGGACCATAAACGTTATATTGGACATGTTCATCATGTTCATAAGGACTGGTGTGGAGAAATGTCAACCATTTCCCACACATAGCCCCCCCCCCCCCCTCCTCTTTCCCCTAAATAGGACACACACTCGGGCAGAGTAAAAATCTTTTGTTGTCATACTTTATACACAACTATAACAGCGTTGTAAGGGTTGAAAGGCAAAACAACACTAACTGCTAATGCTTATTTAGTGAGCAGTTAGTAATATTTGTATTTGCACTCCAGTCAGATAAGGTATGGTCCGGTGTACGCAACTCCCTATAAAGTCACAATCAAACATAACCAGCTGATAACAGTCACTTGGCTTCACCTCATGCATTTTTTAGCCGACCATGTGTATACAGTTAGGATGGTGTGATCAGTGATGCTGTCGTTCTATACAGTTCTGCAAAACCAAAATGCAGTAACTGCTTACTTGGAAAGTAGGCGGTTACCATTGTTACTGGGTTTGCAGGGCAGACGTGTGGCTGCCCCGCGACCGTTCACCTGTTCACAGCACATTGCGCCCCAGCCACAAATCAAAAATACCCTGGCGTGAACTAAATACTTCGTCATATTATGCTATCGCAGCTAATTATATGCATAGAAGTTACAGGGAAAAAGTGGCCAAGACAATTAACCATTACAACGCTGATATATGTTTTTAAAACCCATGGAGAACAAATGATTTTTCAATTTGAAATCATCATAAATGTCTTAGTCAGGTCTTTCCTCTTCATTTGAATACCTATGTTAATGTCTAATGGTTAAGCCTCCTGAGTTGAAAAATATTTTTTTTATTTATCATGTTCATCATGTTTCTAGTAACTAAAAATATCCGGGTAAACAAAATATATTCAGAGTTGAAATATTCTCACACTCTGCACAGTAATTTACACTGTGAGACGTATATTGGTATCAGCCCATACCGCACTCTAGCTGTAGTTGAGCTGCAATCTATGGAAGTTATGTTATATATGACTTGATCGTGTGAGAAAATACAAATGTTGTTCCTTTTTCGTGCAATTTGGGAAAATACAGCACATGTCCAATGAATAAAGTGTTCGCCTAAAGGCTCACACCTTATTATTCATTGCACGAGTGCTGTATTTTTCCATATCGCACTCAAATAAACACCGTTTGCCTATCTGATTGTTATTGTACATGTATGTCACACGGACGTGTATATTTTCATATAATTGTAACAAATTAACCACCTTTTATATACACACATATATATCCCTCTCATTTCTCTGACAAATCAGTCTGTAATGGCTTTTCTTTATGTCAATAAAATATATGTCTGTCCATCTGTATATGGTGCCTTCAAGTTAAACAGGTAAAGGACCAGTCGTTAAAAAAGCCGTCTCCGCGGCGCACTTCCGACGAGTGTTCATAAACGGGTGGGCAATATACATATATATATAGTTATCAATACATTTATATTCAGATAATAATCGACAGTTTTGTTGATTTGGTAAGGTACAGTATTGTAGACCTCACCTAGAAAGTGAGATCAATGTCGGAAATCTGCGAGTTTAGCTCTTCTTTTGTACACTAAATCGTGTATACAAAGAAATTGGCACATAGAAAACGCATATTACGCATACAAGTTAGTCATCACTATGGCTATCACCTCGGGGTCAGCTCGTTATTCCGACAGGTCTATATTCTGACAGGTCTATATTCCGACAGGTCTATATTCCGACAGGTCGATATTCCGACAGGTCGTTATTCCGACAGGTCGTTATTCCGACAGGTCTATATTCCGACAGGTCTATATTCCGACAGGTCGATATTCCGACAGGTCGTTATTCTGACAGGTCGTTATTCCGACAGGTCTATATTCCGACATGTCGATATTCCAGCAGGTCGTTATTCCGATAGCTCCTTGATGTAAATTATAATGGGAATTAGTCTGTGAGATGAACCACTTTTAATTACGTGTCTGGGCCCAAAAAGTTTAAAGAGTGTTTCTAACTCAGAATTTCATGTTGATTCTGAAATTCCGTTTCTTAAATGCCTCAGACGCTGCATTTTCTCAGAATATAGCATTTTGCGTGTTTTTCATACAAAAATGGTAAAATCACTATTTTACCCAGTGACACTGTTTAAATGTATCTGCATAAGAACATGTGATGCCAAATTGAACTGTCTGATACATGTCATCCAATAATAAGACAACAAATTCAGCGCTGAGACCGACTTTATACGTCAGAATTTGACGTCTAAAGTCAGTCTCAGCACTGAAAAATTGCAAATATTATAAAATATAAAATATTTATAATGGCGTTAGACCCATAGCATAAGTATTCAAATTAGTCAGGAGGCTTAACTCACATTTACCCCCGAATTGTTAAAATCGTCCCAAAAGCACCAAATTTGGTCCACGTATGGCCAAGGGCATAATACTTTTGATTTATCGCGGGAGCCAAGCTGAACTCTCGCCGTGGGCGCTTTATTTGACAAATCCAAGATGGCCGCCATTCAAATTAGGGTCATTTCATAACTTGTAAACTAACAGACGTAGAGACGCATGTGATACCACTTTTCTATGGTTTTCGAATATTTAGAATTGATTTATGATGTTTTGAAATTGACTTGGAAATTATTTATAACACAAAAATATATCTAAAAGTTATTTCGTCAATAAATTTACGACGTGATACCGGTTTAAACGACGCAGATCAGCAACACAATCGTCTGTATCAGGCATTGATAACGACCTATCCATAAGATTTGCTACCAGAGCCAGTCTTTGTAGTTCCTGTGTATCAGCCATATTAGATAAATCAAAATGACCGCTGTTCATAACAAGCCCACGTCATAACTTGCCAACTAATAACATTTAATAGCATTTTTCTACGGTTTTCATAAACGATTTTAAAATATATATTAGTTGCTTAAGGGCAGTGAATATTCTAAAAATCGTACTATCTAAGCAAAAGAGTTGAGTCAGACGTCGAAATTAAGAGCTTATAATTTCATTTGTTTGTAAGAGCCGGTTTCCAACCAGGACGAAAGTTTTTTTTAAAGGTTTTATTGACCGTTCACATGTCAACTTTGACATTTTTATTCCTTTTTTTTGTGTGTACGTTTTTTTAGGCAGCGCGAATCGGTTATATGTTCGGTTGCTATTTTTATACCACGAATTTGAACAGTTTGGGTCACTGCATATGTGTAAACCAAGGAAAGATTTCGGCCGCAGCGGGACTCGAACCAGGTACCCCCGGACGCGACCAATGAGCTATCCTGGCGCCACGAACATGAGCAAGATAATAAGTAATAGTATTTATAATAAGAATATTATAGTATTTGTTGTTCGATATCATGTTCTATCAAACATGTTGAAGCTGGTTGCGTGTATATTGAACCTAGAGATGAGTTTTTATTTATATATAATAATATAATTGTGACTCAAGGCACAACAACATAGTTGAAAAATAATTTCATATTACTGTCTTAGATTTTACGCAACAAAGCTATAAAACTTCAATTGTTCCATCACTGCTAATACATCCATCCTCATAGGGAGGGCAAAGTTAGGAAATTTTAAGATGATCAATATTAGTTCTGAAGGATATTCATTCCGACTGTATACTTACACCTCGATTATTATTATAAGTATTAATAAGTATTAATTATTATAAGTATTATTAGTTTCAGTACTGATGTTGATGATGAGCACTATGGAGGTCGCTCAATAATATTTTGCTCAATTTAATAGTTGGTGATGTATTTTCTGAGCAGTCAGGGAAAAATCAGGGGAATGTGTGTGAACAATAATTAAATGTATTCATTTGTTAGGCTGGAATATACATAAATATATACAATAATTGTATACATCTGCAATTGTAGAAAAAACATTTTTGCTATCAAATACGTTGACATAAATTCAGTTATGCCATTGGTTGGCATATTAAATTATTAGCTCTAACTGGTTCACTTTTAAACGCCTATTTGAAGGTACCATTTGCATCACACATGCAAGCTTCAAATGAATAATACATGTCAAAGAATAATGCAGCACGAAAAGAGTTAACAAGTAACAACCTTGGTATTTTAGATATAGGTCTTCATCGCTATTCATCACCACAGTAGCTGTTAATAGTGGTTAATCCTCTCATCACTATTATTTTTATGTCGGAATAACGACCTGTCGGAATATAGACCTTTCGGAATATCGACCCTGTTTGTCAGTTTGTCGGACTCTCGACCTGTCGGAATAACGACCTGTTTGTCGGACTATTGACCTGTCGGAATAACGACCTGTTTGTCGGAATATCGACCTGTCGGAATAACGACCTGTCGGAATATCGACCTGTCGGAATAAAGACCTGTCGGAATAAAGACCTGTTTGTCGGAATATCGACCTGTCGGAACAACGACCTGTCGGAATATCGAGCTGTCGGAATAACGACCTGTCGGAATAACGACCCGGACCCATCACCTCATGGTATTAGCAGATTGTACCGGAAACGTTTTCATGTTTAAACAATGACACTTTAAAGAGGTGGTGGTCAGGGGTCAGCAAACCTATTTCTGGCGATTTTTAGCAATTAAAGCATCATATTTCAGATTTTGCTTCCGAAGTGCAATATTAAGTAGTGATGTGTAGTGTCAATTGATACATCCCGCTAAATCTGGTATAATAGAGAGAATGCTTGATATTATGGAATAGAATGTACAGTTAACCAGTCATATTGACCGACCGTGCTTATAAATACTCGCCGGAAGTGCGCTGCGAGTGCTTATAAACGCACGGTCGTTTATTAATGGGTGACCATTTATAAACGGCTAGACCTGTATCTGTTGAAGGATCCTGCCTGCTTCTCATAGCCAAATGATCATAACTGTTGATCAGGAACCGTTGACTGAGAGAGGCCGATATGTCGATTGAAAAAAACTGCTGGCATTCCGGGGAAAGAATCAGGCCCTCAGAGATAATAATGTTTGCCACGCTCTTATGATGTAGATCTATATGTAAAGCGCCCTGATCAACGCAACATGGGCAAAATGTCATCTAACATGACAGCACAAAGACATATAACGGCTTGTGCACACGTCAACGTGCTGTACTGCGATGACGATGCAAAATTCCCCAGATAATCAATTAATTGGCATGAATTCTTACCCTCATCAACTATATAAAGTTGTTGCCCTGATTAGTGAAGTCTCGTCACAGACTGTGAGCGAGCTCAGCAGTAACCAGCTCATGTTACTTTGCGAATACTCCTCATTTCGCGCTTCAGCTCTATCAAGTATAATTGTTGGGAGCCTCTGTGACCGAGAGATAGCGTCCTCGGCATCAGATTCGCAATTCGAGCCACGGCTCGCATTGCGAATCCTGTGTCTGGAGGGTAGTGTCACCACATTCATCTCACCATCCCCAAGAGGTTCTCCTGGCCCAGTTTAACCTATATGTTTAGCCTATTAGGTGTCCTAAAACCCCATACATTTCATTTCATTTTTATAGGTCATGTGGCTTGCCCAAAATTGAGCGAAATCCTTAAACCTGATAGAAAATAAACTAATTATCTCAAAAATATATGTGGTATGTTTGAGTATTTATATTTCGCGGGATAGCACCTCAGTTACTCAGTACTCTAGCTGTGATAGCATTATTGAAGGGTTTCCAGCTGACTGAAGGTTTGGTAAAAGTGAGATAAGCGCATTTAAAGTATGACCCTATTTTTTTAATGCCAAGCACTGGTTTTGTTCTTATTGATACGTTTCCAGTTTGGCATCTTCCTGACAGCCAGGCTTGCTGCTCCCTTGGTCTCCTCGGTCTACGACTTCGGGAGAAGCGAGCCTTGTGTGGGAATATGCAGTTTGGATGATCAGAATTAAGATCAGTATGCAAAATAACTTGAAAAAAAGGCGTATGATGGCAACAGGTAAACATTCAGGATTATTTTTCTGATATTTATGGTATTACTTCACCATGACACACTTCCTAAAGCATTCGTTGGAAATTTGGTATTAATTTATTTTAGTGTACCCCAGGGCTCCGTCCTTGGACCTATACGTTTTACGGATGTCTTCACTTGGATAACATATTCGAAGCTAAAGCTAAATCCTAGTAAAACTGAGTTTATTCTCACCGGGGCGGGGGCCCTAGGGTAGTGGTTAGCACCGCTGCCTTTCACGCCAGAGTCCGGGGTTCGGTTCCCGGTCTCGGCGGTTTGAAAGAAACAAAATTGTTTCTTCCCCATCCACGTGTGAAAGTTAGTATTGTGGGGAGCCTCCGTGACCGAGAGGTAGCGTGCTCGGCCTCAGACCGCCAGGGCTCGAATTTCGAATCCTGTGTCTGGAGGACAGTGTCATCTCAATCATCTCACCATCCTCAGGAGGTCCATATTGAAATAAAAATGTGTTCTCAGTGTATATTTGTCCATAGTTCATGTGCAAAAAATTAATGCAACGATGATTTGTTCACAGTAACAGTACTGTTGCTCATTATATGTCCACAGTTGATGGTGTGATGAGTTTGCTGTAGCTATCGTATGTCGTGAGGGTGCAATCCTTGCTCCATGCAGATAGGTTTTAGCGTTCCTGGTCTCTCAACATTTGGACATCGTTGTATTATTAGGAACATCATAACGTGTTTCACTTCACTAAGACCTGACGGGATACAGATGGCAATGTGTACACTGGTGCCACGGTCTTATTAAAATTTATCGAATTCCATATTGCTGGTCAAGGCGCGTATCAAACCTTTAAATATCATTTCGACCGTATTATTTCACTGGACATAGCATAGTTCATATGATTATACGGTCTTGATTCTACACAGTGGCCAGAACTGATATTTTATTACCATACATATAAATTATGTCTTGAACTTAGCTACCACTCCCATCTTTATTGGATACAACATCTATATTTATGTTTTTTGCAATCATTCTGACATGTCTGGATTTAAAATGTATGTTTCGCTGTTTAATATTTTTTGTCTTTATTGTACTCTGTGACAGGTTGTAAGTTAACAGCTAGGACTCCACTGGGTGTAGTACACGCTACCTCTACAGCTACCTCAAGATCTTCATGTTCTGGAATATGTTCGTGTTCCACCACCGGCAGCTGATCAGTGTCCTTTTTGATGCACTTGATGGCTCCGCAGCGCGTAAGTCCAAATAAGAGCAGTGCCACGCCAATCAAGAGTAATATGGGTCCCAAGACGACGGCCATGATGTGATGAGGGGCTCCAACCTCGTGCACATGATGAGCACCATAGATGGCGAGGAATATACCTGGTATAACCAGCATAATTCCAAGGACTATCAAGATGGCTCCCTGAGCAGAGCCGCTACCATTGTCCGTGGTCTCCTCTCTCGTGTATGTCTCCCTGGGCGCCATGCTCACGCTGTGTAAACGTCACTGGTCACGTGATACACAGGGAAATCACGTGGTGTGAGACATCACAAAATGAGTCGACCTGCAACATAAAGCCCATAATATGTACAGTTTACGATATGATTCACCCTGCAACATAAAGTACATAATCTGTACAGTTTCCAAGACGGCGACAGCATATTTTTTACTTTTATTTCCAGAACAATAAATACAATATCGATGATCTGATGACGGGGATGTGAAATATCGCACCCTAACACTTAACATCGCAAGATTTGCTGGAATAAAAATGTTGAAAATCAGATGACTATGTAGTATAATTATGTTAGATTATAAAGTAGTACATAACTGATTACTGCTCCAAAGTTTGGAAAAGCTGCGTGAGCCATTTTACAGATTTAGATATTTGTAGCAGGTTGCAGTACATCTATGCTGTAGAGGGAACCATATGAGGCAAGACAAATGATTTTCACTTATTTCTCAATCAATTCTTAATATATTTTCATTAGATCATTTATCTTATATAATATAATAAACTTCTATAACGCCTAAATCTCCGGTGATCCGTGCTCAGAAGCGCGACAAACATAACCGTAGTCCGACTCATAGTTCCAAAACCGTTTACGTTTGTAGTGTGAGCCAACCCGACTACCGAGGATATAAGTCCCTGTGTAATTCTGAGGTTAAAACCAAATAAATCTATCGCATTATATAAAGACTCGTCAACATTGGCCATTTAATATAATTGAGATCAGGAATATACAAAAACACTAAAAATCACAAAAAATTCTTAGAAAGGATACATTTGATTATTGTTTAATTTTGAATCGACCTTGATTTAGTTTTAAAACACACCATTACAATATTTGCTTTGTCCGACCACTACATTCTAAGCCGGGAATGGAGAGTTTATGTACTTGGTCAACAATAACTATCCATTCCCGGCTTATAATCTAGTGGTCGGACAAAAAAAATAATGCAGTGGTGTGTTTTAACTGTGGCTAGTTAGCAAAAGCCACCCTCCACAACGTGTTACGAGTGATCCATATCTGAACCGATCCATTTAACCACTATTAATACATTTTAATTGCGTTTACCCAACTTAGTGATCTTCGTATGAATCCACTCAGCTGATTTTGTAACCCTGTGTCTGTACCTGATTCGTGTGAGACCATTTGTAAAACACATCTCGAGAAATATTTCGGTCAGTATCTAATACGTTTCGGATACATAGTAGTGTGTCTTTATGTAAGTCTCATCCAGTTTACATTATACAGATCATATATACAATGTCAAAATAATATAGTAGTGACTGGTCACTCAATGTAAGTTACAAGAGACTGTATTAAAATTAAATCAACTTAAAAAGATAGCTATACATAACGTGTGAATAAATTACGTATATACTGCGTTCGAAACATACTAGAGGGCGAGATCCTTCTAATTAGTGATTGCTGACATTGAAAATTCAAGTGGTTAATGGACTTCACGAAGCTAATTGTGTTGAACCTAACAGTTACTCTAATGAGCTTCCGTACGAATACATACGAAGCCACCAGTTGGCAATCATTCGTCCGGCCAGACCCCTGGTTAAGTTTTTCGCCACAATAAATTGATATGCAGCGTCAGTGTGTTGAATGGTAAACATGTTTAGACTACCCACGCAGCCTTAAAAAGCACACGGCGCCTCCGAGATCAGTTTATACAGCAATGGAACTCCGACATTGCTAATAGCCCCAAATCCATTAACTTCAGTATTTAAACTAAATTTGAAAGATAAATGTATCTAATCAGTCTACCACCAGCACTCTGGAAGTTGCTTTGTAAATTTAGATGTCGAAACCATAAACTCCCTGTTGAAAAATTCCGACAAAATTCAGAGAACAGAAATTTAAGATACCGCACTTTATCATGTGTATGCCACATAAACTAAGTGGGATACGAGTTCCATTACTTATTAAATGTCCTTTCTCTGCTGAGCGGAGAATGTAATTACCTGATTACTAGGCAAACGCATATTCACACATCCCTCGATTTTTACTTTTAATCATGTTATGAATGTTAGTGGGACTAAATTACTAAAACTGTCTAAACTCATACAAATTATCGTTAAGAATGTTGACGGATAAAAAAAATGTTGTAATTTTACTGTATGCCTTCCTGGTAAACAAATGATAATGTATATACCTCATATATATCTCACATATCTCACATGTCTTGTAACAAGATTAAGAGAATAAACTTGATTTGCTTTAATTTGATTTGAGTAACTGCTTACTTCAGAGAAAAACTGACGTCCAAAGTCGATTCCCGCACTGAAAGAGTAAAATATTTATAATGTCCGTAGACCCATAACATAGGTATATAAATGAAGCGGGAAGAGCTCGAAGATATTTATGATGATTTTAAACAATCAAATAAAACTAGAAAAGGAGTTCCTGAACTCCGAGGCCCGGGTTTAGTCTGTTTGTGTGATTTAGACAACACATTAGCCTAATATTTTATAAAGATAGCTGTATTTGTTTTCCTCATTGGCCAGGATCCTAAATGTCCAGGATGTTATTATTGACAGAACCAAGGAGACAAGTATATCTCCAACGTGTAGGACTATTCCTTCCACCATCATCGATGATAAGTTAGTGTACACGTCTATACGATGTACCTGGTACACACAATGTAGGCCTACCCATCCAATACCGGTTCAATGTTGTGCCAGCGTCGCAGCCCATTGCTGGTTTAATGCCGGTCAATCGTATTCGACGCTGGCCCAACATTGAAACAGAATTGGGTGATTGTCCCGTGTTTGCTCTGACTGCCAAACAGGTGACTTTTTATCCCCCGAAAGGCCACTACCCGGATACCACGATCCATTAGCCCGATTGTGAAATGTTGGGCCACCATCTGCAAAGCTGGGCCAACCAAAACCCAAACCCTTGAGGCTCTTAACCACGAATATAATCGTGAATATCTTTTTTTCTGAAGACTTTTTAAACACGAACGTACTTAACCTAGGGACCTTAACCTAGGGACCATAAACGTTATATTGGACATGTTCATCATGTTCATAAGGACTGGTGTGGAGAAATGTCAACCATTTCCCACACATAGCCCCCCCCCCCCCCTCCTCTTTCCCCTAAATAGGACACACACTCGGGCAGAGTAAAAATCTTTTGTTGTCATACTTTATACACAACTATAACAGCGTTGTAAGGGTTGAAAGGCAAAACAACACTAACTGCTAATGCTTATTTAGTGAGCAGTTAGTAATATTTGTATTTGCACTCCAGTCAGATAAGGTATGGTCCGGTGTACGCAACTCCCTATAAAGTCACAATCAAACATAACCAGCTGATAACAGTCACTTGGCTTCACCTCATGCATTTTTTAGCCGACCATGTGTATACAGTTAGGATGGTGTGATCAGTGATGCTGTCGTTCTATACAGTTCTGCAAAACCAAAATGCAGTAACTGCTTACTTGGAAAGTAGGCGGTTACCATTGTTACTGGGTTTGCAGGGCAGACGTGTGGCTGCCCCGCGACCGTTCACCTGTTCACAGCACATTGCGCCCCAGCCACAAATCAAAAATACCCTGGCGTGAACTAAATACTTCGTCATATTATGCTATCGCAGCTAATTATATGCATAGAAGTTACAGGGAAAAAGTGGCCAAGACAATTAACCATTACAACGCTGATATATGTTTTTAAAACCCATGGAGAACAAATGATTTTTCAATTTGAAATCATCATAAATGTCTTAGTCAGGTCTTTCCTCTTCATTTGAATACCTATGTTAATGTCTAATGGTTAAGCCTCCTGAGTTGAAAAATATTTTTTTTATTTATCATGTTCATCATGTTTCTAGTAACTAAAAATATCCGGGTAAACAAAATATATTCAGAGTTGAAATATTCTCACACTCTGCACAGTAATTTACACTGTGAGACGTATATTGGTATCAGCCCATACCGCACTCTAGCTGTAGTTGAGCTGCAATCTATGGAAGTTATGTTATATATGACTTGATCGTGTGAGAAAATACAAATGTTGTTCCTTTTTCGTGCAATTTGGGAAAATACAGCACATGTCCAATGAATAAAGTGTTCGCCTAAAGGCTCACACCTTATTATTCATTGCACGAGTGCTGTATTTTTCCATATCGCACTCAAATAAACACCGTTTGCCTATCTGATTGTTATTGTACATGTATGTCACACGGACGTGTATATTTTCATATAATTGTAACAAATTAACCACCTTTTATATACACACATATATATCCCTCTCATTTCTCTGACAAATCAGTCTGTAATGGCTTTTCTTTATGTCAATAAAATATATGTCTGTCCATCTGTATATGGTGCCTTCAAGTTAAACAGGTAAAGGACCAGTCGTTAAAAAAGCCGTCTCCGCGGCGCACTTCCGACGAGTGTTCATAAACGGGTGGGCAATATACATATATATATAGTTATCAATACATTTATATTCAGATAATAATCGACAGTTTTGTTGATTTGGTAAGGTACAGTATTGTAGACCTCACCTAGAAAGTGAGATCAATGTCGGAAATCTGCGAGTTTAGCTCTTCTTTTGTACACTAAATCGTGTATACAAAGAAATTGGCACATAGAAAACGCATATTACGCATACAAGTTAGTCATCACTATGGCTATCACCTCGGGGTCAGCTCGTTATTCCGACAGGTCTATATTCTGACAGGTCTATATTCCGACAGGTCTATATTCCGACAGGTCGATATTCCGACAGGTCGTTATTCCGACAGGTCGTTATTCCGACAGGTCTATATTCCGACAGGTCTATATTCCGACAGGTCGATATTCCGACAGGTCGTTATTCTGACAGGTCGTTATTCCGACAGGTCTATATTCCGACATGTCGATATTCCAGCAGGTCGTTATTCCGATAGCTCCTTGATGTAAATTATAATGGGAATTAGTCTGTGAGATGAACCACTTTTAATTACGTGTCTGGGCCCAAAAAGTTTAAAGAGTGTTTCTAACTCAGAATTTCATGTTGATTCTGAAATTCCGTTTCTTAAATGCCTCAGACGCTGCATTTTCTCAGAATATAGCATTTTGCGTGTTTTTCATACAAAAATGGTAAAATCACTATTTTACCCAGTGACACTGTTTAAATGTATCTGCATAAGAACATGTGATGCCAAATTGAACTGTCTGATACATGTCATCCAATAATAAGACAACAAATTCAGCGCTGAGACCGACTTTATACGTCAGAATTTGACGTCTAAAGTCAGTCTCAGCACTGAAAAATTGCAAATATTATAAAATATAAAATATTTATAATGGCGTTAGACCCATAGCATAAGTATTCAAATTAGTCAGGAGGCTTAACTCACATTTACCCCCGAATTGTTAAAATCGTCCCAAAAGCACCAAATTTGGTCCACGTATGGCCAAGGGCATAATACTTTTGATTTATCGCGGGAGCCAAGCTGAACTCTCGCCGTGGGCGCTTTATTTGACAAATCCAAGATGGCCGCCATTCAAATTAGGGTCATTTCATAACTTGTAAACTAACAGACGTAGAGACGCATGTGATACCACTTTTCTATGGTTTTCGAATATTTAGAATTGATTTATGATGTTTTGAAATTGACTTGGAAATTATTTATAACACAAAAATATATCTAAAAGTTATTTCGTCAATAAATTTACGACGTGATACCGGTTTAAACGACGCAGATCAGCAACACAATCGTCTGTATCAGGCATTGATAACGACCTATCCATAAGATTTGCTACCAGAGCCAGTCTTTGTAGTTCCTGTGTATCAGCCATATTAGATAAATCAAAATGACCGCTGTTCATAACAAGCCCACGTCATAACTTGCCAACTAATAACATTTAATAGCATTTTTCTACGGTTTTCATAAACGATTTTAAAATATATATTAGTTGCTTAAGGGCAGTGAATATTCTAAAAATCGTACTATCTAAGCAAAAGAGTTGAGTCAGACGTCGAAATTAAGAGCTTATAATTTCATTTGTTTGTAAGAGCCGGTTTCCAACCAGGACGAAAGTTTTTTTTAAAGGTTTTATTGACCGTTCACATGTCAACTTTGACATTTTTATTCCTTTTTTTTGTGTGTACGTTTTTTTAGGCAGCGCGAATCGGTTATATGTTCGGTTGCTATTTTTATACCACGAATTTGAACAGTTTGGGTCACTGCATATGTGTAAACCAAGGAAAGATTTCGGCCGCAGCGGGACTCGAACCAGGTACCCCCGGACGCGACCAATGAGCTATCCTGGCGCCACGAACATGAGCAAGATAATAAGTAATAGTATTTATAATAAGAATATTATAGTATTTGTTGTTCGATATCATGTTCTATCAAACATGTTGAAGCTGGTTGCGTGTATATTGAACCTAGAGATGAGTTTTTATTTATATATAATAATATAATTGTGACTCAAGGCACAACAACATAGTTGAAAAATAATTTCATATTACTGTCTTAGATTTTACGCAACAAAGCTATAAAACTTCAATTGTTCCATCACTGCTAATACATCCATCCTCATAGGGAGGGCAAAGTTAGGAAATTTTAAGATGATCAATATTAGTTCTGAAGGATATTCATTCCGACTGTATACTTACACCTCGATTATTATTATAAGTATTAATAAGTATTAATTATTATAAGTATTATTAGTTTCAGTACTGATGTTGATGATGAGCACTATGGAGGTCGCTCAATAATATTTTGCTCAATTTAATAGTTGGTGATGTATTTTCTGAGCAGTCAGGGAAAAATCAGGGGAATGTGTGTGAACAATAATTAAATGTATTCATTTGTTAGGCTGGAATATACATAAATATATACAATAATTGTATACATCTGCAATTGTAGAAAAAACATTTTTGCTATCAAATACGTTGACATAAATTCAGTTATGCCATTGGTTGGCATATTAAATTATTAGCTCTAACTGGTTCACTTTTAAACGCCTATTTGAAGGTACCATTTGCATCACACATGCAAGCTTCAAATGAATAATACATGTCAAAGAATAATGCAGCACGAAAAGAGTTAACAAGTAACAACCTTGGTATTTTAGATATAGGTCTTCATCGCTATTCATCACCACAGTAGCTGTTAATAGTGGTTAATCCTCTCATCACTATTATTTTTATGTCGGAATAACGACCTGTCGGAATATAGACCTTTCGGAATATCGACCCTGTTTGTCAGTTTGTCGGACTCTCGACCTGTCGGAATAACGACCTGTTTGTCGGACTATTGACCTGTCGGAATAACGACCTGTTTGTCGGAATATCGACCTGTCGGAATAACGACCTGTCGGAATATCGACCTGTCGGAATAAAGACCTGTCGGAATAAAGACCTGTTTGTCGGAATATCGACCTGTCGGAACAACGACCTGTCGGAATATCGAGCTGTCGGAATAACGACCTGTCGGAATAACGACCCGGACCCATCACCTCATGGTATTAGCAGATTGTACCGGAAACGTTTTCATGTTTAAACAATGACACTTTAAAGAGGTGGTGGTCAGGGGTCAGCAAACCTATTTCTGGCGATTTTTAGCAATTAAAGCATCATATTTCAGATTTTGCTTCCGAAGTGCAATATTAAGTAGTGATGTGTAGTGTCAATTGATACATCCCGCTAAATCTGGTATAATAGAGAGAATGCTTGATATTATGGAATAGAATGTACAGTTAACCAGTCATATTGACCGACCGTGCTTATAAATACTCGCCGGAAGTGCGCTGCGAGTGCTTATAAACGCACGGTCGTTTATTAATGGGTGACCATTTATAAACGGCTAGACCTGTATCTGTTGAAGGATCCTGCCTGCTTCTCATAGCCAAATGATCATAACTGTTGATCAGGAACCGTTGACTGAGAGAGGCCGATATGTCGATTGAAAAAAACTGCTGGCATTCCGGGGAAAGAATCAGGCCCTCAGAGATAATAATGTTTGCCACGCTCTTATGATGTAGATCTATATGTAAAGCGCCCTGATCAACGCAACATGGGCAAAATGTCATCTAACATGACAGCACAAAGACATATAACGGCTTGTGCACACGTCAACGTGCTGTACTGCGATGACGATGCAAAATTCCCCAGATAATCAATTAATTGGCATGAATTCTTACCCTCATCAACTATATAAAGTTGTTGCCCTGATTAGTGAAGTCTCGTCACAGACTGTGAGCGAGCTCAGCAGTAACCAGCTCATGTTACTTTGCGAATACTCCTCATTTCGCGCTTCAGCTCTATCAAGTATAATTGTTGGGAGCCTCTGTGACCGAGAGATAGCGTCCTCGGCATCAGATTCGCAATTCGAGCCACGGCTCGCATTGCGAATCCTGTGTCTGGAGGGTAGTGTCACCACATTCATCTCACCATCCCCAAGAGGTTCTCCTGGCCCAGTTTAACCTATATGTTTAGCCTATTAGGTGTCCTAAAACCCCATACATTTCATTTCATTTTTATAGGTCATGTGGCTTGCCCAAAATTGAGCGAAATCCTTAAACCTGATAGAAAATAAACTAATTATCTCAAAAATATATGTGGTATGTTTGAGTATTTATATTTCGCGGGATAGCACCTCAGTTACTCAGTACTCTAGCTGTGATAGCATTATTGAAGGGTTTCCAGCTGACTGAAGGTTTGGTAAAAGTGAGATAAGCGCATTTAAAGTATGACCCTATTTTTTTAATGCCAAGCACTGGTTTTGTTCTTATTGATACGTTTCCAGTTTGGCATCTTCCTGACAGCCAGGCTTGCTGCTCCCTTGGTCTCCTCGGTCTACGACTTCGGGAGAAGCGAGCCTTGTGTGGGAATATGCAGTTTGGATGATCAGAATTAAGATCAGTATGCAAAATAACTTGAAAAAAAGGCGTATGATGGCAACAGGTAAACATTCAGGATTATTTTTCTGATATTTATGGTATTACTTCACCATGACACACTTCCTAAAGCATTCGTTGGAAATTTGGTATTAATTTATTTTAGTGTACCCCAGGGCTCCGTCCTTGGACCTATACGTTTTACGGATGTCTTCACTTGGATAACATATTCGAAGCTAAAGCTAAATCCTAGTAAAACTGAGTTTATTCTCACCGGGGCGGGGGCCCTAGGGTAGTGGTTAGCACCGCTGCCTTTCACGCCAGAGTCCGGGGTTCGGTTCCCGGTCTCGGCGGTTTGAAAGAAACAAAATTGTTTCTTCCCCATCCACGTGTGAAAGTTAGTATTGTGGGGAGCCTCCGTGACCGAGAGGTAGCGTGCTCGGCCTCAGACCGCCAGGGCTCGAATTTCGAATCCTGTGTCTGGAGGACAGTGTCATCTCAATCATCTCACCATCCTCAGGAGGTTCTCCTGGCCCAGTTTAGCCTATATGTGCACAAAGGTGGCCTAAAGCCCGATTCATTTCATTTATTTATTCTCACCGGTTCTAAAAAAACAAAGAGAAAAATTCAAAGATATATTCCCTATATTATTACTTGACCATGACACACTTCCTAAAGCATTCGTTAGAAATTTGGAATTCATTTTTGACTGTGATTTTAACTTCAAAATACAACTTGCAAAATGGGGGTCAAGGGCAAGGGCGAGTACAGTCACCTTATTTGAAAAAATGCTGAAGACTTTGCTTTAATATTCGCCCCCTCCCACCCTTAATTCCTCGAGATACGACGCCCAGTTGACGACTTAAGCTTTGACACTCGCCATTGAGCTGATTTGGATTCTGCGCCTCTGAGCTCGTATCTCTGAGGATTTAGGCGCTATGTAGAAGTTACCGAATTGATTGATTGATTGATAACATATATAAGATACATACACTATTCTATTTTAGTACGTGCTTTCAGTGCGGAGACCGAGTATAGACTAGACTCAGATTCTGACGTCTAAATGCTGAAAGAATAACATGTTTATAATGGCCGTAGACCCATAACATAGGTATTCAAATGAAACGGAAAAAACTAACTAAGATATTTGTGATCATTACTATGTCAACTAAACACCTTTTAAAATAAAACCGACTTTTTGTTAACATTAGTTAGCATTTTGTTGGATGGTCCCCTTCAATTCAATTCAAAAAGTATTATGAATTGTCTGAGCTCTTCTTATTTTCGTCATTTTTCTAATATTCTTTACCTGTGTTGGTGTAGTTTATCGAACTCATATACAGATACCCCGTCGACCATGACTACCCTCTTCGCCTGGGTCAAGGGTCGACGGGAGAGGGGGTTTTCAGGTAGGGCCTACCCCTCCAGACTGTGAGGCCCGTACTTAAGGAAATAGGCTTCAGTGATAAACATAACTTTCAGCTATACAATGAATTACTTCGATATGACTAATGGGGAATCCCCACAGCTGCAACAACGTGGCGCACCTTAGAAGCCGGGAGTACCCCCCCCCCCCCCCCGTAGACACGAGACGTTGATCCAATGTTGGTTTAATGAATAATGCAGCATAGTAACACCAAGGAAAATAGAAGCTCTTTCAATTTACTTTGGTAACACGATGAGCTTTATAATGATGAATGAGGTTGACGACTGGTCAGCAAAGACACTGCTGATTTACCAACTTACACAACGCTGAGATATTTGTGTATAGACCATGGAGATCAAATGGTTTATTTAAATTTTAAATCATCATAAATATCTTTCCGTTTCATTTGAATACTTATGTTATGGGTCTACGGCCATTATAAATAATAAATTCTTTCAGAGCGGGGACCGTCTTTATACGTCAGATTCTGAAAATCACTAAAAAAATTAGAATAGTTATAAGTAACTCAGAGAAAGATGGAAATAAAAAATGAAATGAATCAGGTTATAGGCCACCTTTGTGCACATATAGGCTAAACTGGGCCAGGAGAACCTCCTGAGGATAGTGAGATGATTGAGATGACACTGTCCTCCAGACACAGGATTCGAAATTCGAGCCCTGGCGGCTGAGGCCGAGCACGCTACCGCTCGGTAACGGAGGCTCCCCACAATAGTGACTTTCACACGTGGATGGGGAAGAAACATTTTTTTTGTTTCTTTCAAGCCGCCGAGGCCGGGAACCGAGCCCCGAACTCTGGCGTGAAAGGCAGCGATGCTAACCACCACCTCAGGGCCCCCGCCCGCGCTGAAATGGCCTAGGTCGGGCCAGCGTCGTACACGGTGGACCAACATTAAATAAATATCAGATCAATGCTCCGTGTGCGCTGGTCAGGACCCACGCCCAAACCACAAAATGAACGTCTAAGGATAATTACATTTCTCAACCGCTGCAGGTTATGAAAGCTTTTCCAGATAATTTTATCTGATAATAAATCTCCACTCATATCTTTCAGCGGATGCGGCTAAACATTGCTTAAAGCAACCCCTTGGGATGACATCAATTTTCGTTTTTAATCCGTACTGAAGTAGTGTATCCCACGGATCATGTTTTTTTCCGAATTTTCATATTTTCACAAATATTTTTAATCAACATTTCTATGAAACCAGAAGTAACCCAAACAAACTATTTGTATCCCCGAAGCACGATTGAATGTTTTCACAGCATTGGCCCACATGCTCATGGCATCGGCCCAGCGTTGGGTAGAAAGTCAGTGCTGCAGGTGTGTCCTCTCGTGTCCTGACTATAAGACATCAATTAGCGGCGACTGCTCTGATCTTACCGTCTGATACGTGGGAATATGTGATGTAAAGTACTGCATATTGCTGACTTGTTTACATGGCAATATAGGACCAGGAAATACAACTATTTCACTCTATTTCAGTGCTTTAATTTTTTTTTTGACTTTTTCGTATTTTCAGTTAAGATCAGTAGGCTATATAGCTTCATATAAATTAAATTTTCAAAATTTACAACATTGAAAATGTCTCATCCCCAGGGGTCCTTTTAACATAGTTCTATCTTAACCCTTGAACAGCTAAATAAAGTAAATTTCCACCCACTCGAAGTTGCGTCTCGCTACCGCGACCCACAACTTTAGGTGGGTGAACATTACTAATATTTGTTCAATTTGAGATTTTAAAATTGCAAATGTTGATGTTGAAACGCACATTTTATTCAACAGTGATTTAATCTGATAATGATTAAATCAGCCAATAAAACATTATTTAAACGACTGTAGTCGTGCTTTTATAGCGGCTTCAGAGTTAGTAGAAGGGTAAGTGTATCATTGTGTATACCATCTGATAGCGTTTATACAGATAAATTGATGATTTAGCATGTTAAGCGAAGTGAGACTTCATTGTTCTGTTTGTAAAAAATAACTATACAACAATTGCAAAAATAACTACTATTGCCTATTTGAGTACTCTGTGGATTAAAACCCGCTTGTCATTTTGTTCACCCCCCCCCCTTCGGATCCTCGTTGTCGCGGGTTCTTCTAATCCACCGGTAAATAGACATTTCACAAGCCCGTTGAGGATCACGATGTCACGTACACCTGTCACCAAGAACCTATCCCACAAGTAACGTTAACCCTTTTAGTGCGGGGAACGATTTTAAATGTCAGAATCTGACGTCAATATACACGTCTAAAGTCTATAGATGGCAGATTCTGACGTCTAAAATCTATCCTCGCACTGACAGAACGAATTAACAAAAAAATCATAAATGCCGCAGCGGAAAGAGTTAAAACAATATAGCTAAGACATTTATGAAGATTTCAAATTGAAAAAAACTATGGCCTCCATGGTTTATACAAAATTAGTTTAGCGTTGTATGGGTATATGGAGCTTATCTTAACTGACTCTCATTCCCATTAGAAAGTTAAGATCAATCTCAACTGTTTAAATAGAAATAAGAAAAGATTCGGATAAAACCCATCTTAGTGAGCTGTACACCATGTGTTGAAAGCTCATATTTATCAGTTTAAAGTAGAAGGGAAGTCGTCGACGCGAGGAGTGTGTCATATGGTATACATAGCTGTTATCTGGTTATGTGTGCTCAGTTTGGTAAAATCGCTCAGTCAGCATGGTCAGGTCAGTGTCGGGTGAATGCTGGCCGCTGACGGCTCAGCATTCACCCATCGCTGACCTGACGCATCCACGAGACCATAAAGATTTCTCAAGTACTTAACGTGGTCGCCTAAGCGTGACAGCAGATTTCTGTATGTATACCTATACCTCCATCCCCATGGCCTACCGCCATTTTTCCATGGTTATATTTATATAACGGTTTATACATTAAACATGAAGCAAAGCATGCCTTACCCGTACAGGTGTCTTACAGGTGCTTGATTGGGGACACCAATTCCTCCTTGGATGTCCTACAGGAATGGAGACCGTACCGTGTCGTGTGGTCTTGCACAGCAGTTATCTGGGGTACCCTAAGTATGCTAAGAGCAGGTGATACCCCAGGGAGTGGTGAGGCTCCCTAAGAGGTGGTCACATCACCTGAGGCACTATTTCTTAGACCACGTCCTTGATAGATAGATATCGCCTGCTTTTATCTAAGGGGTTCTATCTGATCACTCATTGAAGTGGCAAGTAGAACCCTTTATCCTCGAGGACACTCTATGTTGGTATCAGACCATATTGAACCGTTCTGGCACGCAGTGATTGCACTAAAAAATCAGGGTATTTATATGCATGGTTGTCAAATCTGATGTGCCACTCAAAAGACTCAAACATACACACCGTTATGGGTCAAATAGAAACATTATTCATTTCCTGAAGGGGTATGTTAGAAAATAAGACATGTTCAAGCTGTATGTCTAAAAGGATAAATCCTGGTTTTGCGGAAACACTCAGCACAGTTACACATGAAACTAGGCAACACAGTTATACCTGAAACCACCCTGCACAGTTATACCTGAAACCATTCAACACAGTTATACCTGATGCCGTTCAGCACAGTTATACCTGAAACCACACAGCACAGCTATAACTGAAACCACCCAGCACAGCTATGCATGAAACTAAGCAACACAGTTATACCTGAAACAACCAGCACAATTATACTGGAAACCATTTAACACAGTTATATCTGAAACCACGTAACACAGTTATAATTGAAACCACACAACACAGTTATATCTGAAACCACTCAGCACAGTTATACCTGAAACCACACAGCACAATGTAATCTAAAACCGTTCAGCACAGTTTTAAAGGTGTCAGCGTACTTACTGCAATGAAGAGGAAGAAGTCGTCAGTTTTTTTTGCAAAAACGATGACTCTTCTAGTTACATCCGTTTCCCAGTTGCGTGCTTATTATTAGGCAGTAATAACTTCTTTAAGTTCGCCTTCACCTTAATTAATATACTGTTAATTGTTTTTGTAATACATCTGTTATATGCCACTATCAAAACCATGCACCAACAAGCACAGGTTTCGATCGCGCCAGGAGAAGGAAGGCGGCGAAACAGAGGGGAATCACCGCGCTCCTGAATATTTAATATAATAAATCAATTTTGTGTGTGTGTGTGTGGGGGGGGGGGGTAAAACGGGATCAATGCGGTGATCGACTGTAGTATCCAAATGTAACAGAATGGTGGGATGATAACACGTTCAGTTGATTATAAAGCTCCTATAAATGTTACATCCTATTTGTATGGTAGGGCCTAAACTTGTTCGTTGCAGGCCTATCCTTCAACACTTTTCTACAGGGTGGTCTCCATATAATTTCAATGAAATACAAGCATTACAATCCATTCATTGTTGTAAAATACAATGCGTGTACCACTCTGACTTAATCTGCTGCCACTCTCATGTACAGATCTAATTATCCTTTCTAAATGTAACAGTTATACATGGATTATACGCAGTACACTTAGGAGATTGTTTAGATACATATTTACACAAAAATCACTTTGTTCGACCAGCGCCAATTCCATTTTTCGCCTTTAAATCTCTCCAAAACAATAAATGTTATTATTATGATTATTGTTATATTTTATTGAATTATCATGAACATTGTGGACTACCAGGCTTGTATAGATAATACAGTATATATGTCTGTTTCTGGTGGCCATCAATTTTTTGACTGTTTTAGTGATGATTATGTGAGATATATATTTAAAGTTGTTTTTTATGTTGATGACAAATGAATAAATAAATAGACGTCAGAATCTGACGTCCATAGGAGAGTCTATCACCTCGCATGCATGCAGATCGTTATGATCATGTATTTCAATAAATAAATCTATGGGAATTTGGGGTAGTCCCTCTCGCCGGAGATACCAGTGAGTGACCGTTAGGGTCTCCAGTATGGACTTGTAAGGGTGAACGAGAGAAACTGCCCAACATTCTCCATTATAACGCAAACTTCCTCTCCCCGTCGAATCGACGGTTCTAAGTAAATCACAAAACTCTTCCTCCTCTTGTCATGTTTATTCGTCTAGACATCTGGTAACTACAACGTACAACCCCGCGCACGACACATCCTACTTGACTCAGAGAGAGAGACCTGCGTCACGTCCGCAGTCGCTGAGCGTAAAATCTGAAGTGCGGGAAAAGTACCAAGGCCGCATGGGCTCCGGCCCTCTGCGCCCGGCACCAAAGTACCGAAACGAGGCAGTCGTCCGCAGACTCTCGCGTCCGGGAGGCTGAGGATAACTGCCACAATAAAATAACGAAGTAGGGATCCTACATTACCCCCGCGTTAGTGATAACGTAGGACCCAACTGACGTGTAGGAGACTGCTTCGTTCAAGTAGCGGGGGTTGTAATAATATGTAACCTCTTATAACTAAGCATAGTTTAAAAAATTATAGCGTGTGTGGTTGACGTCGCAGCATTATAAATGAAAATTGTCCCATCCTCTTAACACCAACTGTCCTGTATGTACGTATTTATATGCTGCAAGCTGCGACCAACCGATTCATTTACTTAACATAAATTTCCATTATTATTTAAGCAATTATCTTGCTTAAAAATGTATTCACATTTTACATATTTTACACAATGTTGCCAGGCCTGTAGTAGCCTAGAAGTCTGGTAATTAAAATATACTGAAACTTTTACGTAAATTGCTCGTGCAAAAATGACTTACGTAAATTAATTGCAATACAATTTGAAAAAATGTAATAGTGCGATGCGTGTGGCTGGTCTCGCAGTCTTTATCATTTGGCGCTATAGTGAATCGAGCACGTGTGTGGATGTTGCGTCTAACACATGCTAAATATAAAACGATTTATTGCATTCGCTGATCGTTAGGGGGCAGTACTCAAGTACTGTATCGAACATGTGTTCGCATTATCGGTTCGGTTCGTGTGGTTGATTGTGCGTATCGTAGCGTCGGTTGGAATGCAAATACTCAAATCCCCATTAGCGCGAGAAATAAAAAATACTGAATGATCGTGCTCGGGCCTAGTTGGCCTTTATTATGAGCGATCACAGCTGGCGTCTCACCGTGTGATAGCCTTGAGTTGCATTATGCGGTAACGCTATGACGTACCTGATTCGGGCGCGTGCCCTACTACGGGGTTTAAAATAATTCTGCGATTTGGTCGCAAAAATACATGATTAGCCTACATGTTTCGTTCGATGTGCAGTGGAACTAGTTGTTCCACGAAATGTCACGTGTGGGACATGACCAGCTAGTTGCCGGCGCGCCAAACGCAAAAGTCGCCCTCTTGCGTTGGCTAAACATTAAAGTGAAAAACGCACATGTCTGCGTCACATCACTGGACGTGCGATGAACAGAAACAGACCTATGCATCGTCATAAAAGTCGGTAGCGATGTATCGTAAAAGTCGGAGGCGATATAATGTACAAAAATATGAAATCTGAAATTAATTAAAAACAATCAGGTTTTTTATGAAATTATTAATGTTCGGTAAGCCTAATGCAGTTAAGTATAATTAAAATGACTGATGAAATTCTGGTCTTCTTGAATGTTAAAAATATATGTTGAAAACTGAAAAAACGAAAGTTCTTATGTCGAATCTGAGCTGAGGCTGTAAGCTGGAAGGTCCATTAATAATATTATTAGTATTGGTGATTTCAGCAATGCGGGGGGTAAACGATCCCGCACTTGCTAAAAAATGTCCGTAGCTTATTGAATCTGGTTATGCTGTGCCGTACCAGTAAATGTGGGGGATCCCCGGACAGTAGACGCTGTTGAGAATACTGCTGATGCTGATTGCTAGCCGTGTCGGCTGAAGCAGACAATCACGTATGCTGTACTGTGCTGTATGTGGCGTACATGCCCACGCTGTGTTCTGTATGGTTGACAGGAACGTGGTTTATCGGCAACACAAGACGCCAGTGCAGCGCCTGTAACTCTGAGGCTGAGAGGTAGGCGACGTTTTAAAATGTCATACATATGAAAAATACCAAACTGTCGTTGGCCATCACTCTTATTTAGGGACGCACCATTTGATTTCTGGGGGGGGGGGGCCTAGACTATTTTTGAAAAAAAAAGTTTGTTTTCAAATTTCTGTAAAAAAAAATATATGCTGAAAACTTGTACATAAAAAAATAATATGTTGAAAGATTGTGCCAAAAAAAATTGTTGATAATTTTAATTGTTGATAATTTTTGAAGAAGCTCATCAAAGTGGAATTTAAAATAAACGACTTAGGGACGCACCATTTGATTTCTGGGGGGGGGGGGGCCTAGACTATTTTTGAAAAAAAAAGTTTGTTTTCAAATTTCTGTAAAAAAAAATATATGCTGAAAACTTGTACATAAAAAAATAATATGTTGAAAGATTGTGCCAAAAAAAATTGTTGATAATTTTGATTGTTGATAATTTTTGAAGAGGCTCATCAAAGTGGAATTTAAAATAAACGACTTACAAGGAATGATTGGAGCGCAAAATATTTCTAGGAAAATTCTCAAGATCGCTACAAGTTATTATTTAACAGTGAAATTGGACGCGGCTTTACTGATGTCGGCTCTTTGTCTATTAAAGAATGTGATATTTTTCTATTTTTTTGCGAATGTGTAGAGCGGGTTCGGGTATTTCCCAACACCTAAGCCTCTGCACTTGATGTCTGGTGTCCCCATTTGTCTATCAGCTCCCCACGTGCCATCAGTTGATGAATGCAACTATGATTGATGACGTAATTAACCACGTGCACGGCCATTCATGAATCTGAAAGTTGTACAGGAAGCTGTAGTACCCAAGGTAACGGCGGGTATACTCGAAATAGAGGGGGTAATGTCAACACCAAGTAGGGTATAATCGAACACCCACCCATTTTTTAATCTAAAGAGAAAATAACCAGTCTAGAAGCAGGAACATGCGCAGTATACTCAAATATGATACAAATAGAATCAATGTCAATTATAATTCGTCCACAAAAAAAAATAAAAAAAAAAAAATCGCTCCATTGATGTATCTCCCTTCGAAATGACGCATTCGCTGTGAAACTGTGGTGTAGGCCCTATAGGCCTAGTGTTCGTAATTAGACGAAACCAAATTAATTGATGGGTCTATTTCCGAACACGTCCCAAATGATAAGGCTATCATGACCATAGATTTTCCCTATATCTATAATCATGACCATTGCCTGGCGAGCCCTGCCAATTTCATTTATGGCCGGGTATTGGCCAAGGTTCTTAGTCACGTGACCATCATGCCTGTGCTATTGAGGCCAGTGAATAATTTTCTGGGTCAAGTCATAGGAAATGCGTCAAAGGGGAAATACAATACTGTGAACAACTCTTCATCCGGGGAAGTGACCTTTCAAAAATGTCTGAAATCGGGTATTACCCTATTTTCATCTAAAAATAGCAACAAGTCACAAACATTCGCCACTGGGGCATACCAGAGGCTACATGAAGCTCGGCCACGCCGCGTAGTGTGGCTCTGGGAACCAGAGTATCATGACCAAAAATTGTTTTTTGATGTTTTTATATCTAGGAGGTGCATTGCAAGGTACATTTACCCATATAAATAATAATTCCAGGATTGATAATACATATCATAAATAGACCATTACCTTCCGTATAATTACCTTAATTTTTAAAGGCTTGTCTACTTTACGACATTTTGAAAGTGACTTTTTAAAATAGCAAAATTATTGGATATGAAATTGGTCCTTAATAACGGTGCGTGACAGAACAGTCACGCACAACGGGCAGCTCTGCCTGACACAATTTATTCATGTCTAGCCAGCAACGGGATGAAATATATTAGCAATGTTCGGAAAAACCCCCCCGTTCGGAAATACCCGAACCCGCTCTACCACATAGTATTCAAGTCATAGTTGCTTGCGTCCTAGTTTGAAGACAACAGATCGCCAAATGATGTGTACAGATTATGCTGCTTCTAGAATGAAAGGTGAGTCAAAATAAATATTTATTAAGTAGACCTATTTGGTTATCAAAGCTTCACAGAAGGTATACCGTATTTAAGGTCATGAGTATGAGTAGGCCTACCACTTACACTGGTATCCGGTACTAGGTTTCAGGAGAGTATTAAATTTCAAACACTAGTATAAACGGCATGTTGCACATTAAAAAAAATTTACCATGACTACTAGATCCTTGTATATCACCAACAATTCTCAGGGCTGAAGAAGCAGGTGAGGCCGGTGTGTCCCCTTTAATACAGCCGCAATTACTGTATGTATGTCAGAGACTGACCTTCATCAAGGTCAGTGCATGACATTTGTCAACATACTTAAATAAATATGAACTGTCACAAAAAAAATGTTTTATTTTTTTTCCAGGGACAAAAAAAATGTTTGTTTCAAGGTCGGTGCTAAAAAAAAAAATTGTGTGCTAATTTTTCAGAAAAAAAAACATAACTGAAAGTAATAATCTAGGCCCCCCCCCCCCCAGAAATCAAATGGTGCGTCCCTTACTGTTGAAGTGATGCACCTCTCCACCATGTCGGTGGCTAGCCTTTATATTGCTGGTGCACACCCCAGACCTTTGGCCAGGGTATGCGGTCGCCACTCTCCGTGGCCTATGTCCGTGACGTGTCGTGTTAGTTGTACGAATCGTCAAGACCTGATGAAAAAATGTCTGTATATGTTGAATCTTAGAAATGTAGACTGTAAAAATGGTTCATGCTATGTCGCATGTTGCGAGAAACAGGGGTTGCAGATATAGTTGAAAATGCGTCGCTGAGGTTGCACATAATTTCTTTGCACTAGTTCACACACGTATATATTTATTTAGTGAAAACTGTAGGTCGAGATTGCACATAAAATGTTTTCACTTATTCACACACAAACATAATGGTTTAGTGAAAACTGTAGGTCGAAATTGTACATAAAAATGCCAGATATAATTATGACATACTATGCTAAGCTAAGGTAATAGTATATTGTAAATCGACCTGGGTGAAAAAAAAATAATTCACACAAGTCAAAAAACACATGCAAATATTGGCAATGTTTCGCGATAGCGCAACTGTCAAATCGAATATTTCTGTATTTATATACATTTTTAATCTTCAGAAATCGACTATCATGAGAAAAATTCGTTCTCAAACTGATAGGCTGAATGTGACTGCGAGAAAAACTGCTACATTTATTTTAGAAAAATATTTAAAACGTGACTGACAGTAGTCTATGCGGATTGATGATATACTCATATAGTATATCATTTCGCTGAAAAATTATTCCTGTGATAAACATTCCACTTTTTTTTTTTATTATGGCACGTTCATCACCGAGTCATGCTTAATAACGTCCAAACCAATCGCTCGCTTCGTTTCATTGACTGACGTATAAATCGGCTGTCGTCGTAGCGGTTGCGTTTATTTCGTCTGTGGTGGGTGTGTGTATGGTGTATTATCGGGTACTGCTAACATGTGTGGTCTGCAGCTTGTGGCTGCGTGCCTGTGTCAGCATGCGTGTAACGGTGTGTACATATAAAAGTGAACAGCAGCCGCGTCTCGCCTCACATTAGCATATTCATTACCTACTCCGTGCCCAAATAAGGCGCTAAAAGTAGGCTAGAGCTACGACAAACACCAGGGGGCGTTTCAACGTGAAAAAAATTATAATAAAACTTTATTAATATCTCGCACAATTAGTGCTATAATTTTCGTTTCCGAAACTGCTTATTTATATTTCCTCTCTTTCAACCGTTTTGAAAAAGAAAATTTATAAATAATAAAAAAAATAATATTTAAAACTGGGCCGTGTATAATTTTGAACACGTGAATAATCTGCTCCACCAAATCAAAATGGCGGCCGAATTTATGCTAATGTGATGTGGCGACACAGGTCCACTATCCAAATGCATGCCGGTTATGGCGGGACACGTGTTTGCCCACGGCGGGCGATCAGCTAATCAAGGGGAACCAGCGTCCAAAATGGCGCTCACCTACCAAATACATTTACAACAATCAGCATTCTCTGAAATAACATATTATACTAGTAATAAAATATTGACTTACGGTCCTGGGAATATATTCAACAGACCAAATAGGACCGTTTATTGACATTCATTAGGGAAACAATTTCATTTGGCCCTAATCCTATTAAAGGTTACCCGAGTCGAAGCTATATTTTATAATTTTTTGTCGATTTTACTGAAAAATCGAAAAAAATGACGAGGCTTCGTCTATAGACATTAAAATCGAGTCACCCAATTATGGCAATCAACGATAAAAAATGAGTTTCCGAAAAACCCACTTCCTATTCGCCTACAGTGGCATTAATAGGATGAAAGCATTTAAAAAACTTTTACTATGAAAACATGATAGACTAAGTCTATGAGAAAATTTTTCAGGATTCTTCTAGAGAAACAGACATGGTCGCCATCTTGAAAAAGCGCCAAACACGTGGAATTTCGTCCAAAAATAAGAAAATTACCAGTGAGTGACCGTTAGGATCTCCAGTATGGGCTTGTATGGGTGAACGAGAGAAACTGCCCAACATTCTCCATTATAACGTAAACTTCCTCTCCCCGTCGAATCGACGGTTCTAAGTAAATCACAAAACTCTTCCTCCACTTATCATGTTTATTCGTCTAGACATCTGGTAACTACAACGTACAACTACACGTCCTACTTGACTCAGAGAGAGCGAGTACCAAGTACCAAGTACCAAGGCCGCATGGGCTCCGGCCCTCTGCATCCGGCACCAAAGTACCGAAACGAGGCAGTCGTCCGCAGACTCTCGCGTCCGGGAGGCTGGGGATAACTGCCACATTAAAATAACGAATTAGGGATCCTACAAATCAATGAAAGGTGAAAATGAAATTATGCTTGTCAAAAGTATTTATGGGTAAAGGGTGTTTGAACAATTTGAAATTGATTTTATTGATTGACCACTAAGTCCATGAATCCCTTATTGTTTAGTGACATAATCACGATAACAGTGTTATATTCTGTGAAACGCAATGACGTCACCGGAAACCTTTTTGAATAGCTACTCGGTGAAAATAATGTTATATAAGTCTCCGTCCTAAATACGTCATTGTATTAGATTGCTAGGTGAAAACATTGCAGGTCAAGGCTATTGAGTTTCATAGAATATTCCCCTAGTTGAGTTTTTTCATTGATTGGTGATTTGATAAAACTTCCTGGTCCATCAATCAAATTAGTGTAGTCATACCTGGGTATCTGACATTGTTTTACATGTCTCTTTTTTTGTTGCAGAATAGCGATGGCATATTGCGATGGCCGCGATATTTACTAGCTATTATGCTAGTAATCACATATCTTCACCAATAACTATGCAGATCGTTACTGTAATATTTGAACTCGTATGTTTAGATGGTCAAGGAATCTGAATATCACAATAAGAACCATTTGAAACGTTTTTTTGCAAATTTTATTGTGAAAGACTATTTCAAGCCAACAGTTGTGATGTACATATTATATTAGTTATGTAGATTTGTAATTTCAATTTTAAATATTTACATGGATGCTATTCACAATTGCATTGTGTATATGCTATTTTATTATCGTATTAATTCTAACCCTTTGAGTCGCAAGTTTTAACAATGAAGACCCATGTACATTGCAACGTACCTAATCATATATGATCCATATACTCAATACAAAACATCACCACTGCTATACAATGTATGATCAATTCACTTTGCTAAATAAAAAAACGTTAAAGCAGCCCCTTGGGATAACATCAATTTCGTTTTTACTTCCGCACTGAAGTAGTGTATCCCACGGATCATGTTTTTATTTTTTTCAGAATTTTCATATTTTTACAAATATTTTTAATCAACATTTCAAGAAACCAGAAGAAACCCAAACAAACTATTTGTATACCTGAAGGACGATTGAATGTTTTCACAGCATTGGGCCACATGCTGATGGCATCGGCCCAGCGTTGGGTAGACAATCAGTGCTGCAGGTGTGTCCTCCCGTGTCCTGACTATGAGACACCAATTATCCCCCAATTAGCGGCCACTGCTCTGATCTTACCGTCTGATACGTGGGAATATGTGATGGAAAGTGCTTAATATTGCTGACTTGTTTTGTTTACATGGCAATATACGACCTGGAAATACAACTATTTCGCTCTTTTTGGGTGCTTTAAAATTGTTTTTTGACTTTTTTATATTTTTAGCTAAGATAAGTAGGCTATATAGCTTCATATAAATTAAATTTTCAAAATTGACAACATTGAAAATGTCTCATCCCAAGGGGTCCCTTTAAACCCACGCTTACAAGTTGATATTTATGTTTATTATTATTATTATTTTATTTATTTATTCATGTTTTTTCTAATGTTTTTATTGTTGTGTACTTAGTCATTTAGTGTCAAGTTATGCATACATGTATATTCTTGTTAAGAATCTTTTTTTTTCTTAATATCGAGCTGGGGGTACAGAAATTCATTGTAACCTGGGTGTGATTGATAACAAAGTTAACTATTAAATTCCAGTTGTGGGCAAATGCCTGAATTTTGACATAATTAATTATTAAACTGCAGTGGTTTCGTAAAGTTGTTTTTTACTTGGATATTGTGTTGTAGCCACTGGCATAGATCATTAAGGGAGCTCAATCTCAGAGTCAAACCCTCTCCTTAACCTCGCTATTATAACTTGTTGACTTATGAACTTGACATTATCAGTCGACAAATGGTGATTATCCAATAACAATCGTGAATTGTAATGAAAAACGGGATCAATTGATGACATTTAATTTTAAAAATACTTAGCATTACTGCGATCATTTAGTGATGGATCCAAATTGAGCTTTCTCTTTGACTTAAAATATACACTACAATAGATTCGTGGGATCAATACTAATACTTGACAGACAAACCAAATACCAATATTGTAGTTGGTCACTCCGCCACACAATCTACCCAATATATACTTTAAACAGGACTCGTGTAACTAAAAAAATCGCTAAATCAATTTTAAATCAACCATTATTTGCATTTAAAGTCAAACTGATAGATGCAATCGATTCCTGGTGTCCAAAACATAAGTAACGATACCTGACATTTGCAAAATGGCAAAAAAAATCAATTTTAGCAAGCGATCATGACATTGTATTGATATATAGTTTTAGCCAATTTCTCGAATTTGAACAGGAGTTTTGCTTGGGACTTTCCAGACATGTCAGTTGGAACCTATATCTACCAAAATACATCATAAAACCTTTGTTAGTAATTTGTCCAGATTATTTTGCCAAAATGACTACACTAAATGCTCTGATCAATGCTACGTTTCCGATCAGTGAGTTGTGTCTTGCAGCCTAAGTTGTTCTAGGCCTAAATGACGCTGACTATTTGTAAAGAGGCTAATACAATACGAAGATGAAAACGATGTCGTGGGCATTTTTAAACTTTATTTTTATTGCATTTTTCATGTTTTTTTTTGGAAATTTTGAAATGTTGGAAGTAAAATGTACATCGTTCACTATGTAATGGGCATAATGTCGTCTTGTTAATTGACCCTAGCGATGAGATGGTTAACCGTATCTGTGTGACCTCGGTGTGACCTCGCCGGAGGACAACTTATTTTCGGATACTTATGGCCGGAGTTCCCGATGACTCATAGGGATTGCCCCGTCGTTTACAAAGACCCCCTTTGTATTAATTATTTCACTAGTTTATCATACTGTGTTTCTTGTAATATTCTAAGATCAAAATGTGAGGTTTAGCCGATGAGTTACTATTTCCTTTTAACACCTAAAAAGCAGTCTTGTTATATTATTTTGATAACTCATCTTGTTTTGTGATTTATATTTGTGATAGTATTATTATCTTTAATTAACTGACTTATGTCATGCCAGCGGCATGTGTTTCTATTATAACTTCGTGAATTCGGAGTGTTATATTATAAGTAACTCATCTTTCGTTCTGTGTAAAGACGTAATTTTAAGTGTTTTATTTATTTAATGGTTTACATTTTAGTAGTGCAACAAACACACAAACACAAACATTTTTATAGAATGTTCTAGAATCTCTGGATTCTCCCCGACAAACAGAATGCGTTTGAAGGACAGGGATCGGCTCATGACGGTTTTTGCACACGACCCGCTCAGTATAAAGGGGTATTGTGTGTTTGGCGCGAGATGGATGGTTAGAGACAGAGGGAGAATAGATAGACGGATAGATGGATGTTAAATAAGAGTAGAGAAATTGAGATGATAAAAGAGACATGAATCATGAATGTGAATATAAGTATTAATAAAATGTTATCAACAGTCTCTACCATGTGTTGAGTTGGACCCCAGAACGTTAATTGGTGGATATACCTGGTTCGATCTCAGTGAGTACTATGAGTATCCTGACATGCTGAGTAAATGAGTAGCTGTGGCAAAGTTGTCAGTCTGTGTGACGGCAGTGATTTAGATTCTGAGAGGTGAAGATGGTGATTGAGACGGCAGGAGATTACAGGCAGGTGGCAATCATGGCCTGTAAAAACTGTACACACAGTAGCAGACAACACAAGTCCCAGGATCGGTCACGAGTGTGGACTATCACGGCACCCCCCGGAGTACCCCCACTCCCCCCGTGATCAAGTTATGACGGCAGGCACGCGCATCATGGACAGCTGAGAGCCTGCCTCCACCGTTGCACTGGTCAGCAGTGAGACTGTCGTCATTTTTAATATGATCATCGTGACGACGACGACTTCACTAAGTACATGGATGTAGTAATGACACTCCGATTTTTGTGACTGGTATCAAGGATACTAGAACACAAGGATATACAGCTCCGGAGAGCAGGGTTTGGGTGGGGGGGGAAGAGATTAGTACCTATTCATAGAGTGAAGGGACCCCTTTGTTTTAGAGAGACCGCAAGGGTCATAAATAGGGTGGGGAGAACTGGTTCAGCCTGATGTGCCTTGCGATTCCAGCTGTGTCAACAGCCCCGCCTGAGGCATCAGCAAGCCCGTTGCTATGGTAACGACCCGTCTCGTGATTGGTTGTTTTCTGGGTGTGTGAGGTCACACGTGGGGGTTGGACCTGCGCTTTGTGGATTTCCGATATCAACAAACGCAGCCATTTTTCCTAGTCTTTAAATCGTGAAAATCCGATCATTTTTGACAATTTTCTGAGGAAAGCATCATTTCTCACAACACAACGGTAAGTACAAATAATCCACTTTCTTCGCAGAAAAAAATGATAGCGCACAATTTGACACCTTATTCAAAAATATACGAAAATAGAGTAGTTTATCCTGAAGACTATACAGAAAACGTGGAGTGTGTCAGATTTGAGGCTTTTGACGTAGACCACGTGGAGTAGCACCACCCTACCTGCCCCCGCACGGCCTGTCATTTGCGTATATTCCCTTAATTATCGCTCACATGCGTGTTATTAATAGACATGGCCTTGTTGTGCCTTATGAAGTTCTGTATGGAATGACATCTGACGACTACAAAAGTTGAAAAGTAGGATAGCCTGATTATTCATGCAATCATGGCTATGCGGTATGCCTATTAGTATTATGCCTATGCCATGGTAGGTACAACACATACATTTTTAAATTGTCAAATAAAATGATGCTGACCCTTTTTCCGTAAATGCAGACATGCCAGAATAAATATTTGACCACATTCCAAAGTCTCATTGAGCAAGAACAGGGGTGGATTTGGCTTTTCACTGAGGGTGGGTTTACAATTTAACAAAAAAAAATATTTAACATTAATTTTAAAGGGGTCGAGGGGCCCATCCCCAGAAAATTTTTGATTTCCAAAGGTTTTCTCATGCAATCTAAGGCACATTGGGCACTGTTTCTCACTCAGTATATCACCAAATCATAAGGATATACCTAAATAAGGTGATTTTTTCTAAGGGAGGGGGTGGGGGTTAAACCCCCCCCTCCCTTGGATCCGCCACTGAAGAAAAATGCTGTGCTAGATCAAAATCTGAGCTAAATTATAAAACCGTCAAAAAGTTGTGACCTCAATGACAATGTTGCAAATTGCAGAAGGGATACAGAATCCAAAACATCATACAGACCCTTGAACTTTTTGAAGCAGCTGAAGAAAATTACTGAGATGAACGTTCTTGAAGGTTTTAGTTTTTAGATACAGCAGGGCACCCAATGAGTGCGGCACTGCCCCACAAATACAGTAATAGTAGCCTACTTAGCAAACATACCACATATATGTCAGGGTTTCCCACAGCTTAACCCTTACACTGCTGCATAAAATTTGCAGCATGTGTGGTTGCCCACTAAGTAATATCTGGCACGTTTTTTCTTTAAAAAATGTTCATCTGATGAACAACTGATACATCTTTCCACAGCACTCGCATTTAAACCTGGCAGTATCAATAGTAGCAGCAATGTGATCATCATGATCAGTGACAGTGGCAGTCACGCTCACAGTGACAATGTCAGTCAGTCAGTTACTGCTGTCAGTGTCAGTGCATAAACTTTTTTCATACTCATAGGCCTATCATCAGCAGTCATGCAAGATTACGTCGTTTCCCTTTCATTGAAAGAAGAATCCAAATCAACAAAATATTCATCATCTGAAGATAAAACTAAATTGTCCAGTGAATTGACGGCTTCTTGTTCGTCTTCAGGGGTTATTGTTACTAATTCGTTTTCTTCATAGCTCATCATGTTTGTTTGTTGTTCCCTCATGGAAGTCGCCATCTTGAACTGATCACGTGACCGACGGAAGATACCGAATCTTCCCGATATACGCCGAGTATAAATAGTTTTGTGGATGTTATCTTCAGAGTGTGACTAATCAGAGGGTAATAAAAGGAAGGAGTAAACCCAAGCGCAAGCCACATCAGGCCAGTGGAGGGGGCTAAGCTGTATATCCTTGTGTTCTAGTATCCTTGCTGGTATATAGAGCTTTATGTATCAGTTTTTTTTAATTTTGTCGTCTATTGCTGTGTGAGATATTTTGAATCAGCTGTTCACAATATTTACCCCCGACCCCGACCCCGACCCCCCCCCCCCCCGGTCCACGTGCACACCCCTGTATTCACTTTACAGTAGCCTTATTCATCCCAAGGATACTAGAACACAAGGATATACAGCTCCGGAGAGCAGGGTTTGGGTGGGGGGGGGAAGAGATTAGTACCTATTCATAGAGTGAAGGGACCCCTTTGTTTTAGAGAGACCGCAAGGGTCATAAATAGGGTGGGGAGAACTGGTTCAGCCTGATGTGCCTTGCGATTCCAGCTGTGTCAACAGCCCCGCCTGAGGCATCAGCAAGCCCGTTGCTATGGTAACGACCCGTCTCGTGATTGGTTGTTTTCTGGGTGTGTGAGGTCACACGTGGGGGTTGGACCTGCGCTTTGTGGATTTCCGATATCAACAAACGCAGCCATTTTTCCTAGTCTTTAAATCGTGAAAATCCGATCATTTTTGACAATTTTCTGAGGAAAGCATCATTTCTCACAACACAACGGTAAGTACAAATAATCCACTTTCTTCGCAGAAAAAAATGATAGCGCACAATTTGACACCTTATTCAAAAATATACGAAAATAGAGTAGTTTATCCTGAAGACTATACAGAAAACGTGGAGTGTGTCAGATTTGAGGCTTTTGACGTAGACCACGTGGAGTAGCACCACCCTACCTGCCCCCGCACGGCCTGTCATTTGCGTATATTCCCTTAATTATCGCTCACATGCGTGTTATTGATAGACATGGCCTTGTTGTGCCTTATGAAGTTCTGTATGGAATGACATCTGACGACTACAAAAGTTGAAAAGTAGGATAGCCTGATTATTCATGCAATCATGGCTATGCGGTATGCCTATTAGTATTATGCCTATGCCATGGTAGGTACAACACATACATTTTTAAATTGTCAAATAAAATGATGCTGACCCTTTTTCCGTAAATGCAGACATGCCAGAATAAATATTTGACCACATTCCAAAGTCTCATTGAGCAAGAACAGGGGTGGATTTGGCTTTTCACTGAGGGTGGGTTTACAATTTAACAAAAAAAAATATTTAACATTAATTTTAAAGGGGTCGAGGGGCCCATCCCCAGAAAATTTTTGATTTCCAAAGGTTTTCTCATGCAATCTAAGGCACATTGGGCACTGTTTCTCACTCAGTATATCACCAAATCATAAGGATATACCTAAATAAGGTGATTTTTTCTAAGGGAGGGGGTGGGGGTTAAACCCCCCCCTCCCTTGGATCCGCCACTGAAGAAAAATGCTGTGCTAGATCAAAATCTGAGCTAAATTATAAAACCGTCAAAAAGTTGTGACCTCAATGACAATGTTGCAAATTGCAGAAGGGATACAGAATCCAAAACATCATCCAGACCCTTGAACTTTTTGAAGCAGCTGAAGAAAATTACTGAGATGAACGTTCTTGAAGGTTTTAGTTTTTAGATACAGCAGGGCACCCAATGAGTGCGGCACTGCCCCACAAATACAGTAATAGTAGCCTACTTAGCAAACATACCACATATATGTCAGGGTTTCCCACAGCTTAACCCTTACACTGCTGCATAAAATTTGCAGCATGTGTGGTTGCCCACTAAGTAATATCTGGCACGTTTTTTCTTTAACCCTTTAAACGCGGACCCCGAGTATACTCGGGGGCAAAAGATGTCTCCCTGTCGCGGACCCCGAGTATACTCGGGTGCAGAGTGTCTTTTTTGGTATTTTTGTCTGTGAAATCAATGTGCTCATGGGGGTAGCCTCGATAATCATGGGGGCAGCCTTGTTTTTGCTGATAATTTTTTTCTCTTTTGATTGTGCATGGATAGCACCCCGTAATAATATCTGGGCCGATGTAGAGCTGTCATTCTTGAAGGATTCTTTTAAAACGAAAAATTCAAAATGGCCGCCATAAAATCAATACAATTATCATAACTTTCTCAATAATTGAGATAAAGACTTGATTTTTTCACCAAACCATATATGTTTGTTATCAAAGAATACAATAAAACAAGCCATACCTTCTTTTGGCATCATCATCATGCTTAAAATGCTATAATAATACTTAGATGGCAGATATCGCAGCAGAGCGGATTGCATGGTTGCACACCTAATTATTACGCATTACATAATCATTACGCATTTAGTAGGCCTACACATCACCCATAAACCTGACATTTCACATGACCCTGACATAACATTCACGATTATTTTGGGCGGCATCCATGCAGTATGGCACAACCTCAACCCATGTCAACCTCCATACCCAATTATGTATCAATATTTTGCGATGGAAGCCCAAGCTGATGCTACACGCTGCTGCATAATTATAATTTTGCTTGTTCAATTGAGCCTTGGGGAATGGGGTGTAACAAGGGTAACATGTGATAATCACCCCTCCCAATATCAGCACTGCCCTAGATTTCCTAAAAATGTGTGCGGAACTGATACCCGACCAAGTATGAGTCATCATCAGTCCTTTCTAATGGATGACTGCACCACTAAAAAGCTTGAAATTGATAAAAAGTGGGTATTTTCAATAATTTTTGCGAGTTTGACCTTGAAATGACCTTGATGTGACCTTGACATGACCTTAGTGTTATCCACCAGTAAAGCACAATTCTTTCTTATGTTATTATTTGCTCATAAGCTAAGATCCTGCTGGTGTCTTCATACAAATATGACATTACAAAATATTCAGTTTTTTTTTACCCCCTCCCCCCAGGAATTCAGCGATGGGGATGCAAGTGTGCCCAGGAGTTCAGCGTTAAAAGGGTTAAAAAATGTTCATCTGATGAACAACTGATACATCTTTCCACAGCACTCGCATTTAAACCTGGCAGTATCAATAGTAGCAGCAATGTGATCATCATGATCAGTGACAGTGGCAGTCACGCTCACAGTGACAATGTCAGTCAGTCAGTTACTGCTGTCAGTGTCAGTGCATAAACTTTTTTCATACTCATAGGCCTATCATCAGCAGTCATGCAAGATTACGTCGTTTCCCTTTCATTGAAAGAAGAATCCAAATCAACAAAATATTCATCATCTGAAGATAAAACTAAATTGTCCAGTGAATTGACGGCTTCTTGTTCGTCTTCAGGGGTTATTGTTACTAATTCGTTTTCTTCATAGCTCATCATGTTTGTTTGTTGTTCCCTCATGGAAGTCGCCATCTTGAACTGATCACGTGACCGACGGAAGATACCGAATCTTCCCGATATACGCCGAGTATAAATAGTTTTGTGGATGTTATCTTCAGAGTGTGACTAATCAGAGGGTAATAAAAGGAAGGAGTAAACCCAAGCGCAAGCCACATCAGGCCAGTGGAGGGGGCTAAGCTGTATATCCTTGTGTTCTAGTATCCTTGTTCATCCTCACCCCACAGAACATGGATATCGCTTAAATGGATTTACTACCCTGACTTGTTTACTACTGTACCAAATCTTGACTGTATATATAGTGACCTGCAGATGACACGTTTAGTACGCGCACTGCACTCTATACCCCCTTATTTTTTATCACCCCACCCCCGCTATTTGTGTCTGCTTCAGCAACTGTGGACTGAGTTTACATGTATAAGGACATATCTTACACTCCAATACGGACTCATATCATGGATTTATGTGACTGTCTCTGGAATATAAATGCCCGTTCTCTAGTGTTCTTCTGGATATAATACCATTGTTTTTTTTATGTGGATAATTTACACGTAGGTACACCATTTTTCGAATATTAAGTGGTGGACTTTTTTTATATATATAATAAAATTTTCACTCACTTGAAGTTGTGTCTCGCTGACGCGATCCGCAACTTCAAGTGAGTGAAAATTATTCAGATTTGACAAAATGGAGGTCAACTGTTTTAAAATATTGCAGATTGATGTCACATTTTCCTTTAACATGTTCAAAAGGTGGTACTTAATGTGCTAAAAAAAAGAAAACCCGAATATATGCGACACCGGCGGTTCAGCGCTTTAAGATTGTTGATAATTGACGTTGATTAAACGTCGCAACAACCACGTGTGCCCAGTGGCCCCGAGCTGCGTCAAAAAGGTCGATCTGACAAATAATGCCTGATCCACTCTCAGGAATATTTATATTTTTTCACTAGGTGTCGCTTATCATGTCGCTATAATAAATCAGCATTCTGCTACGGAATGAAATACGGAAAAATACATTTGCTATTTAAATACGTAATGCGAGTGCATTTTTCTGTGACAACTGGTAATAATAAACGTTACCATGGCTACTGCAACATATCATGATGAATAATTGACGTCATGTTGCAAACTCCACTGCCCACTACATCCTGTACAAAAAAGAGCGGTTAATGGTGTTTATCAATAAAACAGTAAAATGGACATTTTATGTGAGAATAAAATCTGTTTTGCCAAAGATGACTCGGGCCCTTTTTTTGTGATGAATTAAGTACGGTTTATTAGTGTAACCTATACTTAATTCACAGGATCGACTTCGCGTTGGCTTATCAAACACACTATTATTTTGATCATTATGTGAAGCGCAGTGACGTCACTCGGTGAAAACAAGGCTATATAACACCCCTTTCCCATACATTATTCTGTGAAACGCAGTGACCTCGCTCGGTGAAAACAAGGTTATATAAGAACCCTCCCCCATACCAGCGCGACGGCGTAGGCGAGCGTGATGGCAACGCCATAAATTTCAAAACTGTTGTCGCGCCGGTTTTCGTGTCACATCACCTGACCTTGCGACAGAGGAAACACCTCACATTTCGATTTGGTCGCCTCGTTGCGTGCATAATCGCGCTCGCGTCGCGTTAGCATTTGTATGTCGCGTTAGCATTGGTGTGTTTTGCGCCCCAGACTGAAATTTAGGCAGAAATTTAAGATCATCAAACCGACATCTTCAAGTCATCCTAAAAGCCAGATATGAGACTGTTGGTGACCGACTCATCTCTCCCAACGTGCTTATAGATGTATAGGCCTACATATACTTTGTAAGGCGCCTTGGGCAGCCTGAGGCTGGATATGTGCGCAATATAAATCTAATTATTAGGACAGGCCTACGGCCGGTATCATAATAAGTTTATTTTGCCTAAGTTTGTGTCCTATTTAGGGGAAAGAGGGGTACTCTGCATGTGTGGGAAACAGTTCACATTACTGTACACCAGTCCTTATGAACATGTGCAATATAACGTTTCAGGTCCTTAAGTTAAGTACTTTTGTCTTTAACAAGTGTTCAGAACAAAACATATTCACGATTATATTTCTGGCTAAGAGCTTAAAGGTTTTTGGTTGGAATAATGTTGGCCAAGCGTCGCAGACGGTGGCCCAGCATTACATCAGCATTTGGGTCAATGTATCGTGTTACCTTGTGTTTCTGGCGCCGGGATGTTAAAGCGTCACCAGCATGATGCAGCAGTCAGAAAACACGGTACAATCACCCAATACTGTTTTAATGACGGGCCAGCGTATAAGACTGAGGGTCAAGATTGAAACAGCATTGGTTGAATGTCACGTCTTTGCGCAAATTATACAACAGACCCAGTGATAGTTTAGTGTTGGGCCAGCATCATAGACGATTGCCCAGCATTGAACCAGCAATGGGCTGCAACGCTGGCCCAACATTAAACTGAAATTTAATGGGTAGGCCTACATCCTCTGTACGAGGTACATCGTAGGTAAGTGTTGAATGATTGTTGGCCAGCACCGGCGATGGTGGTGGAAGGAATACACGTCGAAGATATATTTGAACTTGTCTCCTTGGTTCTTTCCTTAATTATATCCCTGGATATCAATTCCGTGGAACGATATTGTATACCTTAAAATCTAGCCCATTTAACATGTAGTAAATGTGGCAAAATGTCTCCCACTATAAACCCATTAGCTTCGTCTCAGAATTTCATTGCATGTCAAATGGTCTGACTTCTGAAATAATACCTATCAAAATTAACAGAGAAATCAATTAAATTTATTCACCCTGGTTAATGGGAATCTTGGTATTTAAAACACACCACTACAATATTTTCTTTGTCCGACCAGAGTTTTTGTTTATCAAGTACAGACCAATTATCATGGTATGCCTAGTATGGTGCTATAATCAGTCAGGTGTGACCGAACTGTTGATCATGAGAGATTTTCATTATGGTCGGATGTGTTTCAGTTAGAACTCGTGGAGCTCTACATTCTTAGCTTTGAAAAAGGCCTCGGCCTCGGCCCTTTTCAAAGCTAAGAATGTAGAGCTCCTCGGGCCTTATCCCATACAGAAATCTGACAAAGCAAGCTGACATCACCATGGCCGTAAACGGGCGATATTGAAGCATAATATGAGAGGTAATGTCACAATTATTGACCTTGAGCCGTAGTTGAAGGACAAAGTCATTTAATGTTGGATCCGTAGCTACGTATGCCTATCCTATAGAGCGTAACTCGATCCGACTCCTGGTATGCCTATCCTATAGAGCGTAACTCCTGGCAGCCACATAATTAGACGTGCGTGTCTTATTATGCTCACTCCCCCAGCGACTGCCAGAGGTTTGATCCTATGCTGGTTTGTTGCTGGCCAGCGTCGTAGATGCTGGCCCAGCATTAAGCCAGCATTGTTTAACCTTTTCAGTACGGTGACCTTTTTTAGACGTCAGAATCTGACGTCGTTGTTCCCTCACTGAAACAATTAAAACATAATTTTTAAAATATTATGGCTGTAGACCAATACCATAGGTATTCAAATGAAGCGGAACGAGCTAACTAAGACATTAATGATGACTTCAAACGCTTTGGTCTCCATTGTTTATGCAAAAATATGTCAGCGTTGTAAGGGTTAAAATGTCGTGTATCATTACAGCAGCATGAAAGCGGGACAATATGTATACCTGTCATTGAACTGTCCAAATAATAGACAGCGACACTCTGCATCAGAAGAATAACTCCATATGGTTTTCGTATATTTCCACAGAATTAAACTAGAAAAGTATTTAGCTATCATATTTGAACAATTTGAATAACATAGCATTGAAAAATATCTGATATTCAAGGCTCAAGCTGATATATATGTGACCAGATCAGTTTATTATCCAGAAAGTTCTAGAATGTTCCTTGTAATGTATATATAATTACATCGACTACACTTAGGTCAGATTTACAGTCACCATATTTCCATTAGACATTTTTATTCTATATACACATGATATATCTGATATGATTATAATATGCAGAGTTAATGCTCTTAATTACTAACTTTCGTTGGTTAATAGTTGAAATCTAGCGTCATTTTGAACATCCTAAGGATGAAGTGTTAATTATAAGAATGCTCTGGTCCATAGAGCTCGATACGTATCTCTGTAGTTTTATCTTACACATTACTGGTACTAAACCTCATGATTATTCTCATTTTGTACGGTATACTGTGTTGAGAGCTATGGAAGAGATCACGAAAATTACCTTGCTCCTTCTACTTATGGCGGGAGTGGCTGCGGTATTTGGTGAGTGAAATTGTTATGTATATTATTTTTTCGTACAAATATGTTTTAATAAGAGGCAGAAATATTATGACTCTAGGAAAGGATGTGATGTTTTCTCATTCAATCATTTGGAACACAGCCTTATTATTGTTTTTTTAGAATTTTAAAATAGTTTCAAAGTAGATACTATCTAAAAAGCTAAAATTAATCAGGTGAATAGTGTGTAATTAGAATGAATGAATGAATGAAGGAATACATAAATAGATCGATCGATTGAAAGACTACCAAGCAAGCAAGCAAGCAAGCAAGCAAACAAACAAACAAGCAAGCAAGCAAGCCATCAAGCCATCAAGCCATCAAACCATCGATCAATTAATCAATCAATCAATCAATCAATCAATCAATCGATCGATCGATCGATCGATCGATCTATCAATCAATCAATCAATTAATAAATCAATCAATCAATCAATTAATCAATCAATCAATCAATCAATCAATCAATCAATCAATCAATCAATCAATCAATCAATCAATCAATCAATCAATCAATCAATCAATCAATCAATCAATCAATCAATCAATCAATCAATCAATTCGGTAACTTCTATAGCGCCTAAATCCTCGGAGATACGAATCGAAATCAGCTGAATGTCGAGAGTCAAAGCTTAAGTCGTCAACTGGGCGTCGGATCTCCGAGGAATTAGTGGGGGGGGGGGGGGGGAGCCGGATCGAAAAGAAAAGTTTTCAGCATATTTTTAAATAAGGTGACTGTACTCGCAGTTCTCAATAACCGGCAGTAAATTCCAGGTGGAGAGAGCTGCAACTGCAAAAGCCCATGACCTCCATTTTGTTCGATAGCGTGGAGCAGTTAACATATTTGCGTTGGAAGATCTAAGCAGTCTTGAAGTTTTCAAATGGGACTAAATAATTAAAGAGATATGTAGGCTGGTGAAAAAGCAAGGTTTAAAATCGATGGTACAGAGTTTAAAACATATTCGGTCAGTCAGTCAGTCAGTCAGTCAGTCAGTCAGTCAGTCAGTCAGTCAGTCAGTCAGTCAGTCAGTCAGTCAGTCAGTCAGTCAGTCAGTCAGTCAGTCAGTCAGTCAGTCAGTCAGTCAGTCAGTCAGTCAGTCAGTCAGTCAGTCAGTCAGTCAGTCAGTCAGTCAGTCAGTCAGTCAGTCAGTCAGTCAGTCAGTCAGTCAGTCAGTCAGTCAGTCAGTCAGTCAGTCAGTCAGTCAGTCAGTCAGTCAGTCAGTCAGTCAGTCAGTCAGTCAGTCAGTCAGTCAGTCAGTCAGTCAGTCAGTCAGTCAGTCAGTCAGTCAGTCAGTCAGTCAGTAAGTCAGTAAGTCAGTCGGCTGTCGAAAAGTAACGCGTGACACGCCGTGACACGCCGCCCACCGTTGATCCGATGTCGATCCATCGTCTGCGACGCTGGCCAAACATTAAAACAGCATGTGTGTAATACCACAGTTGAAAGCAGCATGGCAATTTTATTATTTTGAGTACTAAAACATGTCTGTGGTTTAAATATATATATTTTTGATGCTATGACCGTCAGCACTGCCTACTTTCTAGGCAAAATAACTGAGCTTGGATTGAGACACAAGAATGCAAATAACTGAGTACCCTGTACTTTGGTGGCAAGTTCTAATTGAATGAATAACAAATATTAACTAAATAATTGATTAAATAAAATACTCTATTAGATGTATGTCTTGATATATAGATATACGAGTGATGAAAATAACTTTACATAATTTTACTCATTTTTAATATACTATGTGTCTAATACTGTTAGGAACAGTACTGTTATCGTCGTGCCTTTGTTGCTTCTACGGTGGGCCACCGTCTGCGACGCTGACCCAGCATTGAAGCAGCATTGGCACAACGTCTCATGTTTATTGGTTAAAGGTATGGACCACTGTATGTATGTTTCTGATTTTAGTTGTACCCAAGTTGTCTGAATCTCTGTAATCAGCGGTGTGCTTTCTGGGTACACTGTTCGTACACAGTGGACTATTCCTTTAATCTTGCACTTACGATTTCCCTCTGCTATTTTCAGGAGATGTCGGAGATGATCCAACACTGGTTGAAGGGGGTGAGCCTCGGACTGTACCTGACCCAGACAGCCGAGAAACCAGTGAGTTGTCTATGCAATACAGCAGCATGACTGGGCACATATTCTCGTACAAAATACGATATATCGTAGGCATCGGACTGGTCGATATGACCATCTCGACCAATCCGATATATCGTAAATTGTACGACTCGTTTCACTTATGTTTTTGTGTGCCCAGCTTATGCCATCCCTCGTAAAGAATTGACAATAATTTTTATTCATTTACTTCCTGCTGATACCTTGCAAAATCATCTCATATTTCATCTCATCGTATAATCTTTTTTTCATGTATTATTCTTCAACGATCGATTTAATTTTATATTCTGTAGATTGTATTTTTTGTCATGCCACGAAGAACGACTGGTGGCAATAATTGCCACCAGTTGTTCTTCGTGGCATGACAAAAATATAATTATTGTTGCTGTTTGTAATCCTTTTGATCAATAAATAAAGTTTAAACCACAAATTTATACATATATACATCCACGTATGTAGTCCCGATTGGAATAGACATGCTACCCTTGACTAGCATAAATCTATATATAATCGTTCAATTTTTGTAAAAAATCCTTGTCTTTTTATGTTGTCACCAACCTAAGAGCTAGCGAACTGTTTAAGGGAAAATCAGACAAGTTATGAATCTACCATGATCATGTTGTAGATATATCATAACTGAGTACAGTAAGAGCAATCAATCGACTTATATACTGTAAAGCTGTTTTAATTTTCCTGTAGGATCTCGTGCATTTAAAGAGAGAATGATGGCGAGAATACAAACCGGAGGACGAGAAAGACCCTTTGTTCCTTTGGGAGAAGAAACAAAGAAAGAGAATGAACAATCTGTTCAAGGATCTGAAGGTAGTCTGTGGATATGCATTGTCCTCTTATTTGTGTTTAACCCTTACAACGCTGAAATATTTGGTAAAAACATGGAGATCAAAGGCGCTTTTTTCAATTTGAAATCATCATAAATGTCTCAGTTAGCTCTGTCTGCTTCATTTTAATACATGTTTAATACATGTTTAATACATGTCATTTAATGTTATGGGTCTACGGCCAATATTACATCTCCTGACAATTTAATTATTTTTTGTTATTTAAACCGATTTAAAAATAGATTATTTTACAATTTCAAAAAAACATCGTTTTCCTTCCCATGACAAATATTTTGAATAGAGATATAAATAGGGATATAAACATGCATGTGTTTATCTATACAATTATCCTTTAACCTTTACAGCGCTAAATATCCAGTATACGTACTATACAAGGCACGCTACCGTAACGCTACATGGTAAATCATATATTTGTATATTTATTTTGCAATGATTTTTTGCAGACGAGGCGACAACAAACAAATTCTACATCAAAGGTAAGCTAATTCTACTGTATATATGAGCAGCTTTCAGATAACCACGTGAGCGTACAATTTAACAAAACCATAATCATGATAGTATAATTAATGGTATAAATATTTATTTATTCAATAATATAATTTAATAATATAATTTTCACCTTACTGCTAGAACAGTATATACACGTTTTCAACATCTTCCTGACAGCAAGGCTCGCTGCTCCCGAGGGCGCTCGGTCTACGACCTCGGGAGCAGCGAGCCTTGTGTGGGAAGATGGTTTTCAAGCAAGTTTCATACAAAATAAAATACCACTGAAATCTATATAATAAAACACTTTGTGATAGATAATCAGTTAATCAAATAATAAAATTTTGTAGATGACAATTTTTCATAAATGCGCATATTTTTCGTCATTTGAAGCTGGAATTTGCGTTAGCAATTCCAGCTTCAAATGAATGAAAAATAAGGACAAACATTCAGCAGCATACGGGTTCATATATGTTGAATAATATAATTAATGGTATAAATATTTTTTAATGTAAGGACATTTCTTTTTAAGAGCCAGAAGGCGGCATGATTGAAGCCCCAGGGCTTATAACACGTCAAGGTATGTACCATATATCCATTAACCCTCTACAAGCTGAGTCGTCATTTCCTTTTACATCCATTTCATTAAAATACAATCGCTGACGTAATTATAGTCTCCAAATGGACGGAAACAGACATATTCAAAGAGTGAAATTTGTCATAAAGCGACTGTGAAATATCTCCTGCTCTTGGAATCGAAAGCGTGCATCTAAGCTGGAATATCTAAGCTAGGATACCAAATGTTTCTTTCAAATTAAAGTCATGTCAAATGTCTTAGCTGGCTCTTTCCGCTTCATTCGAATACCTACATATGTTATTGGTTTACGGTTATTGTAAAGATTTAATTCTTTCAGCGAGGGCCATCAGATTCTGACGTTGAAAGGGGTAAATTTCAAAGCTAAGATTTAGCATTCAAACCGTAGAAATTAAGTGATACATGCACGAAACCGGACTGACGATATGTTCATATATGCGTCAATCTCGGCTTAAAACTTGCGAACATGCGCTAATAGTGCTTACTAAATGAGTTATAACGAGCTCCGCACATTCAATATTTGAAGCAGACTGGTATGTCCATCCAAATGAAAACAGTATACAACAATGAGTAGTTAGGACAGGAGTAGGTGCTGGAGTGTACCAGCATTACAACTAGCTGTTATCGTGGTAGTAAAAAACAAAAATTGAATGTTTTGAACAAGATTTGATGAATATATAGGCCTATAATATTTGAAAAAATAAATGATTTGGGTTTAAATCATCTTGTATGTAGTATTGTATTGTATGCACTTATGTAATATTTTAGCAAGGACAAGAATAAAAACAATAAACAAGGGAAAACTGTTTCAGATTGCAAAGATCGCTCAGTTTGCAAGCGATTTCTGAAGAGACACGGATGTGAGGGGCCGAATAAGGATTTCATAAAGAGGATTTGTCAGGCATCTTGTAGAAAGTCATGTCAGGCGAAAATAGAGGTCGAAGAAGCCACAGAGGAATGAAATGGTCATTTTCTTCCTATTCCATACTCGCGTATATGATTCAGTCGTAGTCATCCCATCTACCCACCGCAAGGCTCGGCATTTCCAGAGGTGGCAGACCTCTGGAGAAGCCTAGCCTTGTGGTGGGAAGATGGGTATTCCTGGCATTATAGGCATTTTGTCGGGGGGGGGGGGGGCGGGCTCATCCAGAAAATGGCTGGGTATGAGTTAAACTACATGTTATGTTTGTTTGCACACATATTAGCAATATTTAGAAATATTTTAGCAATAAACATACAATAAAAATGTGTTGATGTAATTGTACCAAGGACGCTGAACTGATAAAATATGGACACTGAACACAGATTGGCGACACTATTTGTTAAAAGAGAAGGGACACGTGCACCGAGTGTATTGATCCGACCAACAGTAGCCCAAGTAGCCCAGATATGTCTTCTCATTTCCATTCATATTGAAATTAGTAACATATCGTATTATTAGTAAATATATTTATCATTAACATGTGTGCAGTTAATCTCAATAAATTTCTTCATGATATCTCAATATCCGACTTGAAGCAGCATTATTGTCAGCAGTTGTTAAATATAAGTTATATATAAGTTTATTCCTCACAATGGTTTACTTTACTGGTTAGATAACGGATCAGTTATAAAATCGTTATATAATTTGTCGAAACTGTCGGTATGGAGGGGTTTTTTGTCCTGAAATATGACATAAATATTGTTAATTTACTCATGCTGCTATGGGTAGACTTGACTGACATATTCTTAGGTAACCGAAATGATCATATACATCTGACGGCACAATCATTAGCAATACATCTAATGGGCAAACATACATTCTATAAAAGGATTGTCCAGCCTAAATCCCACAAAAAAGATGTGATAAACATGTTCCTATCTGTATTTGTTAAAAATAATATTTTCGCTGTTCTCACCTTGAAATTGGCCTTTTGACCTTGAATCATGAAAATAATATAAGAAATGGATTCCCTAGTAAAAAATTACACGTGAAAGACGTATTACACTACCCTGATGACATCGCAAGGCTCTGACACAGTGAAAGCCATGTTTTAGCGGGCTTGGCTCTACTGTGATCACCAGAGCGCGCTAGCTGACTAGGGCCAGCACCGCTACCGTCTTATCGGTAGGCGGAGTCACTGTCTTTTTTACACGGGCAGCTTTGAAAAAATGGTCGTCAGTGCGGCCGAGCTCCACGCAATGTGAGTAGCTTGGCTTAGCCGGGTAGTATTACACTTGTTCCTAGCTTTAATTGTTGAAAAATGAATGTTCTTACTACAAAAAAACCCCAGATATTTTGGGGGCACGCTTTTGTTTCAGTTTTTTGTGGGTGGAACAAATATTTTCAGGACCAATTTGCTTCTTTTTTTCTCAAAATATGCAACACGGAGATACCGCACAATAAAAAAACAGCGCAAAAATGTATATATATTAATTTTAAGTTTAATGGTGAAAATGGTGTACTTTCATTGTTGTAATATACACTGGTGCGGATATCAACTCTCTGGCTGAAGACTGACCGTTACTATAAAGTCATTGAAATAAATCAAACTAGAGAATAACAAAGCTAAACGAATAGGAGCAATACCAATACATCCTCACATCCTTCCCCCCCCCCCTCTCCCTTATTTCAGGGCCATCTACGACTCTTTGATTATTTGGTTGCGAATTACGATGTGTCCCACCTGAAGGATACACTACAACACAACTAAGTAACCCAGAAAACACAAAACATTTGTATACCATTTGAACAATGGTGGACGACGTTGTGTTTATTACGTTTATTACGACGTTGTGTTTGCTGAGAAGAAACAAGGTAATAGTTTTTTTATATATATCTTTTATTACCGAACACATGCTTACAGTAGCTTGATGTACGTACCTGAAATGATACACCACAGCGTATTTTTGTGAGGAATGATAATATCGGCCACATCTATTCACTACAGATAAACCAAGTTTTACTTTATATCGATGGCAAAATAGCGATCACTCCAAATCACATGTAATAAACGAGGTGTTGCGAGATATGTCATCACCGCGATACTACTTAACAGTATTATCAAGATATGTCATTACTACGATAATACTTTACAGTATTATCAAGATATGTCATTACCACGATAATACTTTATCATGTGTATAGTAATATCAAGGTGATATTTTCTTATACCTAAATATCAAGAATGTTTTGCCGTCGATATAATGTAACTAAACCTGAAAACTGCCTTTCAGCCAATCCTATTAATTGGAAATTGTGCCTTCCAATAACTAAATAAGGAAGGCTAGCTTAACCAGAGAATCTTTTTCGTTTAAGGCAGTGTCCATCTAAATCGTACACTAAACAACAATACATAAATACAGTTACTCATACAAAATTGTTTGTAGTAAATAATAACCAATATATAATTATGATACTTAAACCCAGTCTTGCTCATCGATGTTGTATTTCAGATTTTCTAACAACACCAACACATTGAGTTGCTACCAGGAATTGACTGTTATCAAATGGTTAAACTTTTATTTTTACTGAGTAGTCTATCATGAATTTTAATATAGCCATTTTAATCCCAGTTGTTTCCCATTTATAATGAAACACATGCAAAGCAGATCCAACATTGACATTAAATCAACACAGAGTCGCGTTTCGTGTTTGCTCTGTTTGTTGTTTGATTATTTATTTTTACAAATTTATTACAGAAAACACCAGACGTTGACTAAATGTTGATTTTACATGCATAACCCTTAAAGCGCTGAATTTTTTTATGAAAAACATAGAAAGTTTTTTTCAATTTGAAAGCGTCATAAATGGCTTAGTTAGCTCTTTCTGATTCATTTGAATACCTATGTTATAGGTCTACGACCATTAGAAATATTTGTACTCCTACCGTGCGGGGATCGACTTTAGTCGTCAAAATTTGACGTCTACAGACGATCCCCGCGCTGTAAGGGTTGATGTTTTTGTTTTATGTTGATTGACATTAAAGAAACATTATTTGGAAGTATCCGTGGTTTCATGAGCTAATAAATGAAAAAAATTACATCGGCAGTTTATATTCGTCAAAATTCGTGAAAAAGGCAAAAAGTGAGTTTATTTGTGTTGGTGAGAATTCTGAGATTTAGAACTGTTTTAATCCTTATCTTTTAATATAAATAAATACAATGATAGCGGATATGCAATTTTAGTGGTGTTTCAGACCGCAGTTTTCGAGCAGATGTATGTGTTATTTAAGCCAGAAATGTAATGTATCTCAATAACTGCTTTTGTGACATCGTAAAATTTAGATCGATTGTTCAAACCAGGATTCGGGATTAAATCGGCTTCGTGAATAAAACTCTTGGCCAACTGACCTCATTGCAATGAACAAGCTACCGATTTATTTATGCTAAAAAGAAATGCATATGAATTACTTTTTTTTGAATAAATCGTGACTGTATATTTGTATTTCCCCTGTATGTACATGGACTACATATCAGGCCAACACAACAATATGCCTGCCATGTATGTAAATGCATTACTACCAGACCATGTAAACAAGATGGCTGCCATGTATGTACATGTACTACTATCAGACCATATCAACAAGATGGCTGACCTGCATATGCATGTATGTACATGTAGTGGGCCTACCCACTGAGATGGCTGGCCTGTTTGTAAAATGTAGGTTTTTAATCAACCCTCAAACCCTCGTATGTAAATGACGACTGAACAGGACACATGGCCTACATTTACTACATATAAAGCGTCAGAAACATGTAAATGACGACTACACAAGATGATCGCCCTGTACTTGTCTTACAAATAAAATGTCAGTTATACGTAGGTCTAAATGGTAACTTTGTAAAAGATAGCTACATAAAGAACTTGACGTCAATGACGTCTTCATCTGGCAACAAAAGAAGGACATATTGAATATCAATATTGAGAGTTTTTCACGGCTTATTATAAGTCAAATCCAACTCTAGTAAAATTAACGTCATTCGGCATGTAATAATTTAGCACTAATGTATTATTACATCACTGTAAAGGTGAATGTAATCATTATTATAAATTCACACCATGAGAAAGGCACAGCAAAGACGATAAATATACCTATAACTACAAATGATGACTATACCATGAAGTTAATATGATACTGTGACATGTATATAGTGAAATGATGATGTCACAGTGTGTCACGTGATCAGCTCAGACTGATGGCGTCACAGTGTGTCACGTGTTCAGCTCAGAAGCTATTGTCCTGTTGCAGATGCTTCTGTCGGAGGGACTTGTTATGATGATGCACCATGACATGCCACATCTGTGACGTCTCTTCCACTAAGATTCTGAAACAGAAAATACCAAATATACATGATGTTATAAATAGTAAAAATACTATATATCAAGATTTTCAAATGATAAACATACTTTCCCACCAGTGTTTGTTAGGAAGTTGATGCAAATTGCTTATATATGCTAATATTGGTCTCGCAAGACTCCTCATGTCAATGGCAAGCATCTCTTCATTATGATAAGCATAGTTTGCGTCACATCGTAACAGCTGTCACACACGAGTCACGACTTGTTGCACAAAGCGTATCATATGAACTGACAAAATCATGTTAATAATTAAGTGAGAGTAACATTTGAACAAATTACACTTTATTAGTCTCAGGATGCCGATACATTGTTGTGATTTCATGTTCATTTCCGGGAATTCTAATAAGCTGTTTTCCAATGCACTGGAGAAAATCTATTGTTTTTCTCCATCTTGCAAACGTTAGGTATTTTTACCTATGTTTCTGCACGCGATGTCACGTATTGTCCACCCAAAATGTAATTCGCGCGAAGAGCATGCATTGTCACTAATGGCAGATAGAGTTTGCGCTATGTGACTGTGTCGTACACAAACAACGGTTTCCCCAAATGTGGTTACGATTCAGAGCAGCTATATGGGCCTATGTAAATGATTGATCCGAACAAATCTGCTCATTTTCCGGCATTTGAAGGAATCAAATAGGACACTGACCACACTTCACTCCTACGCACAGTTGTGTTCGCTCAGTTAAAACATCACCGACAGTCGTGAACTGCAGATGAATGTGCACTGGGCAATCAGTGAATGGCCCTTCTTGCAATCATGCTACGAGACGTATGGTGGAATCAACCCATGTCGCACCCCCTCCTATACACTTCACTGCACAGTTTGATTTAGCCGTTTCAGATAGATATTCGTACAATATGGGCGAGATGGGCTGATCTCAGCACTCGTCACCAAATCAAAACATCGCCTAAAGGCTTGGGCGTGGTGACTTGTGCTGAGATGAGCCCATCTCGCCGTCCCAACGATGCCGTATGCATATAATCTTGCACAGTAAGGCCTGACACGTACAGACCGCAGGTCTGGCCTTGACAACAGGTGTACACTCCAGCTGTAGACAGAGAGATTGTGTGACATCATGAATATATAGCAGCTGTGATGACGTCAGTGGTGTGAAAGGTCAGCACACAAAGTTGTCTGATGTTGATGTGATTGGTCAGATAGAAACGTGTCGTGGATGCATAGCATATATTCACGGGCTCAAGGAGTCTGCCTGTGGCGTGTCGTGGATGCATAGCATATATTCGCGGGCTCAAGAAGTCTGCCTGTGGCATTCAACTTGATAGCTGAAGGTGTGAATGGAAACATGAGACGTTGATCCAGTGTTGTTTTAATGTTTGGCCAGCGTCGTAGACGCTGGACCAACATTAAAACAACATTGGAACAGCGTCACTTGTTTGCTGGCTTTGTATTGGTTGTCTGTATTTTATATGCATATGTATATATATATATTATTTATATTATTTATGCAAGATATTATGAAATAAAACTATTGTCTATATTGATGATCATCACGTGTTATTTGACACATGTAATTGTTTAAGAGTGAGAACTGGGTTTAAATAATTGACATGGCTGGTCGAAGTCTGGCCCATCAAAAGCACCTGCAATTTGCTCAGCATTTTTTTAGGTTGACCTTTGATGGAACTATGGTGGATTATACCCGCCAATTTTTGTTCCAGAGAAACACCATATTATTATAAGGCGTTATTTTAAGGCGTTATTATGCCTTATTAGGGCGCTATAATTAAGGCGTTATTACGCCTTAATAATATTGAATTTATCTGGAACGAAAATTGGCGGGTATGAGCCACCGTATGGAACAGACCCAGACCGGCCAGCATTGTGTGGACATGTCGTGTTTACTGGGTGTTAGATCTATGGGATATAAAGCTTACCCAGGGCGTTTGTCTGAGTACTGACTTCCAGCTGGGTTGATTCCGTAACAGCTAGATGTGCTCTCCATCATGGCATCATTCAGCTCCTGCATTTTCTCTGTAAACAAAACAATATTTTTACTTCGATTAGTTTTGAAGATAATTAAGCAACATAAAGCCCTGAAAAAGATACGTGGCAATTGCGATTAATAGTCAACTTAAAAAATATTTAAATAAGTTAAAAAAAAAACCAGTTCACTTTCAATGATTAGTCCATACTTTCAAACATAGAAAATAACTACGATATCAGAACCACACGAGAAATAATTTAAGAGACACAATATTCCTGGGTGTAGTATAATGTACAGATTTAATACAGAATAAAAAATAATTTCTGATGTTATAGATGATTTGGGTAAGTAGGCTGTCGATATTTTGCCTAAACTTTCTCGGATAATAATAAATCTGGAAACGAATCAAAAGAATAACAAATTTAAAACCCCTTATATAATAATTGCAAACCTATTACAGAAGGATACTTTGCCAAATAATAAAATTAGTTTTTTTTCTACGAATAAAATCAATAACTGATCATTAATAAATGTCAGAACATAATAGTTAGGCTCAACATTGACATCATTTTTTGGAATGTCTATTATATTGATAACACCACTTGTTAGATGTATCAATAAACGTGATAAAGTACTTGTGTTAGCGGTAAGTCGACAATATACCATATCAAATATTCAAAGGCTATATTCAGATATTGTGAGTAACATTAATGGAGAACATTGATACAAAACATCAGGATATATATCTACGTTGATGTTGTAGGCCTATATCTAATTTATAATTATATATAAATTTACATTGATATGCATATTGACAATAATATGTGTTTATATTGACAATAAGGGTATTGATCATGTTGGTACTGAAAATAAAAATATCATATATGGCAAAATGAATGAATGAATGACACTGCAATAATTATTCACTGCAAGTGAGCTGGCACTAAATACATTACAAATAATATCCTTTGCAATACTAGAGCCTGTAAAATTCATTATATACGTGAACAAATTTGACTAATGCTGGGCATAAACTTACACAAAACATACAGTGGGATCAGCTACATCAAGGTAATGAAAGATTTCTGAGGCTATTTAAATAAGGAATAGTTTAAAACAATATGTCAAAACAAACCAGAAAAATTACACCAGAAATATGGCATATACCACAATGCAACAACATCTACATCAGCAATATGTCTCAATAGAAGAGTATCTAGCCAGAAATATTACATATATCTCAATATAACAACATCTACATAAGAAATGCGACATATACATCAACTAGAAAAACTGAACACGAAAAAGAAGCACTTTGAGTGTTGATTAACATGAAAAGAAACAGAAGGGGAATCCTTTGAGTAGAGGCCTACTCGTGACTGCTGACAATAAAGGTGAAGGTATCCTACCCCATGTCGAGTGTGAATAATCTGATTGTGTTACTAAATGTTGATAAACAACCCTTTCTTTCTATCTTACAATGATTTCCCAAACGCCCCTGGTTTATTTTGTCGATGGGTTGTAATTTTGAGGATAAATTGTAATCACCCACTGCTTTCGCTATGTGTGATATGAGGTATAACTGTTATGTGAGATTTTCGGATGGACCTAGGGGGGTGAGAAGGATTTTTGTCTTTTCTGGGAATGGGTTAGGGAGATCCGGGCAATATGGATCCATTTCCACATAAGGGGCCCTAGTTCAAAAGATAATTGGTTGGCATACCATTTTTGGAGCTGTTTTTTAAAAAGAACAGCTTAGGCCTTATTATGGTATGTCGCATTGGGGGCTAACACGGGACGAAAGTGGTGAAATCTGCCCTTAGAATATTGACACTATACATGTGTTTCAATAGGACTGGCATTTGGGGTGGTGAGACTATGGAAGCAACATCACAAAACATGATGTAGGAGGGTAAATTGTGATGCATTGTTTGCATTGTATTGCAAATATTTTGTGATTTGATTGGTTTTCAGTACATTGTATATGCTTTTTACAATAATATTAATATGCAAATATATCACATACATTTACACCCAAGTGTGTATATACAGTGAAATACAGTAATGGTGCTTTTAATGGCATAATAAGTGGAAATTAATTATTTATCTATCATTAATTTGCGTTAAGATATCATCGAGTTGCTTATTGCTAGATACAAAATTTATTAACCCTTCAAACTATTTGAAATCATCATAAATGTGTTAGTTAGTTTTTTCCTCTTAATTTGAATGCTGATGCTCGCTGTCCACTGCCATTATAAATATTTTACTCGTTCGCTGCAGGAATTGACTTTAGACGTCAGATTGTGACGTCTACAGACGTCAGATTCTGACGACTAAAGTCGATCCCCATGCTGAAATGATTAATACTTCACTTTCGCTATCACAAACGTTACAGGATGTGACATTACTTCTTACTTATTTTATCACTTGTCATGTCAAAGTTTCCCAATTTACATTCGATAAAGAGGTTGAATATATCCCAATTTACCCCCAAAAAATGGAAACAACAACAAAATATTTTGTCTAGGTATGTCCATTCAATCAAAAAGGCAAAGAACCCACATTAACAGATAAAGGTTACTTTTATTTCAACAATCGAAAAACTATTTATTTTGAAACAATTGACAACAAAGTTGAATGATAATCCTGCAACAAATCTGTGCTTAGCCGTAAACAAAATGTATTTAGTAATTCCTTTTTTCTTGTTATCTATTTTGTGAAAACGCTAAGAGAAATACAACCTCTCCTGATAAATATGGCTTCATTTTTTAGACATGCCAAAGGAAAGACAAGAAGATAGAAAGACACGTGGACTACTGGAGTGTTGAAACTGGAGATATGACTTAGATGTACAAGAAATAAGAAGATGAATGGAGCATGTACCTTGCTCTGTTCCCAGCATTTCTAGCTTCTGAAGCAGGTCATATGTTGAGCATTTATCTGAGATAGTGGGATATTCAGATCCTGGAATGCTTGGTACAGTGATATTTAGTTTGGTGAGGAGGTCGCACACAGAGTCATCACTGAGGGCCTGCTGTTGACGATCAGTGTATGGTACCAGTGGGACGGGCTTGTTCACACCTGGAAGCATATCCACTTGGTCAATAGCCTCAACTTGACTGCTGCAGTACTAGTGGTTACTTAATTTAAATAAAATTGGCCATGCATAAATTATAATATAATATTAATGTTATAATCGCATATCTAAAAATTGTGTCACGCTAAAATTATTTTCAGTCAGAACGGCTTTTTCGGTCGTGGTGTTGCAGTGGCTAAAGCTGTTGCACTAAATACAATGTTGGATTCGAGGCCCGTCGATCTAAATAGGGACGTTCAATGATCAGAAACAGAAATATAAATATACATATATATATATATATATATATATTTTTTTTTTAAGGGGGAGGGGTTAAGGTGATGAATACTTCTTGAATACTTACGTAAGAAGCTCCCCATGACTGTAGAATCGGCTGGGTAGTCAGCTGAAAAAATATAACATATATTTATAGTGGCTTGGCCATTATCACGCTTCGCCCACTTGGAGTTGTTTCTCGCTACCGCGACCAACAACATCAAGAGAGTGGGAATTACTCATTATAAAATACATTGAATATACCATCATGTAAGTATTGGTAGGCCTATAAGTGCTATGTTGTTATGTTATTTCGTTTTTGTTATTTACAAGGCAGCATTCGAAATATTAGTAATCATGGTAATGAGAAGCATAATTATAGAATTATAGAGCGCAGAAGCACTACAGTGGAAGTCACATTAATCTGTAGCACATGGTTTTAGCCGATTTCTCAGTCAATTCCCAATCGATTTTCTTTTTTTAAAGGAAATATTTTCTAATTTGCCAGCTACTCTGCAAAGTTCGTGAAATTATAGCGAGTATCTTTAAAGTTAGACTACTTGGCATGTAATGTATTTCAGAGCTTCAATTTTTACCAGTTTAAAGGGTTTATAAAGGGACATCGTATTTCGCAATTTACCACATGTCAAATGACAATTTCATAGTATTTGCTTAATTTTTGAAAATCGATTGAGAATTGACTGTGAAATCGGTAAAAAACATGCGCTATAAGTTAATGTGACTTCCACCACAAAGTTGTTGTGAAATGCCAACTAACATACCCAGTTTGAGTCTGATAAGTGCTGTGACCTGATCCTGGAGCCATTTTTTAAGCCACCCAGTTGTTGCTGTAGTCGAATAGTCTTCCACGGTCATTCTTTTTTCTATTTCCACTTTCTCCTGATCAGATAGCTTAAGCTGGTCTGCGATCTGGAAACGAATACCTTCATTCAACTCTTTAAGCCCTCATGATGCATTAAAACAGCATTTTAAATCCCTGAAAACAGACCTAATTTTTCAACAACAAAGGGTTTTAGAACAAAAATTTCCACGAGACTGGTTTACCAATAGGCCTACATTGCAATTTTTTTATATTTTTTAACTACATCAAATCATCTTCATCCAGTAGGCCTACAAGTCGAGAATTATGACAGAAATTTGCGGCTTGTAGTGGATGAAGAGGATAATAGAAAATTCAGGCTTGGAAAGGTTAACCCTTACAACGCTGAAATATTTTTGTATAAACCATGGAGACCGAAGGTTTTTTTTCAAATGTCTTAGTTACCTTGTTTTGCTTTATTTGAATACCTATGGTATGGATCTACGGTCATTATAATTTGTTTAATTCTTTCAGTGCACCTGGGACCGTCTTTAGATTCTAACAATAGATTCTAACGTCTAAGTCCACGTGTTTGGTCAGTCAGTTTAGTTTTCTTATCAGTGGACGCATGATGATATGCAGTGTTGAAGTGATGTTGTTTCATAAGTCTAAATGGTATTAGATTGAAGATGGAATTTACGTCAGCAATTCCAGTTTCAATGAAAAATAGAAAGGTATAATCACCTGAGGAAGTGAAGCCGGGGGCAGCATGCCATCATCCAACAGTCTCAGCATCACCTGGTAATAATACATGACAGGTGTGATCAGTGACAGAACACACGGATTTACAAGAGTTCTATAACATTGTGCACATAATATATTGGTCCACCTTTTCAAAAGAGTGTAGTGACGGACCTGTTGTGCAATAACTTCACATTCGCTGTTCATTCACTATTGAAACTGGCAAACTAAACTTATTAAAGTTAGCCCAAGATAATTATAAGAAACAGCCGATTTCTTAGAACAATCATTAAATATTTATTTTCGAATTCCCACCTGTTTTTCACTCTTCTGTATCCCTTTCTGAAGTAGCATCTTCTGGATATATTGGATGAAATGATGTTGCGCTTTTCCATCCAGAGCTTCTATAAAGGCCACCTGTAGTTCATTCCTTTCATCATCTGCCCATATTTCATCAGTTCGAACCTCTGTAATCTCCATTTGCATCGAGCTGGAAACGGCATGCATACATTAACAACATTTACCCTGCTGGTTTACTGTGTCAATAATGGTATGATTTGACGGCAGATTTACTAAAACAATGTCAGCTTTAAACATTAACGAACGAATAAATTAATTTATTATGCACCAATGAATGGGGTTTTATGCCACATTCATGCACATACAGGCTGTCAACTGTGAACAATTCAGCAAATGCTCAGAAGTCATTGTCTACCCCTACCCAGACGTATTCATTTAAGAATGTAGGTTCAATGGACGTACAATGTAATTGATGAGTCTATTGTCTCCACAAAATATACTGTAGATGACACATCATTTCTGACAATGCTCTTTCAGCTAGGGACTGTATAATTTGTGTGGCAGTATCGTGTATGGCGATTTAAGTCATATATATTTACAAATTAAAATATATTTGAAAATAACATTGGAAAAGATCGTCATAAACTCTATCTTTCCTTTCTTGTAGAACGACACTTGCTCCGCCTACCGAAAAATTCGGGTGTCATGAAACTGAGACGATTTGTTTGAGTGCCTAATAAAAGTCGACCTTATTCGACTGGCGAAATCTAGTGATCGTAATAGAACTAATCTATTTAAAAATGGAGGTCTCTGTGTCAGAACCTTGCGATTTCGTCAGGGCAGGTATTTGTAATGTGGTTTCTGCTTTACTGTAACCACAACGCACGTGTTCTATATCACTGATTACTTACGCTTGCTGTGGCTTTTTAGTGTTCCATATACTCTCGAATTGGATGGGATCGGATTCAGCAAGGTGCACGCATTTCTCAACCACATGCTCAATCATATCTTGCCAGCTCTACAAATATATAATAGAGATTTATTTTAATTTTTTATTAGCAGAATAAATACCAGCTTTTGAAAATGTTAAAGATAAAACGTGACATCAATCAGCAAAATTTCAATATCGTTCAGCTGCATTTTGTCAAATCTGAATAATTTACACTCACTTAAAGTTGTGGATTGCGTCAGCGAGACACAACTTCAAGTGGGTGAATATTCAATTAAATAATTTGGCGGTAAACCCTTACAGCAGCTTTACACGTCTACAGACATCAGACTTAAAATCAGACATCAGAATTAAAATATTTGTAGTGGCCGTAGACCCATAAAATAGGTATTGAAATTAAGCAGAAAAATCCAACTATAGTCTGATACAAAAATATTTTAGTAAATCTGCACATTTTCGTCCATTTCTCCGTCAATTATCAACCGATTTCCATGGTTTTAAATTGAGAAAAACCTTTGGTCACCATGGCTCACACAAAAAATATTTACCTGAGGTAAAGATTCCCAGATCTCACAGCTGGCGATATCCATGAGCACGAGTATGACTGCTTCCTGGAAGAGTGTGTCCAAGGCATCACACTCCCCGGCCACCCTATACATCATGGTGAACACTGCCTCATTCAAAGCATCACTGTTTGTCATCAAGTTCCCCAGCACCTTGCCGTACAGACCCATGATATCTCTGGTAGCAAACCTGAAAATGAACAAAATGTACACATTATATACAGTATACATGCAGCAGTTATTTGAAATAGCTTATATTTTATGTCAGTGGGGCCACAGAGTAACATTATGTTATTCTTGCCTGGAAAAACATTTCGTTAGCAAAAAAAGTAGGTAGGTAGTTAGGTAGGTAGGTAGGCAGGCAGGCAGGCAGGCAGGCAGGCAGGCAGGCAGGCAGGCAAGCAGGCAGGTAAGATAAATAAAAACATATATATCAGTATATATAGACCTACTCTTTTAGATGATCGACCAAGGCAAACGTATGTTGTTCCAAGTCTCGCTGAAACACTTGATCAATGACCAGTAGTAATTTGTGTTGGGAGAGAATGAGATCAGCCAGGTAGCCAATAGGTAAAAGGCTCGCATCATAGTTCCTAATCGCCAATGGCCAGAGGCCTCTCACGTCAGCAGACTGAACTAAAAATACTGAAACACATACATTCATAACAGTATAGTAAATACATCAACAGAAAAGTATATTATTCCCCTCGCACAGTTCGTCTTATTTGAGTAATTTAAATGTAGCAATAGAAAGTCAACTCAGCCCAAGAATCATTTACAATGCTTCCACAAAAGGCAATGAATGCGACGTTGCTAGCTTATTTTTTAACTTTATTTACCAAGTGTTCCCTTAAACCTTTAACCGCCAAATTATTTAATTTGAATTTTCACCCACTTAAAGTTGTGTCTCGCTGACGCGATCCACAACTTCAACTGAGTGAAAATTATTCAGAATTGACAAAATGGAGGTCGACTTTTTTCAAATCTTGCTGATTTAATGTTACATTTTATTTTTAACAAGTTTAAAATGTGGTACTGAAGGTGGTAATGATAAATGAAAATCCGAATATATTCGGGCTCTAAGGGTTAACCCTTAAAGTGCTGAATTAAATAATCCCCTCCCCACTTCAAGTTGTGTTTCGCTACAAGTGATAGACTCACCTTTGAGATTGTCAATGATGTCAGTGTCAGTCTCATCCAGTGTTACCTCCTCAAAATACTCCACAGTTGTAAAGATGTCAAGTAGAGCTGTTACGGCCAGGTGAGTGCTGGAAAAACAAAAATGTCACACGATATGCAAACGGTGTTCATTTGAGCGCGATTTCGCACAAAAAATGAACAACGTTTGTATTTTCCCACACAATCAGGTCACACATGACATTTAACTGCCATGGATTGCGGCCTAAGACTAAGGTAGCCTACAGCTAGAGTGCGATATGAGCGGATACCGATATACGTCTCATAGTGAAAATCACTACCCAGAGTGTGAGAATGTCCGAATATGGCAGCACATCAACTAAAAAATATTCAATTAACCTAACCATTAAGTTTATTATACACTTACTAAACAATAAAATAAAAAGCATACTATGAGTATCCTTTGCTATGTCTTATTAACCTTGAGTATGGTCACCAGTCATGACACAGGGACAAATGACCATAAATAAAACGCACAATAACGCAGAATAAATACGCCACATCCCACGAAAAATATGATGTGCGGAATATATGACCATAAATATAAAAGTCTCGAAACGTAGTTAGTCAAAAACCAGTCGTTTCTATGTTACACCCCCCCCCCCCCACATTTACTTCATATTTAGGGAACTCATAATTGACATATTATACGTACGTTCTGACTATGTTGGGTTCTAGAGGAAGTTGTCTAGACTTGGCAAACATAATCTCTCCCTGAGACCTCACAGCAACATACACTACGTAACCCACTGCGTCAGGCGATAGACCTCTCCTGTTAAACAGATAATCAATTGAATTAACTGAAAAAGAGAACATCAAAATAGTCATGTGGTACTATTTTAAAAGACACTCGATATAAATATTCAAAGTTAAACAACGTACGCGATGTATATATCTACGGCTGGGAAATCCCTATCGTGGGGCATGCTGTAAAAGCTTTATGCTGGTAAATGTTTTAATGCTAGAGATATTATACAATTATTAAACAAACCGATAACATATGAAATAATTAAATTAAAATCTAATGTCTAGACAACAATTATTGAATATCAGTTCCAATATCAGTTCCTTATTGAGAGAGCGAACAAAGCTGTTTAAAAATGCAACGTAAAAATTATGTTTAATTGATTTTAACGTCCCTCTCGTAGAGGGTATTATTACAAAGTGGAGGTTCGGATTATATTAACCATTTCAGCGTGGGGACCGTCTTAGTACGTCAGAATCTGACGTCTGAAGACGTCAGATTCTAACGTATAAAGACGGTCCCCACACTAAAAGAATTAAAATATTGCTAACGGCAGTGGACCTATAACATAGGTATTCAAATGAAGCAGAAATAGCTAATAAATCCATTTATGATGATTTCAAAAAACATTTGGTCACCATGATTTATGCAAACTAATTCAGCGTTGTAAGGCTGAAAGAGTAGATGTTATATTGTGTTAAGAGTGGCTTACCTGAGTTGTCTGGGTAGGACAGCTAATTCTCCCACAGGGGGTGCAGAGTCTCTTACGTGCTGCAGAAAATGGGATATCAACCAGAATAGGTAAAGCTCAGGTAGACTGCTGTCATCATCAAGCAGGGTGTTCTGATAATACGAAACAACAAAAACACATTAGACATAGTGGAGTGAAACATTGGTTATCTGTTTTCATTGGCGAATTCAGCAAGATGAAAGTACAACATCCACAAACAAATACATATGCTGTACTGGTAGTCTGTTTTGTGCGCGTCCAAAAATATGTTTTCGTATAACTTTCACAAAGTTGTCCGAAAAAGGTTAAACATTGCAAAAAAACACGAACGTATCCCCTCAGCCTCATACCCATTATTATGGAACAACCCCCATCTTCGAGTTTTTTTGAGATAGCAGACATTTACCGGATACTTAAAAAAATCAGAGCAATCAAGTGAATATTAAGCTGGAATTGCTAACGCAATTTACAGCTTCACATGACGAAAAAATACCTTTATATGAAAAATAAACACATCTCAAATTCAATTATTTGATTAATTGAACATCACATTATTTGGTTTCAAACTAGTTCAATCCGTGTATATATTCGGTCACAGCAGGATAATGGTTAATATGAGAGCTATTATTGAGGTACTTACCAGCACAGCAGCAACCAGACTATCAAAACCATCTTTCAAGATATCGTCAATCAAGTCAAGTTTAGGATTTCTGAGAGAAAAACAGCCAACCAACTAGTGAATGGTTATTCCAGTAGTCGCTTTAACAACTAAAGTGCTAAATTAAATAATTAAAATTTTCACGCACTTGCAGTTGTGTCTCGCTACCGCGACCCACACCTTCAGGTGGGTGAAAATTACACATATTTGTTTAATTTGAAACGAAACATTTGCAAATCTTTTGTGTATATAAATTTCTTTCTCAATAACAGTGATTTGATCGGCTGCTAAAATAGATTAAAAACGACTATAGTCGTGATTAGAAGTGTAAGGGTTAAATTACTTTGTTAGCTCGTATTGACGGTTTGTATTTATAACTGTATCCATCACTTCATGAAGTACCAAATACAGTTACTTTTGATAACAAGTGATAATATTATCATTATTATACTATTTATTATTTTAAAATTGTATTTTTATTTTCGTGCATTATTTAAAGCCACCCAACCAGGCCGAAATTATCATTTTTATTTTGGCTCCTTGATATGTCCATTATATCAACATGTCCATGGACTAGAATTTTGTGTTGCGCATTTAGCGGGATTTAATTTTAGAAATGCATATCCAAAATAAGAAATACAGGCATTTACGACGTTTACGATAAACTTGCTACGTTGCCACAACAACCCAAAATTTAAGACGCAAATCTAGTCTTTGGATATGTTCTCATATTAAGGAGCCAAAATAAAAATGATGGTTTTTGATAATTTCCGGCCTGACGAAATCGCTTTAATAACAAAATATAGCAGTAACGGATCCGACATTTGAATAAAGAAGAGGGAGGGGCGTCCGATTTTCAACTATAATTTACACATCACACCTGCCACAGCCACCATTCTATGATCTAGATGGACATTTTGAAATCTATGGTGCATCCCAGAGCATATTTCAGGCTCAAAAAAGGCCGTTTTTTTTGTTTTGGGACACATAACTCCTTGATCTGCCACTGAATAAAAATAATGTATATTAAAATTACATACAAAAAATGAAGACTATGTAATAGCAATGCACGAGAACTACCAATTAGATAATAACTGGTTGTAGTAAAAACATGACATCAACATTATCAATTCCTGTGACTCACTTGGCAAAGCCTATTAGGTCTAGTTCCATGAGAGTACGTTTGATGTCGAGCTCAGCAGAGGGGCAGATAACTGTAGTTTTCTGCTGACTTTCTTCCACCATGGACTGTTTGAGGAGATCAGACATTACTCTCATGCTGAAACAGCTACACTCATTATCGCCATCTGTCTGATTCTGATCCTCACTCTCACCATGCATGCTGTCAAAGCCCTCATCAGAAGAGGAGATGTTTTCCTTGGTCATCTCCAGTGAGTCGGCTGTGATGCCCTCACTGTTAAGACTACGGCTGTCGTAACAGGTACCATGCTCACAGATTATGGAGTGTTCCATGGTGTCATCGGTGCCTGAGCAGCAGAGGGAGTTTTCTACAAGGCTTTTTTTCTCACCCTGGTCAGACTAAGAAAAAAACAATGTCAATCACACCGTATATGGCTATTGTAAACATCACTCGGGCAATTGTATTATGCACTTTTCGTAAGGCAAATATCTAACATTTACTTTGGTCAGAATTGAGAACATCAGAGACAAAAAATATGTGATTTATGTAACAGAAGAAGAAAGAGAAGTTATCACTTCAAATTGAAATATGTTTTCAAAATGTAGGAATATATGATGTGATGTTTTACCATGTTGCTGCAAAATTATGTGCCTGTACTGTTTCACAACTCAATTTGCGTATACAGTGTTTTAGTTGGGATATATAGGAGATATATAGGATGTATAGAAGATATATAGGATGTATAGGAGATATATAGTTTATTGTTGTAGGCCGTTATATAAAATAAGGGAAGTAGCAAATACTACTATTATTATTTGATATGATATTTGATAAGTGACTTAGCAATCCGGTTATTATGCTTCTGCATATGGCAATATATAATATCACAGTAACAATATCTGGAAAAGTAAGTTTACAATCTATGAATATGTTTATTTGACGACAAAATAAATTATTCTGAAAATTATGAAACTTCCATCAATCTGACGTCGTATTAATAATACTTATACAATAATATTTATAAATCTCGATTTTAACAAAAAAAAATATTCACACAGTTTGTTTACCATTATCATCACTGAATTGCAACCGCTATAATAAACTTTTGTTTTGTTCTATTATTATTTTAATAGTCGGTGTGCATTCTCGATTCACTACCTCGTCAAATGTCTTGACTATGGATAGCTGCAAACCATGAAGTCATATATATCCAGCATGGCCACCATTTTCAGATAAAAAGCAGTACATTGTTTTTTGAAACATCTAGTTCATATTCAAATGTTCATAGTCGTATAGTTCACTTGGTAACTTGTAGACGTATACTTGCCAACAGTATGCCTCATGTAGTATGTTGAAATTAAAGCTATATAGCACTCTATGTATGTTTCTGGTTTTAGATGTACCCCACAGAGATGTTGCCTCTATCTCTGTTATCAGCGTGGTGCTTCCTGGGTACAGATCTGTCCCGCTGTTCGTACAAAGTGGACTACTCCTTAAAATCGAACAATGATACGCCTTCCCTTCTCCTGCGATAGCTGTTCACGACTCTAAAAATGCTTACATCAAATGAATCACTGTAGCTGTTCTGGTTTGTAGATCTCTAAAATCAGGTTATGGCTGCTGGAGAAGGCTCATGGTATCAAATGAATATGTAACCATATAATTAGTTGATTAATGTTAAGATACGCTGGTGGAACTATCTCGAAGTTTATCTCAAATACATTTAGCTGAAATATTTATATTCAAGATTCAGATGGCATATAAAAATTATTAATCCGTTTTTATGGGTAAAGTAACCGATATATAAATATAATAATTTACATGTGTACATGTGTCTCCTACCTGATCTTTCTTAAGTAGGATGGCCAGAAGTTGTACCAAAGATTCACAGAATACATTCTGAAAAAAAAGACATACCAAATACAATAAAAATAGAGGTATTGTTTTTATTTATCAGGTATCACACATAGATATATTATTATACAGCTATATTTCTTTCAGTCATTCAATGTAACTCATTACACAAGGTTGAATTACATTCGTGACAGGCCAGGTCGTGCACAATATACAGGTTTTATGTTTCATGGTTGACCACGCTGCCTCTAAAAAATAAGATTGTCTATGTTAAATATTGGCACACATGTAGCCTACCTATTTTGTTTATTTTAAGTCGACGAAAGAACTTCGTTGGTCCGAATAAAAAAGGCGCTTCGCGCCTCGTAAATTCGGAACTACGAATCTATCGAATTTCGTTCTTTCTCCTTGACATAATCGTAATCTGATGTTATGAATCGTCTGGGTGCTACACTAATGACATGCTGGGGGCATTTGCTAATGTTTTATTTGATGTGTACTTACCAGCTGCTTTGAGGTGACTACATTCATGATAATCTGCTTAAGTCCACAGCTGAATAATTTCCTGAAAACAAGTGTTCTTCTCAAATTTACACCACGTATAAGAACTAGCGAATGCAATGCAGCATAACAAGCACATGCACACAAAAACATATAGACCAGACGTGGCTGGAGGGTAAGGTGTCACCCGGAATGGGAATTTAGGCCACTATCATTTCCACATAGCTGGACTATTCAGGGGCCAGAATTAACCTGTTGATCAGGTAACTACCGCTGCTTTACTGAAATATGGTCAAAATTGTACATGACCTATGCACGATTTTTTTCCGATTTTGAAAAATCTGGCATATTACACATTTCCGCCCACTGAGTAGTGAAAGTTTGAGCTATATCAATATATTTGATATCAAAAGAAAGCTACTGGCACAGGGTTTCATGTAGATGTAACATATTTTCTGTCCGATTATTGACAAATGCACAAGAGAGATTTAAGTTGGTATTAATTTTACCTATTTTTCATACTTTTTCAGTAAATAGTCAAAATATTTTTCTCTCAGCTGATGTTTGTATGTAAGAAATGTTTAGTTTTGGTTCAAACATGTTCTAGAACTATTGTTGACTTCAAATAAACCCATTTGGAATAAAAAATAATGAGCTATTTGAATATACTACACACTTTTTTGATTGGACGTGAAATTTGAAAACTACAACAAAGCGCTCAGTTTGCATTTTATCCCTCCATTTGAACAATTTACAACTTTTTTTTAGTGAATACCAGCAGGACTTCTCGCTCATGTTAACTTTATATGGTATAATTTGTTTTTATTACTTTTACATTCACTGAAGTCATTTTTCAAAAATGAACTTGACCACTGAAGAAGTGATCACAGCCCTTTAAAAGTTATCTCAGCAACTACAAAATGATCTTGACCACTGAAGAAGTGATTACCATCGCTTGAAAAGTTATCTCAGCCACTACAAAAATGATCTTGGCCACTGAAGAAGTGATCACAGCAACTTGGATGTTATCTCAGCCACTCAAAAGTGATTTTAGCCATTGAAGAAGTGATCACAACCACTTTGAAAGTTATCTCAGCCGCTAAAAAAGTGACCTTGGCCACTGAAGAAGTGATCACAGCGACTTCAAAAGTTATCTCAGCCTCTACAAAAGTTATTTTGGCCACTGCAGAAGTGATCACAGCCACTTTAAAAGTTATCTCAGTCACTACAAAGGTGATCTTGGCCACTAACAAACTGGTGTCAGCCACTGAAAAGTTATCTAAGCCACTAAAAAGTGATAATGGCCACAGAAGAAGTGATCACAGCCACTTTAAAAATTATCTAAACCACGACAAAGGTGATCTTGACCACTGAAGAAGTGATCACAGCCACTTTAAGTATCCTCTGAGCCACTACAAAAGTGGTCTTGGCCACAGAAGAAGTGATCACAGCCACTTTAAAGGTTATCTCAGCGATTACAAAGGATATATTGGCCACAAACAAACTGGTGTCAGCCACTGAAAAAATTATCTAAGGAACTGCAAAGTGATCTTGGTCTCTTAAAAAGTGATTACAGCAACTTTAAAAGTTTCTCAGCCTACAAAAGTGATGTTGGCCACTAACAATCTTATGTCAACCCCTAAAAAAGTGATCTCGATCACTGCAAAAGAGAACTTGACCACTGAAGACGTCATCACAGTCACTTTAAAAATCATCTCAGCCACCACAAAGGTGATCTTGGCCACAAACAAACTGATCTTGGTCACTGAAGAAGTGATGAAAGTCACTTTAAAAGTTATCCTAGCCCCTACAAAGGTGATATTGGTCACTAACAATCATGTTCGCTCACAAAAAGTGATCTCTGTCACTACAAAAGTGATCTTGACCACTAAAGCATCACAACCACTTTAAAAGTCATCTCAGCCACCACAAAGGTGAACTTTGCCAAAAATAAAATGGTCTTGTCCACCGAAGGAGTGATCACAGCAACTTTGTAGTGGCTGAGATAACTTTTAAGGTGGCTGTGATCACTTCTTCAGTGGCCAGGATCACATTGTAGTGGCTTAGATATTGTTTTCACTGGCGGACACCAGTTTGTTGGTGGCCAAGATCACCTTTGTAATGGCTGAGATAACGTTTAAAGTGACTATGATCACTTCTTCAGTGGCCAATATCACTTTTGTGGTGGCTGAGATAACGTTTAAAGTCGTTGTGATCACTTCTTCAGTGGCCAAAATCACTTTTGTAGTGACTGAGATAACTTTTAATGTTGCTGTGATCCCTTCTTCAGTGGTCAAGATCATTTTTGTAGTTGCTGAGATACATTTTAAAGTGTCTGTGATGACTTATTCTGTGATATTACATATCCACGTTAAAGCCCTTTATAGTGAATTTCAATTGGTATCAAAAATGTTGATACATTTTTAAATTTGGGTACTCATTGGGCAAAAATGTGAAACTCTGTCAATTTTCCCGAGCCGAGATATAAGTGTGACAATTTTACGTCCAACCAATATGTAATATGTTCACATAACTCATTATTTTATTATTTCAAATGGGTTTATTTTAAGTAAACAATAGTTCTAGAATGTTTGAATCAAAACTAAACATTTATACCATACAAAAAGCAGCTGAGAGAAAAACATTTACTTTTAAAAAAATAGGTGAAATTAAGGGTGAAAGTACCAGCTTAAAGCTCTCTTTTGCATTTGTCAATAATCAGACACAAAATAGACTTTTCCAAATTGGAAAAAAATCGCGCATAGGTCAAGTACAATTTTGGCCATATTTCAGTAAAGCAGTTACCTGATCAACAGTTTGATTTTGGCCCCTGAATAGTCCAGCTATGTGAAAATAATAGTGGCCTAATTCCCATTCCGGGTGACACCTTACCCCCAGCCACGTCTGGTCTAACACGAACCAACAGTCAATCACCATTGCTTCGTCACACATGATCAGATGCAAAATCTCAAAAGGGGCAAAATAGGCCTAAGCAGTGCAGGGTGGACAGAATGTTAGGGGTTGGTAATCACATCAGCCACATTTTAAGTGGATTACAAAAAATTAAATCGATTATTACAGTAATATAGCAAAAACAAAATGGCGGCCGTTCTCTGAGCCCTGTCAACTTATCTATATAGTCAGATCGCCAATGGTGGAACCTTGCAAATGGGTATATGCATTTTTTTTGCAGATTATTGATTCGTGATATGTCTCTATTGATATGAGCAAGCATGCCAGACTGGAACTTTTAGGCATTTTTAATTATCACTGAAATTCAAAATAGTCGCCGTCAACTCATGAAAAATCGACGTATATACTTAGTGTGGGGTAGAAATTTGGATGTCAGAGGTGAAAACTGGAGTATCTACAAATAGTTATACATCGCTCTCCTAAAATTTTCCATGAAACCTATGTCGCGTTTGGCCAAAAAACAAAAAAATCCAAAATTGCCGCCAGCGGATGTTTTGAAAAAAATAAAATTAAATGAATCGAGCTTTAGGCCACCTTTGTGCACATATAGGCTAAACTGGGCCAGGAGAACCTCCTGAGGATGGTGAGATGATTTAGATGACACTGTCCTCCAGACACAGGATTCGAAATTCGAGCCCTGGCGGTCTGAGGCCGAGCACGCTACCTCTCGGTCACGGAGGCTCCCCACAATACTGACTTTCACACGTGGATGGGGAAGAAACATTTTTTTGTTTCTTTTAAACCGCCGAGACCGGGAACCGAACCCCGAACACTGGCGTGAAAAGCAGCGGTGCTAACAACTACCCTAGGGCCCCCGCCCTTGGGACGTGGAACCATTATTGGACCTCAAGGTACAATTATAAGTCACATAAAGGTCAAAACATGATTACAATCGGTTATAGTGAAATACTATTTTTACTAGTAGTTCAATAGGTAGCCTACAAGTAATGTGACCATCTTTGTTGCGTTAGTAATAATAATGTCATTCTAGGCATCAATTATCCGATGAACATTAGATTTAAAAAAAATATTGTGTCATTTCAAGTGAATTTGGTGACTCTGAATCTAATTGAGAGCATGAAAGTAGGCTACAATGGGAGTCCTCAGGATCTTTCAAATCCAGACTTGATCTAGATAAAATTCAAACTATTTGATAGAATGAAAATATGAATACAATCGTCTATCAGTGTTTCATCTAGCCATTTCTAACAGGGCTCTCAGCCATGCTGTCCTTCATGAACGCCATATTGCTCATCATCTATTGAAAAGGAGCCATGCCCCTTTCAATTATTGTCACGTCCAACTGAAACTCACCCTGGTCCTTGTGACTGATTAAACACCTGACACTCACTGATTTTACTTGGCATTCACACCTAGAATGTTACTAACGCTTGATGGAGTGGAGGTGTGTTCACAGTGGTCTTCACTGGCGATGTTTACACAAGTAACTGAATACTTTCTAGGTGGTGATTATAATATTAGCTTGCGGAGGGTACTGGAAATGTCTCAGTAGGTGCCCGGCGGACATGACTATGTGCCCCCTATGATAGGTGCCCCTTCTGAATCCTGGATGGAACATTGGTTTCTTATGGTTTCATATGTTCGAAATGCAATACCATGCGATAGTATTTTATTGATTAAAACTAGATAATCCGTTACTCACAATATGCTCGCTCTTTTAGAGGCATGAAGCTTACGTACCATCATCACATTCTCCCTTACTGCGCTTGCTGGAGCCGTTCAGTTGCGACGCTGGGACAGTATTGAACCAACATTGGTTGCACATTGTGTGTTTTTTGGCAGCGCTTCCAGTGGGATAATAAGAATTTTGAAGCCACATTAGCAGCTAACTAGAGAGTTGTTATGTCTGTTACATACTGCATGGCATGGTACATAATCAATTAGTCTACAACAACCATCCAAGCGTATAATGCAGCCTCCATGAGTCCGGCCATACTCCTTCAGCGGATTCAAAGAAACCTTCCTTGGTATGGTCTCAGTATAAATCATTATTAAATAATTGGCTACTACGGGTTTCTAAGAGTTAAAATCATCAGAGGTTGAAGACGTATATTCGTGAAGGTTTTGTAATAAAATCAGCACAAAGTTGGAACATTTCTTGATCCACAAAAGGCCACAAATGTCAGATTAAATAACACTATATTCGCAAGAGAAAGGTGTCCGACAAGAAGGAAGCATTGTGTCGCCAGCCAAATATAATTACAATGAAAGTTACCGTGACACAGCTTTACCAGCAGGCATCGAAAATTCGTTATATGTTGACGACTTTGATATTTATTTGTAATCCAGCATGAACAGGCCTGCAAGTAGTTACTTGTGAAGGTGTGTTCTTCCTCAAAAACTTTGGGCGTACATTTATCTAAGAAAAATTGCTTTCACATTGAGCATATTCACATACTCCCAATCCATATGGACAACCACTCCCTGTTAAATAAAATGTCAGATTTCTCAGCATTTTTTTGGGAGTAAGGTAAATTGTATACCGCACATTACATATATTATTGAGAGAAGTATAGAAATCATTACATCTGTTGCAAATTATATCCAGCAAGGACTGGGGTGGTAATATGACAACCCCATTAAGGGCATGTTAGTCATAAATCGGATCCAAACTGGATTACGGCTGTATTGTGCATGGATCGGCAAGACGATCGCACCTGGATGTATTGGATCTGATCGCCAACCAAGGTTTGAGATCGTGCTCATTTCTATTGAAAGTTTTAAAGTGAAGACCGACGAACACTCATTTGAGGCTCGCCGGTTGAAGCTGAGCATGCAATAATATATATATACAAAACCTGGACGGATATACGTCTCCAACCAAACCAAAATTGTTTGATCTGAGGTGCTTTCACCTTTTTTGAAACCCGCACAGGTGTTTAGTAAAGATTATACTATCATTCAAATGAAGGCTCTCTGATGCGAGAGCTGCGGCTTTGAGAGGAACAACAACGTTCTGACATCCTCCCCCCCCCACCCTAAGGGTATGGTTAGACTCGTGGAGGCTTCAGTTTCTGTTGGATGGTTGTTGCGGACTAGTTGATTAGTAGCATGCCACACAGCATACAACGACTGCTTAGTGAGCTGCCAAGGTGGTCAAAAAAGTGCTACAGCTAAAAACCATCTCAGTACCCCAATGGTGAATAGATATTGCCTTAAACATGAAGTAATCATGTTGGCGTGAAGATTCTCATATCAATACATATGTAACCATTCATCAATCGGAAATACATGTCACTATTGTGTTATGTGTAATTTGGAAGATTTGTTTCTGCTCAACTATATTTTAATTGCATATGTTGCCTCTACATTGACTATACTTCTCGTCTATTATACTACAAGAACGGAACATCATATGTCATGGTTATGCAGACCACCTTGTCATTGATGAATAAACTTCATATTTGTTTGCACAAGCATAGGTCTTGACCAAAAAGTTATCCAAAATGCATTTAAATTTTAATTAACCTACTGGAAGCGTTTCTAAAAAAACATACGCAGTTGAATTAATGTTGGTTTAATGCTGTGCCAGCGTCGCAACTCAACGGGGAACACGATACGTGAACGTGATGATGGTAGGGCCTACACTAGATCTGGTAATTTTCTAGTGTTTAAATATTCGAGAATTCTAGATTTTTTCACTTTTGTTGAAGTGTAGAATTCACAATTTTTTATAATAATATATTATGCACTTTACATCATCTGTACAGATTAAAGGTCAATACTAATGTAATTTAAAATAGGAAACGTCATTATGAAGTCTTATTTTCAATGGTTAACAACCATACGAAAAATACCAAAATTTTTTGCTCTTACATCAAAATAAAGCAAAATTGTATTTGTCATCCGCCAGATATGTGTTCACTTGATTGATTGATTGATTGATTGATTGATTGATTGATTGATTGATTGATTGATTGATTGATTGATTGATTGATTGATTGATAGATTGATAGATTGATAGATTGATAGATTGATTGATTGATAGATTGATTGATTGATTGATTGATTGATTGATTGATTGATTGATTGATTGATTGATTGATTGATTGATTGATTGATTGATTGATTGATTGATTGATTGATTGATTGATTGATTGATTGATTGATTGATTGATTGACTGTTCCGAAGTTGTGACTCAATTATTTTAAGAGCAAAGTTATATATTTATTATTTTTTTAAAAGGCTATTTAATACAAAAATAAATTATTATAATACAATATGAAGAGATATACGAGAAGAATTGCCTGTCTTTTAGGTTTTATAATATTTGCTTACTCTGTTTGGTGATAAGCAGGTAGCATGTTACAGCCTTCGATGTTCAAGGCTGTCAGATACAGCATATTTCTCCACAGGTAGAAGAAAGAACCCACTGTACCACAATCCTGGCTGTTTAGTGTCACATCATCCTAAACAAAATAAAAAAAGTACTTTAGCATAATGCATTCATCCATTCTTCGACCTTTAAACCTTTCAGGGACAGACTATAGTCGTCAGAATCTGACGTCTATATGCATCAGATCCAGACGTCTAAAGTCGATCCCCGCACTGAAAGAATTAACAAAAAATACAAAGTTAGGGCAATTTGCTCATATAATGACTTATATTATCAAGAATTTAGTGACTTCTGAATTACTGCATTCCAGGCTAACCCTTTGACTGCTAATCACGACTATAGTCGTTTTTTTAATTTTTAAAATTAAAATTTGTACTAAATGTTTGGTCTCAAATTAAGCAAATATGAGTGATTTTCAATTACTTGAGGTTGTCGTTCGCTTTAGCGAGAAACAAACTCAAGCGGGTGAAAATTTAAATAAATTACCTTAGCAGGATAAGAGTTAAGGCTTCACCCTTACAGCGCGGGGATCGAATTTAGACGTCAGAATCTGACGTTTACATACGTCAGATTCTGACGTTTAAAGTCGATCCCTGAGTAAAAATATGTATATTGGCCGTAGACCCATAACATAGGTATTCAAATGAAGCGAGAAGAGCTAACTAAGACACTTCAAATTGAGAGAAACACTTTGGTCTCCATGGTTAATACAAGAAACAATTCAGCACCTTAAGGGTTGAACAGCTGGATTAAATATAGTAGACAGCTCACCTCTGTGATCTGCATGATGAACTTTGCTATTTTCTGTGTGACGTCCGGCTTGTATAGCTCCCTGCAGGCCTGCTCGTGCATGTCAGAGAGGATGCGATCCGGGGATTTACTGCTCATTGTCACCGGGATCCTCACCTGGGATGAGGAGGGGGATGTCGGCTGAGTCAGGCAGGCCATGATCCTGAGTGAAAAACAACACTATGTACGGTCTGTATGCAACACTATGTACTGGGATAAAGAGGGGGGGGGGGTCGGCTGGGTTTGGCAGGCCATGAACCTGAGTGAAAAACACACACACGTACTGTCTGTATGCAACACTACGTACTGGGATGAGGGGGGGGGGGGGGTCGGCTGAGTCAGACAGGCCATGAACCTGAGTGAAAAACACACACACGTACTGTCTGTAAGCAACACTACGTACTGGGATGAGGAGGGGGAGGTCGGCTGAGTCAGACAGGCCATGAATCTGAGTGAAAAACACACACATGTACTGTCTGTATGCAACACTATGTACTGGGATGAGGAGGGGGGGGGGGTCGGTTGGGTTTGGCAGGCCATGAACCTGAGTGAAAAAACACACACACGTACTGTCTGTATGCAACACTACGTACTGGGATGAGGAGGGGGAGGTCGGCTGAGTCAGACAGGCCATGAACCTGAGTGAAAAAACACACACACGTACTGTCTGTATGCAACACTACGTACTGGGATGAGGAGGGGGAGGTCGGCTGAGTCAGACAGGCCATGAACCTGAGTGAAAAACACACACATGTACTGTCTGTATGCAACACTACGTACTGGGATGAGGAGGGGGAGGTCGGCTGAGTCAGACAGGCCATGAATCTGAGTGAAAAACACACACACGTACTGTCTGTATGCAACACTACGTACTGGGATGAGGAGGGGGAGGTCGGCTGAGTCAGACAGGCCATGAATCTGAGTGAAAAACACACACACGTACTGTCTGTATGCAACACTACGTACTGGGATGAGGAGGGGGAGGTCGGCTGAGTCAGACAGGCCATGAACCTGAGTGAAAAACACACACATGTACTGTCTGTATGCAACACTACGTATTGGGATAAGGAGGGGGAGGTCGGCTGGGTCAGACAGGCCATGATCCTTAATGAAACACACACACACGTACCGTCTGTATGCAACACTATGTACTGGGATGAGGAGGGGGTGACGGTTGGGTGAGGCAGGCCATGATCCTGAGTGAAAAACAACACTATGTATCGTCTGTATGCAACACTACGTACGATCTATATGCAACACTATGTACCGTTTTAATGCAACACTGTGTACTGTCTGTATGCAACACCATGTACTGTGTGCATCGAACAATATATAATATCTATATGCAACACCATCTTCTGTCTGTATGCAGCATTATATACGGTCTACATGTAGCATTATATACTGTATGTATACAACACTCTGTACTGTCTGTACGCAACATTACATACTGTCTGTATGCAAAAATGTGTAATGTCTGTATGCATCACAAGGCCTATCTACTGTCTGTATCCAACTTTATATACTGTCCGTGTGCAACACTAGACACTGTATGTATGCAACACAATATAATGTCTGTATGCAACACTATGTACTGTCTGTATGCAACACTATATACTATCTGTATGCAACAATATATACAATATATATCATCTGCCTGTATGTAACAGTATATACTGTATGCAACAATATATATGTCTTCATGCAACACAAGATAATGTGTGTATGCAACAATATACACTGTATGTATGCAACATTATATACAGTCTGTATGCATCACTAGATAATGTCTGTATGCAACAATATATACTGCATGTATGAAACACACTGTACTGTGAGTACGCAACATTACATACCGTGTTTATGCAACAATATATACTGTCTATATGTACTGTCTGCATGACACACTCTTATCTGTACTGTCTGTGTGCAAAATTATATACTGTCTGTATGCGATATTATGTACTGTCTGTATGAACCACTCTGTATTGTCTGTACACTCACAACATTATATGCTGTCTGTATGCGACATTATATACTGTCTGTATGCGATATTATGTGCTGTCTGTATAAACCACTCTGTATTGTCTGTACACAACACAACATTATATGCTGTCTGTATGCGACATTATATACTGTCTGTATGCAACACTATATACTGTCCGCACGCAACATAGTATACTGTTTTAATGCAACTTTATATGCTGTCTGTATGCAACAATATTGTACTGCATGTACGCAACAATATATACAGTCTTCGTGCAACACGACATAATGTGTGTATGCAACATTTTATACTCTCTATATGCAATATTATAATTATACTGTATGTATGCAACACTAGATAATGTCTGTATGCAACAACATATACTGTCTGTATGCAACACTATATACTGTTTGTATACAACGCTATAACAGTCTGTATGCAACACTATGTAATCTCTGTATGCAACAACATATACTCTCTGTAAATGAAATGAAATGAATCGGGCTTTAGGCCACTTTTGTGCACATATAGGCTAAACTGGGCCAGGAGAACCTCCTGAGGATGGTGAGATGATTGAGATGACACTGTCCTCCAGACACAAGATTCGAAATTCGAGCCCTGGCGGTCTGAGGCCGAGCACGCTACCTCTCGGTCACGGAGGCTCCCCACAATACTGACTTTCACACGTGGATGGGGAAGAAATTTTTTTGTTTCTTTCAAACCGCCGAGACCGGGAACCGAACCCCGAATCTGGCGTGAAAGGCAGCGGTGCTAACCACTACCCTAGTGCCCCCGCCCTACTCTCTGTATACATGGTATACAACACTATATACTGTATGTATCCAACAACATAATTATACTGTATGTATGCAACACTATATACTGGCTCCCAGGGTGTCCGCCAGAAATGTTAGGGAGGGGGGTTCAAAAATGGGTGGGGTCTGGGGCCTCTCCCCCCAGTGGAAAAAAACATAATTTTTAATTTTTAGTGCCCGAAATGGCCTATTTCAACTGAAATGACAGCAAAATATGGAATATTTGTTTTTTCTTTGCCGACAAGGGGGGTATATTCCCCCCTTTGGTGCTGAGTGGACCCCCCGCCCCCCCCCCCCCCTGGAACCCCCCTGGTGGAAACCCTGGCTCCCCACAGCCACTGTATATCTTGTATACATGCAACACTATATACTGTCTGTATGTAACATTATATATTATGTGGCAAATCTACGAACATCGTGCGATCACCTTTGGAATACCATAAGAACTACGCACGATGTTCGCAAATTTAGCCCACTTTGTGTCAAAGCCCATTAATGACTTATCAAGTTGCTCTTACAGCGTTCCAAGGTAGTTCTTAGGGTGCTCCTAAAGCTACCACACGTCAGCTCTACGACGAGGGGTTTTCATAGGGCGCTTGTGGCGTTCTTGGACATTTCTAATTTCTTATACGGACCTACACACGGAAAATGAAAGGGTTTTTTCTTACGGCTACCTTGCGAACTTGCGAAGGCCGCAGGAAATGGCCGTAATTTTCAGAAAATTGTTTATACGACATTCGTACGTGTGATTGTGAAAGAGGTATAATCAAATGCCCTCCTCGATAAACATATTTCCCAGTAAACATGAGGTATTCAATGCTGGATCAATGTTGTGCCACCGTCTGCCACGTTGGCCCAACATTGAGCCAGCATTGGGCGAGCATCTCGCGTTTGCTGGGTGGAAGAGGTCTAAGATTCACGTTAAAAAGTGGTGAATGATTTTCGCTGATTTCTCAGGCAATTCTTAACCAATTGTCTTGACATTTTACAAGCGCTATTTTCCAGTGATGCGGCGAGTACCTTGAAAATATCATGAATATCATGGGAAAAAAATATAGAGTTTAAAAGTTAGTCTAAATTGAGTCTCAATATTGTTGAGAGATACTGGCGCTATAGAAGTCATTATATTATTATATAAAATTATAATAAATGTGCCCAAATGTCGCCTTCTATTAACCCATCAGCTTCGTCTCCGAATTTTATTAGGCCTAAATATCAAGTGGTCTAACTTCTGAAATAGTCGCGCATGACTAGAAAATAATGTGTACAATTTCATGAAAAATGGTTGAAAATTGACTGAGATATCAGCGAAATTCATTCACCCTGGCTAAAGCGAATCTGCAGATGGGTATATAGTTTGTCCGACGATAGAGGATGATCCAAAATGAAAGTTAGCTTCTCATTAATTACTCAGTCATTGTGTATTTCAGTTGATATGTAGGCCTAAGGCAAATGTGAGAATAAACCCGAATGAAGTTAATGGGCTTATCATGTTTATTATAGAGGAGCGTCATAATTATACTATTATTATTACATGTCAAATGGTCTTACTTTTGAAATAAACAATATTTTTTTACGAAAATATTTTAAGGATATAGACTTCTATGCCAAATGACTAGAAAATACATACTGCCAGCACAGTACCTTTTGCACCGTTACACATTGCCTTACAGGCCCTGGTCAGCGAGGGTGATAAAATAGGGTTTACAAAATTTCAAGAAAGTCGCTTAAGAATTGACCGAGCACACGTAGATACCGAAAAGCTAGCTTTCATTTTGGACCAGCTTCCACTGTTGGACAGATTATAATGAGACTCACCATATCGCGTGATGTAGGGCTTCTCTTTGTTCACCTTCCCCCAGAATACTCTCTTCATCATCCAGATGCATCACCAGCGGCACCAATGTCTGCACACGAACAAACACGCTCATTAACACTTTAACCGCTGGTGCCGCATATATTCGGGTTTTCATTTTTATTAGCACATTAAGTACCACATTTTTAAACATGTTAAAGATAAAATGTTACATCAATCAGCAATAGTTGAAAACAGTTGACCTCCATTTTGTCAAATCTGAATAATTTTCACTCACTTGAAGTTGTGGATCGCGTCAGCGAGACACAACTTCAAGTGGGTGAAAATTCAGATTGAATAATTTGGCAGTTAAAGGGTTAACAGTTACAACACGGAAATATTTTTGTATAAACCATGGTAACCAAAGTTTGTTCAATTTGAAATCATTATAAATGTCTTAGTTACCGCATTCCGCTTCATTTGAATAGGGCCTACGTATGTTATGGGTCTACGCTCATTATAGATATTTTAATTCTTTCAGTGCGTTGACCGTCTTTATACGTCACAATCTGACGTCTACAGACGTCAGATTATAGCGAATAAAGACGGTCCCCGCGCTAAAGGGGTTACGTCCTGGTGGGTGTGAAAGCTAAAATTTGACAGCAATCAAAAGGTCATATCTGGGACTTTGACGAGTCGGAGATAGAATTGTTTGTTTAAGCAGGAATACTTGCCAGTACACCTGACTACACTCTACCCCAATGATTAACCTGATGCCGAATTGTCTATAGCTGGATGAGCTTTTTGTACATGATAGGATAATGTCCGCCTAGATGCTGAATTAAGTTACATAAATATGCCACTGACTGCCAAGTATGAAGGATTGACCATGCTCTTGTAGGTTGAACACCTGGAGGTTTTAGTGCGAAATGCATGTATTAAATGACAATATCCTGCTAGCTATAATTAAAACACACCACTATGTTATTTTCTTTGTCCGACCACTACATTCTAAGCCGGGAATGGAGAGTTATTGTTGATCAAGTACAGACCAATTTTCATGGTAAGCCTGTAGTACTATAATCAGTCAGGTGTGGTCGAGCTGTTGATTATGAGTGATCCTCATTATGAACGGGTGTGTTTTTAGTCAGCTAAAACCCTCGGGGTTCTTCTTTCTTAGCTGTAAAAAAGCTGAGGCCTTCGGCCTCGACCTTTTTCACAGCTAAGAATGCAGAACTCTGCGGCTTTTATCTTCCACATAAAAATTGATAATGTGTAAGAAGTCGCCTTACCTGAGGAATGACATTAGTCAGAGCCAAGTGAAAGCGAGATGCCACCTTCTGGCTCTGTAATAGACTAGCACGTATTTCTTTCAATCCGTCTGAAAACAAAGCAAGAGATAAATCTATTTAATATGATACCATGATAACATGATATATAGTTAAGAATGAATTGTGCCAATTGTAAACTATGGGGTCGGCCCGAAACATATTATTGTATTATTAGATGCTGAGAAAAAAAATCTATAGTAGGCTAAGATGCTGAAATGAGATCCCAAATGCTTAAGTGGAACCCTGCAAATTAATCTATAGTAAATGCTACAAAAAAACTAAAGCAGTTTTATACCATTGATATGCCAAAATGTTTGTATTTTCTCACACGATCAAGTCACATATGATATAACTGCCATATATTGCAGTTCAAGCTACAGCTAGAGTGCGATATGTGCTGATACCGATATAAGTCTCAAAGTGAAAACCACTGCACAGAGTGCGATAAATCATATTCTCCCACTCTGTGCAGTGGTTTTCACTATGAGACGTATATCGGTATCAGCCCACATCGCACTCTAGCTGTAGCTTGAACTGCGATCTATGGTAGCTATGTCATTTATGGGACTTGATCGTGTGAGAAAATACAAACGTTGTTCATTTTTCGTGCGATATGGGAAAATACAGCACATGTCCAATGAATAAGGTGTTCGCGTAAAGGCTCACACCGTATTCATTGGACGAGTGCTGTATTTTTCCATATCGCACTCAAATGAACACCGTTTGCATATCTTATCGCACTATGCGCAGTGGTTTCACTATAAGACGTATATCAGTATCAGACTAAATGACACTCGGTGTAGTGGTTTTCACTACCCTACGGCCACCTACCTATACACTCCTCTCCTATCATAACATCTCCATCCAGCACACAGCAGATCTGAGACACAGCTCCGTTCAAGTTGTTGTGCGTCATAAAGCCTTCCATCTGAAAGACGAGACATAACATGTATTTTTATCAATTTTATTCAATTTCTATCAATTTAGAGTGAAATACTGATATTATTCACAATTCTACTAAGAGAAGTGAATGTCTATTAGATTAGACCAGACCATCCGATTCGGATTTAGCCCAATTATCATGATTCAAATAAATTACAATCACAGTAGTACATTATACTGGTAATGAATTTATTTACCGTTTACCACGTCTTGCTTGTACTTGACATAATTACAATATTTGTTAAATTTTACACTCTATCTAAATCTATATGAATTAATTTACCGTTCACCACGTCTTGCTTGTACTTGGCATAATTTCCAAATTTGGTAAATTTTAAACTTTATTTAAAAAGGAAAAAAATATATGTGAAACCATCGCTGTGAAATTCTGGTCGAACGAAATAAGCAACAAATACATGATATATCACTGTACATACATCAATGGGTATGACTTACCTTGAATTTGGCTGAATTGTGGGGATCCGTTAGCTTCAGATGCGTGCCACCTGTGACAGCCAGCTTCAACTAACTGATAGCAGGAGTCTTCAGCAACAGCGCCTGCAGTACAGCCGCCTCCCAAGAGATCACGTTTTGCCTGTGGCAGCCTCGTGAACGCTATTCACGTGGCGGAGATTGTCACGCGGCAGCCAGCCACGCCGTTTCAACAAATGTCATCACACCATTAGCAGCATGCGACCCCTTCAAGCCTGAATTTATCATTGTCATATTCATCCACTACAAGACGCGAATTGCTGTCGCAATTCTCGACTTGTAGTTGATGAATGTGATTTGAAGTGGGTGGTAAATGAATAAATATATATGTTATTGATAAAACAGTTCGATTGAAATTTTCGTGCAGGAAATTAGGTCATTCTTCAGAGATGCAAAACAATGCTTTGGTGCAGCGTGAGGGTTTAAAGGGCTAACACAGCCTCCAGGCAAGGTTGGTCTGAGATCATCGGTCAACACGGTATGTGTTGATTTGGTGTTGGGCTGGCGTCGCAGACGATGGACCAGCACCAAGCCTACAAAGGCTCAATGTTTCGTATTGACCGGGATACATGTATGCCCTGACCACCATTAAGAACGGTCAACATAACGGACGACGATCCAGGTTTAGAATAATCTGTTATAGAACAACTCAGCACAGTTTTAATAACACGTGGACCAGCGATATACGACTGTCACTTCAGAGCGGACATCGTAAACAGGTCAATTAGCTGGGTGCTTTAACTGCCAAGAAACCGGTGACTTTTAGACTGTGCTGGTGCAATATAGAATGGATGAAGCGGGATTATATCTTTGTTCAAATATTATTCATTACCAGATTAGTTTCAATTTATATTCGGGTTTTCATTTTTTATTAGCACATTCAGTACCACCTTTTAAACATGTTAAAGATAAAATGTGACATCAATCAGCAATATTTGAAAACAGTTGACCTCCATTGTGTCAAATCTGAATAATTTTCACTCACTTGAAGTTGTGGATCACGTCAGCGAGACACAACTTCAAGTGGGTGAAAATTCAAATTGAACAATTTGGCGGTTAAAGGGTTAAAGATATTTTAAGATTTTATGAAGATTTTGTACAATATATTACATTTATTTTGATGAAAAAATGACGAAAAAATAAGTATATTTCTGAAGAACAAACATCTGTCAAGTTTTGTGATCTAGCTCAAACACATTTTAATAATCTCGATGACACTTTGTAGATTTGAAACTTGATAGAAACCGGGATAGCATATTAAAAGTCGTGGTGATCGAAAACAATTCTTGATACCATGGACTTGAAAATTAGACACATACACATTTTATGTTAAACAACGTGATAGTTTTGGCATTAGTATTCATTGTGTGATGGATGGCTAAATATCCTTCAAATGCAGGCTACGGCGGCCATCTTGGATTCGTGGTAAAAAAGAATGGACTGATATTATTCCTGATGATTTAAATAGATTTATTGTGCCATAACGCAGGATAGTTTTTAAGGGACTCTACGGCATTCGCCTGGGCAGATGTCCAGGTATCATTCCTGAAAAAAATCAGCTTTTCGCAATTTCATTCCAGGTTCCACACTAATTATCTTGCACTGACAGCACAGCCTTACCACGTGGACTACTGCCATACACGACTGCCGCATCAGATCGGATATCGTAAACAAGTGAATTAGCTGGGTGCTGTAACTGCCAAGCAACCACTGACTTTTAGAATGTTCAGGTGCAAGCTAAATGTAACTCGTTTTTATGTGCGTTTTTTTATTCATTTATTCCGATTAGTTATAACAATGGTGATGTACAACATAAATTACAGAGAATCTTTACAAACGCAATACATACAAGCGATGCTGAGTTACAAAAAACATGCTAATACTGGCAGACAATAAAAGGTCTCTGAAGACCTCTGCTAAGATCGCCTACCACATATAATAATTATAGCAATTATAATTAGTGACATAAATTATATTATTATATTATTACTAGAGTATCTATTCTATGACATTATCCTATTTCACTAAAAATGTGTATTGTACATATAAAAAGCTAATGATTTTTACTTTATTCACAATCTTTATTTACATATTATGTATTAAGTTTGCTAAAATAAAATTTCTTTATCTTACGTTTGAAAATAATAATGTTGCTGGAAGCACGAATGCTTTCAGGTAAATATTTCAAATTTTTACAATCCTAATAAAAGATGAATTATATAATAAATATAAATAAAAATATTGTATAATTATATTAAAATATAATAAAAATATAGTAAAATATATTGTTTTCGCACGAGGTATTTTTGAAAGAATCCCCTATTGTGCAGATCGACCACCTGTACTGTTATCGACTAAATTTAGTAAAATTCGTAAAGTTACAGTTAACTTTTCCATGAAAGCAATTAAATATAAAACAGAGATCATGTATTTCTTTCTATTTTGAAGCTGTTTTAACAACATGGCCCCGAGTACCGAGTTTCCAGTCAATTATAACTCCAAGGTCTACCATTTTGTCGATAAGCTGTAAAAAAAATATTATCCATGCAATATTAAAATTGGGTACATGTGAATTTCGACTAATAGATATAACCTTACATTTTGCAGGGTTAAATTTCATTTTCCATTTATGACTCCATGCTAACAAAGAATCAAGGTATTTTTGTAACGATGTACAGTCATCTCTGGATTTTATTTTTCTGAAAACTTTGGCATCATCGGCGTATAAAGAGACCTTGGAGTTACATACATTAGGTAAATCACTGAAGTAAAGTACAAAGAAAAGCGGGCCTAATATCGACCCTTGCAATACACCTGAAGTTACGGTAAGCTATCCGATTCCTTGCCGTCAATAAATACCGATTGGTGTCTATCAGATAAGTAATTTTGAAACAAATTCAATAAATTTCCGTTAAATCCAAAAGATCTTAGCTTATGAATAAGTAAATTATGTGGCACAGAATCAAACGCTTGACTAAAATCAGGAAATATCACATCTATTTGCCCTCCTTGATCAAGCGTCGCACCAACCTCACCATACATGTCAAGTAGATTTGAGGTTCAATAACAGGATATGCATGGTTAAAAACAAGACGTTCCATTACTTTACTTACATTATTCAACGGATAAATTGGTCTATAGTTTTCACCCATTTCTTTTTTTTTTTTTTGTGTATGGGTACATTATATGCGTGTTTCCATACAGAAGGTATTTTACCCACTGACAAACTACGATGAAACATTACAGTTAGTGATGGTGCTAGTTCTTTAGCATAATCATGTAAAATAAGGAGAGGTAAATTATTTGGTGGTGTAGCCTACCTTTATTATGTCTAATTGGTTTAGTACCTTTATTACATCATACTCAGTAAACTTAATAGTTGACAGACTCGTGATTAATTGTTCTGTTTATATCAGGCAGTGACATATCATCATTAGTATCAGAAAAAAAAGTGCAAGAAGTGCAAACACGCTATTTAGTATGGGAAGTTTAAAACATAAGGGATACTAACAAACACAGCCGCGAAGTATAGACCGTCGCTGTACTGTTTTGTTAGTATTGACCCTTAAAGCGCTGAAATATTGTTGTATAACCCAAGAAATCAAAATGTTTTTGTCAATTTGAAATCATCATAAATATCTTAGTTAGCTCTTCTCGCTTCATTTGATTACCAATGGTATGGGTCTACGGCCATTATACATTTCGATCGATATTGTATTTGTTATATATATCTATGTATACAGTTTCGGGAAACTTGTTCCAACTATATACAACTCTGTTAAAATATTTTTAAAATGTATACTGTCTGGAGGTAATGAGCAAGGATCCTGAATAAATCTGTTTCCAGGGTATATCTAGAACATACATCTTTCACTCCGGGGCGAACGTCAAGTTTCAGGTTTTATACTAAATTGTTACTTCCTCGAATGTTCAAGTGTATTGTGTCAGTTTTAAACAGAGCATCATTTATCGTATAATCAGCCAGGTAGAAGTTTGCGTCACTAATACAGAAGGTGACACTTTATTTCTTCTTCTTCTAGTTGGATGTTACATCTTCTTATTGTTTCTGGCTCTTCCGTTCTGAGCCTAGGACATATGCTGGAAATAACCATGATAACCACCTGATTTCCTTTGCTTATTTATTTGTCTGTGATAATGAGTGTAGTCATATACTCCATGACAGTCTATTTACATCATCACAATCCTCACTATCATTTTCACCAGAAGCAACTGTGACCTTGTTATAGGTAAGTTCAGAAAGGCACTTGACTCTGTGTTTTCAATTTTCCAGGGACTATGCCTTTTATTAGTGAGCTGTTGATAAGTATTTTGTATGCATATGTTTGCGCTACACCAACAGTGATGATCCACATGATGACTGTCGCTCTTTGTGCTGTCTAGCAAAGGGCACAGTGCTGCATGATTTAGTAATTCCAGAACTTTGTTGTTATGTTGTGTTAATTTGTAGAGGCTGTTTGGATGTGTGTTTTTTTGTGGTTGTTTTTTTATTACTCTTTTTCTCGATGTGTTCTCTTCTTTTCGAAAGTCTTTTTAAAAAAATAGCATCATTTTTATGGGGTTTTTTCAACTGAGCGACTTCGTTAAATAACTCATTTTGTGTCTGTTGTATGGCATTTATCTGAATCTTTAGATATTGTTGCATTCCAAGGCACTGTTGTAGGTATGTACTCTGCCGTTTTCTTAATGTCCATGCAGTCTAAGTGGAACCACTTTGCACAATGTGAGCATTGTAACATCACTCCGACATGGCGACGTCCGAATTTACAGTAAGGACCTATTCATACATTGGTGCTATTTTCTTCAGGCAGAGATTCAAGATGCGGCTGGGATGGCAGCACAGCTAGTATTGAGTCAACAACGTCGTTACCCCAGTCAGCCAGAAGCGATCGTTCAGCCTCTGGTGAGTCTAAATGGTCGAATGGTTCTTCTGATGAATTCATGCTGACGCTTTTGTTTAGAAGGTTAGTCACACGTGACAAACTATTTAATCTGTCTTTCAGTGTGTAAAGCGGCGTCCGTAAACTATCTGATCGCCTTTGTCCCACTTTCGGATTCGGTGATCTTCTCACCATTCTATCTTTGAGAAGTATCAGCGACAGTGTGTGTGTCTCAAGTTGCGGTTGAAGGTAATGAGTTACCAACTATAATATAACGGAAAATTCACCAGCTAGGCTGACTGATCTTCGAATCCTTTGTGATTAAAATGTTGAAGTTGTTTGGAGCTGTAGCCTATGTGGTGTGTCACTGTGGCTTTTCTCCAGGTGTTTTAAGGTGATCAGCAAATGTACGTCATGCGTACTAGTTCGACTTAGGGCCATTGCCATATTGCACTTCACCCTCACACTTTCTTGATCACCTGATCACTCCTTCCAGGAAAATTTGCCAGTGGAGGTACTGGGCGGGGGCCCTAGGGTAGTGGTTAGCACCGCTGCCTTTCATGGTAAAGTTCGGGGTTCGTTTCCCGGTCTCGGCGGTTTGAAAGGAACAAAAATGTTTCTTCCCCATCCACTCGTAAAACTCAGTATTGTGATGAGCCGTCGTGACCGACAGGTAGCGTTCTCGGCCTCAGACCTCCATGGTTTGAATTTCGAATACTGTGTCTGGAGGGCAGTGTCATCTCACTCATCTCACCATCCTCAGGAGGTTCTCTTGGCCCAATTTAGCCCGTATGCGCACAAAAATGGCCTAAAGCCCGATTCATTTCATTTTCAGTGAAGGTACAAGTAGAGTTGTTTAAAAATGTAAAAATGACCCCCCCCCCCCCACGCGGGCAATTTTCAGGAGCTGTGAATGTCCCACAAAATATCACATAATTAAAAGTTCACCGCCAGAAGACCGCCAGAAACACGTAGGGTGCGCTAGAACAGCGTCATATCAACGCTAAATACGTTTGCTTTGTATCACATGGCTGCCTGTTGAGGGCGCCGGGCACTCGCGGGCAACGCGCCTGTCCTGCGCTGCATTCGAGCGCTCGAAGCAGGCGCTGGAAACACGCCGCCCAGCGCTCGAGCAACAGGCTGTGATTATGTTATTTCTGCAGCTGAACCCTTAGAACTCTGGAGAACGACATTTTAGGTGGTTTTTCACACGATATACGGCTTTAAGTGCAAAATTTGTTTATAATTTGTCGAAATTAAGTCCAAACATATAATGTTATCATAAATTTAAGACACCTTTTTTCTTTTAAAAATGGTTACTTATGTACAAAATAAACTGATAACAGTTACCATTATCGTCGATATTAGAATTATATGGTTTAATGCGCGCTGTATGCGTACAACGCATTATCAAAGCGCTGTTCGTTCGCACTTTGCGTTGGAAACACGCTGTGCATTCGCTACCAGCTTGCGACGTTTTTCAATCCAGACTCAAATTGTTTTATTATTTTTTTTTTATTTGTGGTCTGTGCGTCGTTTATCTGTTTATGTGTGACTGGGACAAACCTCGGTCAACGAAAACACAACGAATTATATAAGAGCGTGTGCTCTATTTGTGCCTAACGTTAGACTGGCGCTGGTCTGACGTTCTTTTGGCGTCTACATTCACACATTTTTGTACAAGCAGAAAATGTGCACAGAGGTTGACGCACACAAAAAATGAATGACGTTCATCAGGCGTTCATCAACGAATTCTGACGCACGCCCAGCGAATCAGACTGACCAAAATTCTTGATTTTTTGTGCACTGGACGTGCGTGATGGTCTGTGTGACTGGGACTTAGACAAACATTCTATAAATTCCTAACATTATAAGTGTTAACATAGGCTATATGCAGGTGTGGTCAGGTAAATATAGTCAAACTGAAATCAAAAGCGAGCAATTTGTGTTGATATTAGTAAGGTGTTTAGATTTGTGGTTACAATGCATTGCATTTCAAATGATAATCATTATTTGCTATACTGAATGTTTTTTTTAAATACTGTTTTTTATTATCAATAATTTTGAAAGTATAAATACTGTGCACTTTTATTAGATAGCTGGACAGTTATTTTTTTAAATTTAGCCTTGAATGCCTAAAATTTATTCTAGTAAAAATAGGGTTGGAATAGTAATCAAACAAAAGTGCTAGAAATTGACTTGGCATGACAGATGACAAGTGTTAAATGTCATTTTGAATTAGGCTTGGAAAAGTTTGAAAAGATGTTGTCAAATGACATCAGTTTCTTTGTTTTGGCTTTCACAGTGCTGTCCTCTTGGCGTTGTGCATTTAATAAAGTCGCTTTAAGTTGGTGACTCCAACGAGTTATCTACTCCAGTATAGTTTCTAGAAGTGGTGACAACAATATACAATATTCGCTTAGGTCAGAGATGTGTTCTCATATTATCTTAAACGTAATGTTTTCATGTTATTGTATCCCCGGGAATACCTATGGAGGACTTGCCACTGATACTTTACCAGCATGACTGCGTAAAGCAGAAAATATTTTGCTCGCGGCCACCCACATCTTGTAGTCATTATAGGCACATTGTAAAAAATATTTATGTACTTGTCACAGAAACATCAACAAGTATAAAATCCATTCGACAACAATACGTTCCGTCTGCTATATTAATCTGCTCAGCCATGGGTGCACCTGCAAAAAATGTTTTGACTCCGCATACAAATGTATGTCAGTGTCATGTAAATATTATTTAACACTAACTCAAAATAATAGTCACACTCTGGTAATCAACATTGGACATTTATTTGATTTTTCTAGTCGTAAGGATAGAAATTATGCACAAATAAATTTAAAAACTTGGATTTTTGCATGGATTAGGCCTACAGATACTTCCTTTAAATGTTTTTGTTTTTCGCCAATTTTCGAAATTTTCCAGAAAATGGATTCATTAATAGAATCAACATATGCTAAAATGTTAAAAAGACATTCAAAACGCTTTCAGCATAAATTGCCGTTTTTGCAATAAATAAGGGTAGAATCTGAGATTGGGACTAGACTACTGTTACGACTTTTCCCAGGCGATACGACTTTTTTGACTTATAGAAGTTCTAGACTATCATAAGGTGTTCACACCAGAAAACGTCCCGAACGCTCAATGTTCAACTTTTGTCGCAGACGTGCGGTGAAGGTTTTTTTGTCAGCCAATCATGGCACCTTTTCACGTGGCAAAACATGCGGAATATGTTGTTTACTTTCCCGTGCACGTGTTTTCTTGGTAACGGTGTATAGAAACCACCACGGCGCCACAAGAAAGTAATTTTGTAACTTTGTTCTATCTAGTCTCAGTTCCTTGTCTGTGGAATTATCCGTACCTCTACCGCTTCATTTTCAAATCTTCGTTTTGAACATTTTCTCTTGTACAAAAGCACGAGGGCCCTGGTGCAGTGGGTGCTACCTGCTTGGAAAGTCGGAGATCGCGGGTATCGAACTCCACTTTTGCTTTCAAGTTTCAAATAAACAAAAAAAATCTTCCCCGCTCGCTCATAAGGATTCAATATTGTGTGGAGCCGCCGTGACCGAGAGATAGCGTGCTCGGCATCAAACCGCCAGGGCTCGAATTTCGAATCATGTGTCTGGAGGGCAGTGTTATCCCATTCATACCACCATCCTCAGGGGGTTCTACTGGCCCAGTTTAACCTATATGTGCACAAAGGTGCCTAAAACCCCATTCATTTTATTTTCTTGTACAGAATATTCTTTGAAACTCAATAGCCTTCACCTCCTTTGTTTTCACCGAGCTAGGTAATACAATGAAGTATGAGGGAGGGGATCTTATGTAACATTATTTTTACCGAGTAACCATTCAAAATTGTTTCCGCTGATGTCGCTGCGTTTCAAAGAGTCAGCAATATTTTAAAAGATCGTCTTTTTCCAGCTCGTCAAATATAGTAGCATTCATCCTGGAGTTGAAACTGGAGTTCTAACTATGTGCAATATTGTGTCAACGACGTGCGTTGGGCTGTCAATAGACAATAGTCAAAACAAATGATTCAAGGGGCGTCCGCGTTTTGTTGTAACGTATGTGAATACCCACGCGCGTTTTGTCGTCGAATGCGCCTGGCGCGTCAGGTCTGAACGGTGATAAGGAGTCTATGCCCCTTGTTCTCAACCGTCAGATCCGTGTACTAGATTTTGACTTCGAGAACACCTGTTGTGGCTTCACCAAAAGAGATGCTGTTCAAAACACACAGATTTACAACACTTCACAACAGCCGTGCAGTTTAAATGTGATGTTTTTTTTAATTCTTGGGGCACAATATGTTGTGATAACACTGCATTAGTTTTTGAATAACCCTAAATACACATTTAGCATTGTCTGATGGATAAGTCTCTATTCCACGGAATAGCCGTAGCTAATCTGCTAATGATTTAACAGTTTTGGGTAGGCTAGATTCTCCAGAATAAAAAACATACCATTTATTTATTTTTTACTTATGTATTTATTTCGATTTGTCATGACAATGGTGTTGTACAGTATAAATTACAGAGAATGTTTACAAGCGCAATATATACAAGCAATGCTGAGTTAAAAAAAACATGCTATGACTGACAGACAATAACAGGTCTCTGAAGACCTCTGCTAAGATCGCCTACCACATATGTTAATAATATGTTGATGTAATGAGAGTATTGCCAGATTATTGAATCCAGTAGTAATTAAGAATAATTACACAACAATGAAATTACAGGTGAAATATAAATACCGCTGAATCAGCACATAGACACCAGTTGACAATCTGTGCTATTTCTAGCAATAATTTGTTACCCCTTTCAGCACGGGGATCGAACCCGCACTGAAACTGTAAAATATTTACAATGACCGTAGACCCATGACTTAGGTATTCAATTTAAGCGAGAAGAGCTAACTACGATGATTTAAAATTTAAAAAAATCTGTAGAGTTAATGCTGTTGGATGGCGGTTTATAATCTGTGTAATTTCCAGTAAAAATCTGTTTCCCTTCAAGTGCATGGATTAATTTTAGAAGTCAGAATCTAACGTCTGAAGTCGATCACCGCACTGAAGGAGAAATATACTTATAATAGCCGTAGACCCATGGCATAGGTGTTCAAATGAAGCGAAAAGAGCCGACTAAGACATTTATGATGATGTAAAATTAAAAAAAGACTTTAGTCTGCGAGTCCAAGTCTAAAGTCGATCACCGCCCTGAAAGTGAAAAATATGCATAATAGCCGTAGACTCATACCATAGGTATTCACATGAAGCGGGAATAGCCAACTAATACATTTATGATGATTCAAAATTGAAAAAACAACCTTAAGTCTCCATGGCTTATACAAAATATTTCAGCGTTGTAAGAACTAGTGCTGTTAGGCGGCGGTTCCTAATCTGTGCTATTTCCAGCCATAATCTGTTAAGCCTTTCTATCCGGATTAACCACTCATCAATGGAGTGAGGTCAGTACTCTAAATCCTCTATCACGTGTTTGTTTGTCTGGTATATCCGCGTGCTCGTTTTTGTCGGTGTGATTTTGACGTTGATAGCGTGTGCATGATCATCACGTGGGTCGATATCTACCAAAATAGACACACCAGGGAAATCAGAATGAATGACGTGATAATCTGGTCAGAAATAGAAATCCTTACCCCCAGATCACACACACTGACACCTGATGGTAATCTGCTGTGGAGATGGTACGTGGACCTTCACGTGATTTCCTATTATAGTCTATAATTATATATTAATGATCTCATGATCTCTGCGAATAGCCTATAGCCTATTCGCAGAGATCATTGGATTATTAAACCTTACAGCGCTGAAATATTTTTGTATAAACCATAGAGACCAAAGTTTTTTTTTTCAATTTGAACCATCATAAATTGCTTAGTTAGCTCTTTCTGCTTCATTTGAATACATATGTTGTGGTATATGGCCATTATTATTTTGTTTGATTTCCCCGGTGAGATCGACTATAGACGTCAGAATCAGCATTTATAAACGTCAGATACTGACGTCTTAAGACGGTCTCCGCACTGAAAGGGTTTGCATTTTATAATGAGTCACCAAGGAGTGTTTTTCCAATTGACTTCAATATTGTCATCCCATGATTTTAAAAATCCCAGCAAAGGCCAAGTGTAATCAAATTATGTTCAAATGATCTACTCCCTTCATTTTCAAAATATATCAGCCCAATAATTATCATGTATTTTCAGAGATACTGGAAATGTACACTTTTTCTGGGTCGGGCGGAACGGCTCAAGTATGATATTCTACCCCCTAATTTAATTAACAACTGAAAGACGGCGATGATTGGCTGATCTCATCATATGGCAGGATGAGCCACTCTTTCACTGGTCGGGGGTACAATACCAGACTTGCTCCGGCGTGGCACACAGCAATGCCATCACATACAAAATACACAAATATTGCAGAATAGTTCATGCTAGAGGACAGTCTATTTGAGATTAAATGTTGATTAGTTTTGAGATATTGCTTGAAGCTGTATTTCCGGTAGTGGCAGCTGATTTGCATATGTTATGTCCTATATCTTAAAATGTCCTGCAACATAAGATTGATCATCTTATGCTGAATTGTGCTGACAATAATATCATATTCTAGCATTTCAGATGGCGGCCATCGTGAAAAAATAAAAAGCCAACACGGGGATATCTAGGGACGCCTCAGTATTTTATTTTGCGGGTATCCCTCTATCATCCAGCCATTCTGCCATTTTATTACAGGTCATAATCTGATGCTCCTTCATCGCATTTGGTGTATTATTGTGACAACAAAATTAGTCTATTTTATATTAAAAATAGCTGAAAATTACGAATGTATGCTTACATCCATACACACCCTCTGTAGACTTGTCATGCAGATACTCTTTCTAAAGGCCAAGTAAAACATACCATCACGCACGTCCAGCACACAAAAAAATGAAGAATTTTGGTCAGTGCGTTGTGATTCGCTGGGCGTGCGTCAGAATTCGTTCTTCATTTACTGTGTACGTCAACCTCTGCACACATTTTCTGCATGTTAAAAAATGTGTGCGTTTTTCCACATGTGAATGTATACACCAGAGGAACGTCAGACCAGCGCCATTCTAACGCTAGGCACAAGTAGAGCACACGCTCTAAATTCGTTGTGTTTCCGTTGACCGAGGTTTGTCCCAGTCACACATAAACGACGGCATAAAAAATACAAAATAAACAATTTGAGTCCGGATTGCGAATAACGTCGCAAGCTGGTAGCAGATGCGCAGCGTGTTTTCAACGCAAATGGCAAATGAACAGCGCCTTGCACGCAGTGCGCATTAAACCATAGAATGCTAATGTCGACGATTATAGTAAATTTTATCAGTTTGCTTTGAAGATTTGTAACCATTTTAAAAGAAAATATGTGTCTTACATTTATGATAACATTATATGTTTGGTAGTAATTTCGACAAATTAAAAACAAATTCTGCACTTAAAGCCGTGAATCGTGTGAAACACCACCTTAAATGATCAAAAATAAAATGTCGTTCTTCAGGGCTCCAAGAGTTAAGTTGCAGAAGTAACATAGTCACAGCCTGTTGCTCTAGGGCTGGGCGAACTGCCGGCGTGTGCCCAGCGTTTGCTTCGAGCGCTCATGCAATACACTGCACACAAAAATATGCGTAGCGTTAGTGCAGTGCTCTCCACGATCCCGAAACGAATACTGACGCACAACCGACGCACGACAGACACTCTGGCAAAAAAATCAATTTTCAGTGCATGGGTCGTGCGTCGAATATGTGTAATAGATCCTTACAGTCAGAAAAAAATTAAAAAAATGCCGGCACTTAACGCGCATACAGCGCCCATCCAACGTATCCTAACGCATGTCCAGCGAACTTATAATGTATATATGGGGCGTGCTAAATTATTTCTGATTAATTCGTGCCCCACGCTGGCGATGCGCAGGTATTCGCTAGCTTTATTGCCCTGCTAACGCAATGCGGTGTATTTCGCTGATTTATACACCTGATTTATTTAAACCACTCTGTATATTCGTCTTAACCTTGGAGGTCAAAGGTTTTTTTCAATTTGAAATCATCATAACTGTCTTAGTTAGCTATTTCCGATTCATTTGACTACCTATGTCATGGGGCTACGGCTACTAGAAATATTTTACTCTTACAGTGCGGGGATCGACTTTAGACGTCAGAATCTGACGTCTACAGACGTCAGATTCTGACGACTAAAGTCGATCCCCGCGCTGTGAGGGTTAGACTCGCTGTAACCTGTGCAACAGTCCTCTCATGGCTTTTCACTGACGCCAGCGCTAGAGACGGATTTTCTGTCTAGACTCGCTGGCTCTTCTCATATCCTGACAAAATTCATGGACGCACAACGACGCACTGCTCTAATTTGCGTCGTGTATGTGTTACTGGGTGTTATTACATGGAGTCATGCGTGATATTTTTTCTAACATGGTGTCCTGCTTTCTAATGAGCCGTCGACAGACGCATTATGACGACCAGTAATTAACAGTTTTCGGATATTTTACTATGTTATTTTTCGCGATTTCACCATGTGAAACGCGGTGACGTCATCGGAAACCCTTTTGAATGGCTACCCAGGGAAAACAACCTTATATAAGTCCCCCCTGCCCCATACTCCATTGTATTTGATCACTAGGTGAAAATATTGTAGGTCAAGGCTATTGAGTTTCACATAATTTTGAAATCTGACTATCTAGGCCTATAGTTCAAGTGACACTCACCAGGTGGTAGGCCTACTCCAAATGCAGACCAATGCAGGTACTTTTACGCATAAATAAAAGCAACTCTCAACAGTCTCAAATGTCTTAGCATTCATATTTAGCCCGATAAAGCCAGACTTGTTTTTAATATTGTGGTTTACGGTTCTGGCGCCCCTAATTTGTCCAATATCAGAAAAAAAGGGAAATCACACATTTTTTTATTCTTTGCGTTTCAATCGTGTGGAAAACAACCCCAGACAATATTAAATGATAAAAATATATCGACCAAAATAATACACTTTCTATTTTAGATATTTATTTCACTGGCGGCTGGTCTGTAATATGCTGAAAACTATTGAACAATTATAATGTATATTTGTTTTCCTTGTCGCCTGTTCTAACTTCTCCCACAAAATCCGTAAACAATAATATCAAATATATGTGGCCTATAGTTAACGCGGTCATCCGCGACTCTGTGTTTCATGTCGGTTTAACCCTTAGAAAGCTGAAATATATTTGTTTAAAGCAGCCCCTTGGGATGACATGAATTTCGTTTTTACTTCCGCACTGAAGTAGTGTATCCCACGGGTCATGTTTTTATTTTTTTCAGAATTTTCATATTTTTACAAATATTTTTAATCAACATTTCAAGAAACCAGAAGAAACCCAAACAAACTATTTGTATACCTGAAGGACGATTGAATGTTTTCACAGCATTGGGCCACATGCTGATGGCATCGGCCCAGCGTTGGGTAGACAATCAGTGCTGCAGGTGTGTCCTCCCGTGTCCTGACTATGAGACACCAGTTATCCCCCAATTAGCGGCGACTGCTCTGATCTTACCGTCTGATACGTGGGAATATGTGATGGAAAGTGCTTAATATTGCTGACTTGTTTTGTTTACATGGCAATATACGACCTGGAAATACAACTATTTCGCTCTTTTTTGGTGCTTTAAAATTGTTTTTTGACTTTTTCGTATTTTTAGCCAAGATAAGTAGGCTATATAGCTTCATATAAATTAAATTTTCAAAATTGACAACATTGAAAATGTCTCATCCCAAGGGGTCCTTTTAAACATGGAGACAATCTGAATGCACCATGAATGTCTTAGTTAGCTCTTTCCTTTTCATTTGAATGCCTATATGTTATGGGTCTACAGACATTATAAATATTATAATTTATTCAGTAAGCGCGTGGACTGCTTTTCTACGCCAGAATCTGACGTCTGCAGACGTCAAATTCTGACGTATAAAGGCGGTCCCCGCACTAAAAGGATTAATAAAGGTTCTTCCCATAACTACATATAGCGAATGTGCATTTAGTGTTAATGATTTCTGACCAACAATGTTTAATGTCTAATATATTCATCATTCCAACCAAGGAATATTTCTTGTTCCAACAAACATCAGCAGTGGAACCAATGTTAATTTAACTTTTGTCCCATCGTCACCGGCTTTACGCCAACATTAAATCAACATCACTACACATAATGAGTGTTTAACTACTGTTGATGATTCCTGTCCAACAACGTATAATGGCTAACACACATCATGAGTTGAACTAATGTGGATTTAATGCTGGCCCATCGTCTCGACACTGGGCCAACAATAAATCAACATTAAGCATCCCTTGGTGCTTTTGAATAGCTGACAGATCAACCCTAGGGGGCGGGGGCCCTAGGGTAGTGGTTAGCACCGCTGCGTTTCACGCCAGAGCTCGGGGTTCGGTTTCTGGTCTGATTTGAAAGAAACAAAAAATGTTTCTTCCCCATCCACGTGTGAAAGTCAGTATTGTGGGGAGCATCTGAGACCGAGAGGTAGCGTGCTCGGCCTTGAATTCTGTGTCTGGAGGACAGTGTCATCTCAATTATCTCACCATCCTCAGGAGGTTCTCCAGGCCCAGTTTAGCCAATATGTGCACAAAGGTGGCCTAATGCCCGATTCATTTCAATTTTTTATCAAGCCTAGGATTGCATTGATTTTCCCCTTCAGTCTGGCTGACTAGTCCTGTCATAATAGTAGAGGGTGCGCACAAAATGCAATGAAATTACTAGGGTTTTAGGCCATCTTTGTGCCCATATAGGCTAACCTGGGCCAGGAGAACCACCCGAGTATGGTGAGATTAATTAGATGACACTGCCCTGCAGACACAGGATTCGAAATTCGTACCCTGGCGGTAAGAGGTCGAGCACGCTACCTCTCGGTCATAGAGGCTCCCCACAATATTGAATCTTTACGAGTGAGCGGAAAAGAAACATTTCAGGGTGGGGTTCGAACCCGCGATAACCGATTTTCGAAGCTGGCAATTTTAACCACAGCACCAGGGGCCCCGCCCTAGTGTGCGCACAGGGCTACGGAACCCCCTGCTGTTATGACAGGATGGGCTGACTGGCAAGTTCTCAGTTTATATGACTTTTTCAGATAATAACCCTTATTAGTCAGTTGGCCAGGAATCAGAAAAGAGCTTATTTAAGGTTTTAGTGTCGATTTTTCTGTGCATACCTAAAACCTTGCTAGATGTATTCTTAGACCTCTTATTTTGCAACCCCGACCGGTTGTCGGCTTTCATGTGTGTGCACTAGAGCTACAGAGTATTTTCAAAATGGCCGCCAAATTCACCCCTAAATTGTCAATTTTACCAGTCAATCAACATTATTATGAACAGAAAACACTCAAGTAAAAATTAAAAATAATCTGGATGTAGCATAGCTTTACTCTAATATACTTTAGGACAATATTATTTGATCTAGAACTACAGAGTATTTTTGAAATAACCGCCAAAATTCAACCTTACATGGTCAATTTTACCAGTCAATCAACATTATTATAATCAGAAAAAAAATCAAAAATAATGTGGACGTTATATAACTTTATTATAATATACTTGAAGACAATATTTTGTATCATGGATCAATAGAGGAGTAGTAAAACAAACATTTTAACTTTATATTTAAGCATACCATTCAAATTCTTTAATTAAAACATATGACAAATATGCGTATTTCAGAATATTTTTTTATTTCTATACATCGTCTTCGAAACCACCTACTGAGCCCAACAACCACTTAAAATTATTAGAATACTCTAATAATCCATACCTGAACATGTTTTTTTAAAGGCAGAAACCCTTTACTTTCGGAGAACAATTAAAAAAAAAATTCACCATTATTTCGCCCAAGCTCGTAACAATGCGAATCCTCGGTAGCCACCCAAGAAGAATAAGTTTATTTGACCTTGACCTTGAAATGACCCTTAAATAACACCCTTGGTGTCATCTTATATCTATATCTCCATTAAAGCCATGAGGGTTATATTTATATACATGTATATGTGAACATATAATATATAATGCCATATCGTCACATTAAAGTGACATTCTGATATTTACATGCCATCCTATCCTGATATTACTATACCATATTTCCACACTATAGCAGGCCTGGTATAGAACATAATAATATACAATACATCCCTCAATTATAGTACTAATATCTCACATTATATAATAACATATGCGGATATTTCAATGTCACGTACAGTGTTCCCCCGCTGTATTTCCCCCGGTTATAATGCCGACCCCGCCTTATGCCAAGTAAAGTAGTTAAACGGATTTCCGCCAATGTTAATTACCGCGTTATAGTGCCATCCCCGGTATTTGCCATCCGCGAATAGTTTAGAAGTCCCAATGCCACTTTTGTCATATGTTTTCCCCGGATCGTATTGCCTACATAATTTATCAGACATCGTGATTGTTAAATAAACACTCTTGGGTGATCAACAATTGGCGCCTCCATGCCGACTGCGTTTACAAGTTCTGGAAAGCGTGACAGAGATAAAACACTGGGAAGGGGGGACCTACTAACTGGGTTATGCAACAGAGCATCAATAGGCCTAAGGTACAAACTTGAAAGTGACATGTTTATACGAGCAAACAAAAGCAGTTAGCCCAACGCTTATTTAATCTTTGGCATTCACATTGATCAACCACTGAACGCACGTCTGACTCTCTCTCTTGTAGCATCCACCCATTATTACCCATTATTACAATGAAATAATAACTCATCGGGTATGAGATCCATTGCTGGTACAATGTTGGGCCAGCGTTGAAAAAACTAGTTGAACAACAATATTATTTTATGCAGAGATTTGGGCCCAGTGCAGACGCCCGATGTAAACTACCACTATATGACTTGATCTCAAGTTTGACTCATGAGTAATTGGAAGTCAAAACATAACATAGCGCACTATCGAGTAGTTTCACAATGCCATCGGGTTCCATGAGTGTGACGCACACTAGCATTTATAAGCTTCTGCCATATAAGGGGGCCACCATTAGATTCCCAGGGGGGGGGGGGGGGCAGGAGTATTTTTTAAATAAATAATTTCGGGCGGACTCTGCGTGAAATAAATAATTTACTTAAAGAACTGTTCCATATAAACATGTAACAAAATGTGAAATTTTCAGCGCGCCGACGAGCCCGGTTGAACTAAATAATTTGCCCGCGACAAATGCTCTTGCCCCCCCCCCCCTTGGGAATCTAATGGTGGCCCCCTAACCAGGATAACACTTGATCGTCCCTCCGTGGTGTGAGCGGAATGTTACACCTATTGTTACTAAACACTGACTGGCGCCTCTGGTATATTCTTTTGATCGCGGGAATAGGCATAGGGTCTACTATAAAGGCCTATTTATAAATTGAATTAACCCCAATTTAAATGCCAATCATATTTAGTGTTTTTTTCTCGTGCATTAAAATTTTTTTTTTTCGGTATAGTGATCTTAATACAACAACATTATATAGAGTGGATTGTATTGTTTTCTATTACTATAAACTGAATGCGTGAGAGCATTCAATATGTATCAGAATTAATGTTAATCAGCTATCATATATCCACAGGCCTAAATCACCTCCCTCGCCATAATGCCACCCCGCCATAATGCCAAAAAGTGGCAGAGTCCCAATGTTGGCATTATATAGAGGTAGTACTGTATTAACCCTTCTAGCGCGGGTCCCGGAATATCTCGGGGTATAAAAATGTCCCGATGTCGCGGGTCTCGAGATATCTCTGAGCAGAGTTTTCTTTGTAATTTTGTCTGTAAAATCGATGTGGTCCGGCAATCACGGAGGTAACCTTGTTTTGGCTGATAAAAGTTTGTTCTTCTTTTTATTGTGCATGGATGCACCTCATGATAGTAGCTGGGCCGATGTAGAGCTGTCATTCTAAAAAAATTATTTTAAAACGACAAATTCAAAATGGCCGCCATACAATCTCAATAGTTGAGATAGAGACTTGATTTTCTCACCAAACCATATATTTTTGGCATCATTATCATGCTTAAAATGTTACAGTAATACTTATATGACAGATATCGCAGCAGTGCGGATTGCATAGTTGCACACCTTATCATTACGGTTTTAGTGCACATCACCCATACCCTCATAAACCTGACATGATTTTGGGCGGTATCCATGTAGTAAAGCACAACCTCAACCCATGTCAACCTTCATACCCAATTATGTATCAATCTTTTGCGATGGAATCCCAAGCTAAGTTACATGCTGCTGAATAATTGTAATTTTGCTTGTTCGATTGAGCCTTGAGGAAGGGGGTGTAATAAGGGCAAACATGGGGGTATTACCCCTCCCAATATTAGCACTGTCTTAGATTTTCTAAAAATGTGTATTGAAATGACAACCATCTAAGAATGTGTCACCATCAATCCCTTCTAGTGGATGACTGCACCACTAACAAGCTTGAAATTGATGAAAATGGGTATTTTCAATATTTTGATGTGACCTTGACTTGACCTTGGGGTTATGCACCAGTAAAGTACAATTCCTTCTCTTGCTATTATTTGCTCATAAGCTAAAATCCTGCTGGTGTATTAAGACATTACAAAATATTCTGATTTGTTTACCCCACCCCCTTTCCAGAAATTCAGCACTAGGAATGCAAGTGTGCCCAGGAGTTCAGTGGTAAAAGGGTTGAAGCTTTTTACCTCAAAACATCATAGTTGATTGCATTTGTTTTTTTTAGAAAAAAAGTGTTTGTGGCCGAGATATGCGAATTTATCACATTTTAGAGCATGTGAGAGAACACTGAAGGGACGATATAGAGTAAAATATTATAAATTTCCCTTTCAAACAACGTCCAATCTATTACTTGGTGCTTAAAATCCTCAAATCGACGTTGACTTGTCGCAAATCAAACAAAAATTGACGAAATTATAGCAGATAACAGTTTACTGAGCCGTATCGCGAAAAAAGGTTTGGGGGGGGGGGGGTTCTCCCGGGGTCAAGTTTTTAGGCTCCTTCAAAAAAATCTTTGTTAAATAACATATCAACCCGGAATTCATAACAAAAAATGTCTTTCATAATTTGCAGGTAAATGTACATAAGCCTCCTGATTATTTATCCATAATACAGCAATATCATGCCATTATAATGGCTTTGATCCAGGATACTAAAATGTCAGATCTGTGGTTAAATTTTACTAACTTTGGGACTTAATGTGAAACGATTGCAATTGCAACGTTTCAACCTGCCTTCAGCAGATCTTGATCACGCCAGGATGGCAGGAGGGTCAACCTAAAATACTGTAGATCTGGTAAAATTCACGAATTTAAGAATCTCGTTAAAATTATTATTAAAACAGCACGAAAATCCACGAATTCTAAACTTTGTGAAAAGTCCTAAAATCTTGAATTCGCGAAAATTTAAACCCTCGAAAATGACCAGAATTAGAGTACTTTAATAATAATATGTATGATTGTGGTCTGTGTAGCGAAGTGAACATCATTAGTATTAATTGTACTCTTGTGACGTTTGTACCCTTGTGACGTATACTATCTGTGTAGTGATGTGAATACACCTAGTAATTAATTGTACCCTTGTGACTTAATGTCTGTGTCGCTAAGTGAATATCTATTGAAAATCGTTCATCATTTACAAAAGTTCACTGATTGTTTGTTATGTTTACTTTAAGCGTGGGAATATTATAATATTATAGCAGAAACCTAACCATTTAGTCACCCCACATGTATTCAACATATAACGTATTAAAAAAAGAGAGAACGATAATATTCCAACGAAACAAATATGCTGTGAGCTGTCATTTAAGGCATTCTGCTGAAGGTATTATGTTTGTAAATCTAATCATACTCCTTTAACCTTCGATCCCGATTATATGCGATTGGTCATTATTTATCCGCACTTTAAGTACCACTATTAAACATGAATAATTAACCTCCATTTTGTCAAATCTGAATAATTATCACCGACTTGGAGTTGTGGGTCGCGTCAGCGAGACACAACTTCAAGTGGTTGAAAATTACAATTAAATAAATTGGCGGTTAAAAGGCTGAGATAGAAATAATACCAAGCGATTCGCAGCTCAAGACGAATTAAATAAAACAACTCATCTGGGTGTCAATAAAGTTAAAACTAACGTTTTAGCTGACGTTTTTTCCTTTGATTCTAATTAGATTGATTCCAATTTCTGGTTCAGCATAGGCCACGGAGTTAATATTTTCAGAGTAGGCCTACGTGCTACTACTACGACCCGTTAGACGAGTCTTGGAACGGAAAGATTGATGTTTTCAAAGAATTCTCTAAGGTCACTGTTTAATTAACAGTAAGAATGCGTTGTGATGATTTATAATGTTTTAAATCTTCCTGCGGGGAAAATTGAGAGTGGAGCCAGTTGTGAGCTCTGTCTCAACCACTTTTAACTCCTAACTGGCTGAGTTTTGTTTTAAATAAACATAGAGAACAAGGGGTTATTTTCAATTTTAAATCATCATAAATGTCTTAGCTAGCTCTTTCTGCTTCATTTGAATACCGATTTTTGTGGGTCCACGGCCATTATGAATATATTACTCTATCAGCGTGGTGATTGACTTAAGACGTCTGAATCTGACGTCTAAGACGTTCCCGCACTGGACGATCAAAAAGGCTTGATCTGCCTTCTCAGTAAATAAATAACGTGTTTTTTCAATTCAAAATCATCATATATAGTAGAAACATTTATCATATTAAAGTCACATTCCTGAACGTGTTCATGTGTAGCCGTTTCGACGTATACCCTCGTTTCAGCATACGTTGAAACTAAAACAACGCATTCCAATTTACCCCTCCCCCCCCCCCCTCATTTCCTATGCAATAGATCTAAGTTTTACTCTTTAAGTATTGGTAGGCTTAGATTAAATTCGAAATATTTACATCAATTAATTAGCCGTACATCCGACGTCTTTTGTTGAAGACGTAAACGTAATGTGGACAGAACGTTAAATCAACCTCTCTTACGTACGTCTGTCGTAGATCGAATATATTATGGATATAGTTCCGACGTTTTCTGGAGGTTGTAATAAATGGATGGAATGAGAAACTGGAGGAAGAGGTAACGGATTGAACCAGTGACTTCTCCCATGCGAAGCAAGCGCTTTATTACTGAACTATACTTCTGTGTCTTAAAAAAGATGAATATTTTTACAGTAATTAGACAATTATCACCACATATCAAGTTCGGTGGATTGTGCCACAAAATTAAACAATATATACAAAAACGTTTACAATAATTCTGTCCTGAACAATTTCAATGTGTTTTTTCCAATGGGTGGAATGATAAAGATCCATTTTATATGCAATAGAATTGAAGACATAGTACAATCTTATTAGCAGCGACCATCTCTGCGGCCATCTTGGATTTCTCCCTTATTGCCGGGGTAGGGAATGTCTGCCCTTGTTATTTTTCACCTTCGGGTGATGTAGTAATTGAAAAAAAGGTTCTGCTGTGCACATAAAAATGCATACACGACCCCCCTCTGATGGATCACATTAGTCTCTTGGCTTGTATAACAATATTTCATCTTTTTAAATGTTAACTAAAAGCCTGTTACTGAAAGCCTGTTACTCGGCAAACACAGGTCGTTTATTCAGTGATGGTAAGATATTAAACCAGCGTCATAGACAATGGTCCAACTGTTAGTTCACCGCTACGATTTTGTTGGACGTACATGCGACGTTGATCTAAGGTCTCTGACGCGCATACGACGTTGATCCAACATCTCTGACGTACACACGACGTTCTTTTGTACGTTTTCAGAATCTGACGTCAGATTTTGACGTCTGAAGACGTTCCCCGCGCTGAAAGGGTTAATGGTCCTTGATAAATTCACTCAGTCGATTTTGAAATATTCTATCAGTTATTTATCGTGTGAGAGCATTTTTAAAATACCTCACAGAAATCTTTCGCTCATTTTAACTACTTGTAGTGGTGTTAGGATCTTGCAATGCAACTATGTGTAGCGTTCTAACCCGAAACAGAGTTGAGATTGTTCTAACTTGTACATGTATGATAATGCTGCGAAATTGCATGTTCATGTAGTTTCCGTTCTGAATAACCATTGTCCTGTTAGACCCGTATATATACGGTTTCAAACATTTAATAATAATAATAATAATAATATGTTTATTGACGTACTCGAAGTACAAAAGGCATATCATAAATATAGAAAAAACATATCACAAATACAATTTCAGATTTAGATTCAGATTCATTTATTTGATCAAAGAGAGTAAGTACGTAGTAATATAAAAGCAGTGGTATATATTTTTGATGATCAGGAGACCTCCACTAAGACCAAGCAATGGTTGCTAGCGTGGAGGCCACCTACATCACATTACATTTATATTACAGGTTTATTCAATATTTCAAGTACATATTAATGAAGGTGATGTTAACTCCCTGGCTTTCACCTCAGTACTAAGATAGCTCGAAGACCAAGGCGACAGACAGGGAGCTATCATCAGACAATATAAGCCAATATTGTGAATAGAAAAACAATTATATAATAGTAGGCTTAAGTATCATGAAAGTTTATTATAAAAAATGACTAATACATTTGAGAATTCAGTTGCAATAAATACTAGAACTTAACGGGTAAATTGGAACCTATGAAAATTAACACTCTATCAGACTGTAAGGTATAGGCAATATAATAGTTAAAAAGACGGAAAATTTGTTGTAATACACAAAAATATAATTTTGAATTACGCTACACACATAGCACCGATGAATATGACAAATACTGTCGTAGCTGTTTAATATTGATGATTTTGCATAAGTGATGACACCTTGCAAACTGTGAGTAAAAAACTTTTCCTTTATATTTGTTGGGCAGTTATTGATTGCATCGGGTATATTATATAATAAGAACTGTTTAGCAAATTCATGTTTTATACGACATTTATATAGATCCTAATTCTTGTATTATAATTATGTTCACTTGTTCTAAACTGGAGATTCAGAAAGAATGTGAGCAAAGTGTGTTTTAAGTATTTGCAGTATAATTTAAATTGCTGTATTTTAAAAATATCCTCTGCTTTTAAAATATGCATGTTTTTTAAATAGTGGATCAGTATGGGCAAAAATTTTGTTTTTTTGTTATAATTCGTATACATTTCTTTTGCAAGTTTGTTAGTTTGGATGGCTGGTGTCCCCAAACTATGAGCGAATAATTTATGTGTGGTAATAACAGTGAGTTGTAAAGCGTGATTAAAATATTTAAGGGTATATAATTTTTTAATCTTGTTAGGACGCCGATGGTGCGTGATATTTTCAGGACAATGTGGTCTATGTGATCATTCCATTTCAATTGCTTAATATTAATTAAACCTAAGAAATTTAAGTTTTCGACGCATTCAATAACGTTATTGTCTATTTGTATTAATGGTATAGGTGTTTGTTTTCTTGCCGAACGAAAAACAATAAATTTGGATTTAGAAATATTTAGAGAAAGTTTGTTTTCTTTAAACCATATTGAAAGTTTTGCTAGTTCTGCATTGATAATATCTGTATTATAACTAGCATTCTTCGTTATTAGAGTCGTGTCGTCTGCAAAAAGGATAAAATGAAAGAGATTGGAAGATTTATGTATATCATTCATATAAATTAAGAATAGTAAAGGGCCCAAAATGGAACCTTGAGGTACCCCAGTAGTTATTAAGAAATTTGAGTCAGTATTATCATAATGCACATATTGTTGTCTATTTGTTAATACCATCTTGATAAATTTATAGAATTACCTGTTAGTCCATAGCATTTTAATTTGTATAGTAATATATCATGGTCTAAGGTGTCGAAGGCTTTGGATAAATCAATGAATATAGCTAGAGGTACCTCACCTTTATCCATTTTAGATAACAACCTGTTTACAAGCTCTAGGGAGGCCAATTCCGTGGAATGACCCTTCCGAAAACCATATTGACTCTCGTAGAATAAATTTGAATCTTCAAAATATTTGTATAGTTGTTGATAAATTACTTTTTCAAAAAGTTTGGATATTCATGGTAATAGAGAAATGGGCCTGTAATTCGAAAATATAGATTTATCTCCCTTTTTGAATAATGGTATGAATAATGGTATGCTATTTTTAATTTGTCAGGGAATATACCCGTTGTTAGCATTTGATTAACAATGAGTGTTATTGGTTTAACTAGGTTTAGTGTGATAGATTTAAGTAAGGTGTTTGATAACCCATCACATCCTGTACTATTTTTGCTATCTAAATCGTCTATCAGTTTGCTAACGAAATCTTCTCCTATGAGTTTAAAGGTAAAATTGTTATCATTTTGATTTGATAAAAAGTTTTTAAAATTATTTCTAGACGGGACGCAAATTTCTTTTGCCAGATTTGGTCCGATATTTGTAAAGAAAAAGTTGAATTTATTCGCAATACTAGTTGTATCTGTAACTACGGTATTGTCAATTTTGAAAAATTCAGGAAATTTACTTTTTTTCTTTTCTTGCATAACATTTCATTTATAGCTGACTAGCTTTTTTAAGGTTACCATTTGCCTCTTGAAAATTTGTAGCGTAATAATTTTTTTTGCCAATCTAATCGATTTTTTTAGTATGATATTATAATTTTGTAAATTTGTTTCTATTGTATTGTAATGAGGAGATTCGTGTGGTGTTCTCCTAAGCATGCTAAATGACAAGTGTATTTTATTTTTAAATTTGATTGACTTTAAAATACCTGTTGTAATCGATGGCGTACTCTTGTGTTTGTATTTATTAATTTTTTTTTATTTCGAAAATGTTTTTGTTTCAGTGCACATATTAAGTCGTGTAATACATCATAATTATTGGTGGGATTAGATTTCAAATTCACATCATGTAATTCCATAATATTGGAGCTTGAAAGTTCTTTTTTAAAATTCTGGATAGCAATGGGCGTTTGTTTATTGATTGTTATATATCTATGTGGGATAATCAGATAATGTTGACCGTTATTAGATTTAATGACATGAAATATGGTTGGTGATCTGATAATCTATCTACAAGAATGCCAGACTTAGATTTTAAAGATATATCTGATAATTTGCAAAGATAAGTGTACGTGTCCTATGTGAAAGCGTGTAGGCAAACTAATTTCAGGCAAAAAGCCAATAGTAGTAAAAGAATTATAAAAAGCTAATACTTTATCTTTAGTCTTTATGTCTAGTAGATTAATGTTGAAATCGCCAGCTATAATGACTTCGGTGTGGGATTGTTTCAACTGAGCTAATATGGGGGAAAATTCATCAATAAATGTTTTGTGATCGGTGGATGTTTCTCTAGGAAGTCTTTTAGACATTCCTCAAGATTACGTTTCCAGAGAGCATATTGCTAGTTATTTCAATAACTTGACATTCCCATAAAGTTGAGATTTCCGGACAGTTTATGATATTATAGTTAAAGTTGTCATTTAAATATATAACGAGACCTCCTCTGTGACTACAAGTTTTTTCCTCGAGATTGCAGTTATAGCCATTTAAATTAAATAATGATATATCATCGTGCTCAATTAACCATGTTTCCTGAATGCATATTGCACTCAGAGGTGGACAACATAGTGTTACCTCATTTATAAAAATTCAATTTCATCAAATTTTGATCTGAGGCTTGCAACATTAATACTTAATACTGTAAATGATTTGTCATTATCTTGTAGAAAAGTTAAGAAAGATTTGTGGTCATAGTAAGGAGAGTGTTTATTAAAATTCAAGGTAGAATTATCAAATTCTTTTTCACTGTTATGATTTTGTAATAAATCAGTCAATGTATTATTATTTTCGCCTTCTATATATTGAGGTTCGCTATCCATGTAAAATTTGGGTAAACGTTATACTAACGTCAACTATAACAAGAGTAATAATGTGTAGGCCTACCACAAAGTTTAAATATATAAATTTGTAAATGGTCATGAATCAGCATAATAACAAAATGCAAAATAAATGGAATTAGTGCAGACAAAACGAAAATGCCGACATGACTGTACAGCAAAAGTTGTCGTGGTTGTCACATGTTGTGTGTGACGTGTTGATATGTTGTGACATTTCGACAGGAAAGAGGGGGGAGATGTACAATTCCAGATGATATGATTTGTCGAACCGATGTTGTTCAGATGCCGGTCCATCGTCTGTTACGTTAGACCGAAATCAAAACACCATCACTTCAACGGCCCGCGCCTGCCGGGGTAACATACATTTCATACATAAAAATTTCACCCTCACCAGACACCAGACGCCATCAGTGATACAGAAATTAGGTCATATGTAATAAATAGTGCATTAATGGCAACACAAAAAAAATAAAATAGTGCAAAGTGCGTCATTAGAAAAAAAAGACGTATCACTTTCTAATACGTCCCTGATAAGCGAGGCTGTATGTATGTCCCTATCGGACTCTTTACATTTGCTTGTAAAAGTGGCACGAGCGTTGATCATTGGTGAACATAACCTTTGTTTATATACATTGTATTTGTAACTTATAAAATTTATACTATTAGCTAATGCAACTCCACTACCATTTGAACACAGCTTTGTACACATTTTGACGATGTCATTACCACTGATTGAAATAGATTTTAAGAACTTGACGGTGCGTATATGGAACTGCATATTAATTGGTAGCACCTGTGTTATTAAATGTAACAGTTTACAGTAAGTCCGATATGGTAGGCTAAATATTCTTCTTCTAGCTTTACGCCAAGATGCATAAAAACGATCTATATATGAGATAGACAAGTCCCATAAGGGAGATCCATATAATGACATGCTAATTGCTTTGAAAATTTCTAATTTTACTTTCGAGTTTACATTTCTGAAAGTAGACAACAAAACATTTTGTTTTATCAGAACAATATAAATATCACTAAGTTTGATAACTTTTTTGTAGATGCTCAGTTAATACAATAATTCAATATTTGAGATGTCTATTTTTTCATAAATATACGTATTTTTCAATATTTTCAGCTGGAAATTGCGTTAGCAATTCCAGCTGAAAATGAATGAAAAGTAGAATAGAGACAATTCAGCACTACAAGGGTTAACATACATTGGTGGGGAGCACGATACAAATGCGACAACAGGACAAACAAACAACGACGACTGGACAAAGAACAGTTTTCAACCAAGTCTCTGCACTAGTAATATAAATTATCGCTGCTGTTACAGCTCAGCGCATATGTTTATTAACTGTATTCTCCAAGTGTACATAGCATAAAGTAATGTACATCAAATCGACGACCAAGCATACGACTGCAAGTCATATACACATATGTGCTTGCAACATTGGTATAAAGATTTATCCTTACGACGCTGAAATATGTTTGTATAAACCATGGAGACCAACGGGTTTTTTGTCAATTTGAAATCATCATAAATGTCTAAGATTGATTCTCCAGACGTCAGAATCTGAGCCTCGAAAGACGTTGGATTCTGAATACGATTCCTGCGATGAAAGGGTCAAATACATGGGAATATCCGTAGCCATAGAGTATAGAAGACACTCGGCACATGTAAAATAGCGTACATCATAAATATTACATTAATTAAGTAGTATGTACAAAAATCACAAAATATATTTCAAAATAAATTACAAAAAATATTACAAAATATATTACAAAATATATTACAAAATATATTACAAAATATATTACAACATATATTACAAAATATATTACAGAGACAACTTAAGGATTTCCTCTTAACCCATTATGTGCCAAGATATCTTATTTAAATTTTCACCCACTTGAAGTTGCGTCCCGCTACCGCGACCCACAACTTCAAGTGGGTGAAAATTACTCATATTTGTTTAATTTGAGATCAAACATTTGCAAATTCTGATGTTTAAACACACATCTCATTTTCGATAACAGTGAATTAACCTACTAATAAAACAGATGGAAAACGACTATAATCGTTCTTTGTGTTCAAAGGGTTAATTAAGCATCGACTACGTACTCTCACTCTCCATATTTTATTGCTCTACTTGGAAAAATTGCCACTCAGTTTTCGAAGAATTTGTATCAGAGAAGTAGTTCATGCGCAAGTAGCTGGCGAGTCAGACTTGGCTGGGAACCAACTAATAATAATTAATGTATTGTCTCAGGCTGAATAAATTGTGGGTCAATGTGTAAATACGTTGGATATCAATTTGTTTGAATGATTACTTGTGGTGAGAGAGGGGTGGTGTGTCACGTAGTTAGTGTGCATTATCACTAGATATAAAAAGACAGTGTTTCCCACAGCCTCATCAGTTTGGCACCAAGCAGCTAACATCTAACTAAGCAAATAATTCAGATTTCAGAGATTCCACTGCTGGCTTCATTCCCAGAACACCTAACAGAACTACAGAATCATCAGAACACTCACCTAACTACTATAGGATCACCAAAGCACATACCCTGACCTATTGAATCATCAGAATACCTAACCTAACTACAGAATCATCAGAGTAAATACCTTAACTACTACAGCATAATGACTCCAGATCTTGAAAAGACAACGCCAACGGTGAGCTAACATATATTATTGTATAGGCCTATGTATTATACATTCAAGTAGCGAACAATCAGAACTTGGAAGTTCAGAAGACATTTATATACATGTAGATATCTGGATGATAATGTTTTTTTTGTGTAGGGTATTTTATTAGAAAAGTTGCCCACTTAGGGAAAACACCTATTATTATAATAATATTTTATTTAGCACATTTAGTTATCAACGATTCTAATAAACTTCTTTATATTAACCAGAGGTTTATATTAACCCGTTCACCGCCAAATTATTCAATTTGAATTTTCACCCACTTGAGTTGTGTCTCGCTAACGCGATTCACAACTTATAGTGAGTGAAAATTATTCAGATTTGACAAAATGGAGGTCAACTGTTTTCAAATATTGCTGATTGGTGTCACATTTTACCATAACATATTTAAAATGTGGTACTTAATGTGCTAATAAAAAATGAGAACCTGAATATATGCGGCACCGGCGGTTAACCCTCTGAAGCCTGAATAGTCATATTCATCCACTACAAGCCGCAATTCCCGACTTTTAGTGGATGAAGATGATTTGAGGTGGGTGAAAAATTCAAGAAAATTACCATGTATTAGCAAACCATTTTCATGGAAATTTTCATTCAAAGCCCTTAGTTTTGGGAAAATAAAGTATATTTTCGGGGATGTAAAATGATGCTTTAATGCATCGCGAGAGCTTAAATGATTAAATCAGTTAGTGTTGTTTGTTTGAGCAGACTGTGCCTAGATCACGTGGCCGTGCTCTACTATGCTGTTGGGCGGCTGGCTCCACCACTCTACTACTGTGTGTACTCATTGCCAGCGCCGTCTATCTCAACCATATCAAATCGCAGTGTGACGTGAGTACCACATGCAACTAACAATATACTGAAATATAGATGAATTCAATTACAATGTGTGTGTTAACCCTTATAACGCTGGAATATTTGTGTATAAACCATTGAGCACACATTTCATTCCCAATAATAAATTGTAATATACCATTTAACCGCCAAATTATTCAATGTGAATTTTCACCCACCTGAAGTTGTGTCTCGCTGACGCGATCCACAACTTCAAGTGAGTGAAAATTATTCGGATTTGACAAGATGGAGGTAAACTTTTCTTGCTGGTTGATGTCACATTTTATCTTTAACATATTTAAAATGTGGTACTCAATGTGCTAATAAGAAATGAAAACCCGAATATATGCGGCACCGGCGGTTAAAGGCCTAAGCACACATTTCATTCCCAATAATAAATTGTGATTCAACCTGCTGATGAAAGATATTTAAAACGACTATAGGCGGGCTTAGCTGTGTGAGGGATGAAATTGATAAATTGATAAAGTTTGTCGCGGTTATCCAATTAACCCTCGAAATACTGAAATATTTTTGCATAAACCATGGAGACCAACGTTTTTTACAATTTGAAATCATCATAAATGTCTTGGTTGTCTCATTCCGTTTCATTTGAATACCTATGTTATGGGTCTACGGCCATTATATTTTTTTATATAAATGTCTCAGTTGTCTTATTCCGTTTTATTTGAATACATATGTTATGGGTCTAGGGCCATTTTTTTTATATAATATTTCAGTGCGGAGATCGACTTTAGACGTCAGAATCTGACGTCTAAGGCGCTTCACGCGCTCAAAGGGTTACAATGTCTGTTTCAACCTGTTATCATATAATTGTATCATTACTGTAAAAATAATTCATCATAGTATATCAACCGTATCAAGATCTGTTCACTCATATAAATTGTGGGAATCATCAACCTTTTAAAATGCTGTTTTCTTTATTCCTGCAGATAAGCGATGATGACAGTAACACACAGGTAACTATCATTATTTAAACATAGGTCATTGCGGTATTTTTTAACACCACCAATAAACAATAGCATTACGTTTTTGTTGGGTTAGAGACGATTTACCTGAATCAAACAAATTTATTTACCGGGAAATTGTATTAAAGTTCCGTAGAAATAGTGATAACGACGTAACACCTCTGTGTTAATGTATTAACTCTTACAACGCTGTTGTAATTACTGTAGAAACCACGGAAAACAATGGGGTTTTTTTCAATTTAAAATCATCATAAATATCTTAGTTAGTTTATTTCCGCTTCATTTGAATGTCTATGTTATGGGTTTGTGCGTCCATTATAAATGTTCAATTCTTCCAGTGCGGAGATCTACTTAAGGCGCAGAATCTGTCGTCTGTAGACGTCAGATTATGACGTCTAAAGTCGATCCCCCCTCATCTTCATCTATCCAGTTGTCTTCCACCGGCTGACGGTCAGACCTGATACGGCAAGATGATCCCCGCTATGAAACGAGTAATCACAGCTCTGCATGCATTATGTTTCAGCATTACACTATGAACGACGAGGACGGAAAAGAAGATCTTTACAGAAATGGAAAAGATATGACGGATATTTATATTAAAAAGAACAAAGAAGGAGCAATAGTGTTAATTTCTGACATCGATTATAAAACAGTGAGTGTATGCTCTTATTACGTTATATGAGGTTGTCAGTCAACTAAAAAGGCCACAATGTTTTTGGGCGGTTTTAGTTGAGGGCGCATTAGATAAAGACGGCGCATTACCAGTCTGTTTTGTTCCCAGCGCGCGGATGGGATGGTTGCCAATTTTCCAAAAAAATTGTTCATTTCAGGAGATAAAAAACATTGATCCCGCTGTATATTTTCTTCTTCGTCCTCATTACCTTTTTTAAAATTATTTATTTTTATTTTCATTTATTATATTTTCTAAAAATGTGTCAAAAGTTTTTTTCTCAAATGTTTTTTTCCCGTCATCCCTAGTTAAATTTTGATTGCCCCTCCCCCCTCTAAAACAGAGAAAAATATAGTGGCGTTACTATGACAAGTATTCTCCTCACTACTAAGCAAAATACTTTTATAGTAGCTTATATTGGTTTATGATATCGCATGAGATGTCAATACACATAATCCCCTTTATAGGAAGGCAATAAATGAAGGAACAACATCGTCATGACTATAAATTATTTACCGCTGAACAATAGCCCACATATCGCGTTGCAGTACGTCGACATCGATGACATAGTTTAACAAAAATATTATTTCATTTAAGTTAAATTGCATTAACAGAATTATGACACACTTGGAGCCCAAGTAAATAGAAGGGTGAATGGTGAACATAATGAGAGTACATAGGCAGATGTTAGAAGGGATAATGATAATGGCGAACATTGTGATTGTAAATAGCCACGTGGTAGAAGAAGGGATAATGACGAACATAATAAGAGTAAATAGCCAAATGCTGAAAGGTACACTATCAGATATCACCATTGTAAATAAATATTATTTCCAGAAAATCACAGCTACATACTTGGCGAAGCCTGACCAGTGCTACTTGACAGCGGGGGAGGAAATGAACTGGCAAGATGTAGACAGTGATGCAGAAAAAGTAAGTTTCTGTTTTCAAGTCCCCGATTGGTATCAATAATATAACATATTTATATACTCTTTATAATTTTTTCATTCAATCTTAAAAACGTTATTTAATTTATGGGTACATTTCACAAGATTTATAATCTACTATGCACATTTTTCAAATAGCATGTACACAAAAACATTGCTATTTTAAACACTGATATGACGATGCCTTATATGATAAGTATGCCAACACTTATAACTAGTGAACAGTTGGTTTTATATTTTCATATATTATTTTATTGTATAATTTTAATTCACTAATATGGTTCACAGGCCTTGTAGAGGTCGTCTCGACCTGTTCCCGTCAACCAAAGTGTTGAACATGTTCATAATAATGATATTGTACCATTTTCGCATGTTTGAACTGGAAGTCAAATAAACAAAGCTTAATTATCTTTTTAGCATCAAGAGGAGATAGATGACAGAGATGATATCTCTGATGAGGATGCAGACAGTGAAGATTGGGAAGCGGATTATAGTAACAAAGTGACGGACATGACGATCCTGCCTAAGTTTATACGCCCATTCTGCCAGGACAAAGACATATACTGGATGGTACCAAGTGAACTGAAAGGTAAATGTCATATCATGTAGATCTGGTAATTTTCGCGTGTTTAAATTTTCGCAAATTTCTGTTTTTGGGGCTTTTCACGAAGTTTATTTGCGAATTTTTATTTTTCCCTAATAAAGCTTTTCTAATAATAATTTTCTCGTGATTCTTAAATTCGCGAATTTGTCCTCCTCGCGAAATTCGCCAAAAATAAAACTTTGCTAATATTACCAAATCTACAGTATGCAGCAATAGTTACGGAAAATAAACTAATAGTCTCGTCAGAAGCTAACCCGTATTCTGCTAAGTTAATTTATTTATTTTTCAACCACTCGAAGTTTATTTAATTTGAGACCAAACATTTACAAATTGTGATGTTTAAACACTCATTTTTATTCCCAATTACCGTGATGTAATAATGTAATAAAACAGATTAAATACGAGTCGCGATTAACTTTTTCATCGCTAATCAAGTAGCTAGTCGGTTTAATCCGTTTATTTATCCGATTAAATCAGTTATTGGGAATGAAATGAGTCATTAAATATCATGACTTGCAAATATTTGGTCACAAATTGAAAGAAATATGAGTAATTTTCACTCACTTGAAGTTGTGGGTCGCGGTAGCGAGACACAACATCAAGTGGGTGAAAATGTAAATCATATGACATAGCGGGTAAAGGGTTAATACGGTGGATTGGTTAACCCTTTCAGTGCGGGGACCTTCTTTAGACGTCAGAATCTGACGTATGGAGACATCATATTCTGACGTATAAAGGACGTCTAATGGATAAAGTGAGGTTACAATTATAATAACTACTACATAGTATAATGTATGCTCAATTTATATGAGAATAATTACCTTATAAGATTCGAAATTGATTCGAGAAAAATATAGAATAATTCGTTTATATTGCAAATTTTAAACTGCAAATTGAAAAGCCAATGTGGGGCGAATGCTGTTCCAGCGTGTACAATGCTGGCCCAGAATTCGTCCCACATTGGGTGGGTGTATCGTGTTAGCTGCGTGCTTATATTGTTCTGTCGTGCAGAGTCAGAAGGCAGTCTCTGCTTGGCTTGAAAAAGCATTGTAGATTTACATGAGTTTTACAGTCGCCCTGGCGCAGTGGTTGAAGCTGCGTGTGGGGAACCTCCGTGACCGAGAGGTAGCGTGCTCGGCCTCAGACAGCGAGGACTCGAATTTCTAATCATATGTCTGGAGGGCAGTGTCATCTCATTCATCTCACCATTCTCAGAAGGTTTTCCTGGCTCAGTTTAACCTATAATTATGTGCACAAAGGTTTCATTTTACATTTGATTTATGACCATGATAATGACGGTGTTATGACGGTGCTGTAGGTATGACTGAGCAGCGATCAAAACGTTCTACTTTCATGATGTGCCAGACGGTGGATGTCTATTGTCCATATACAGAAAAATGGCAGAGAGGAAAGAAGTGCTACCATTATATATTCAACACCGGATGGAAAATGCATTACATTTCAAAACGTTGTGTTGGACACATATTTGATATGAAAAAAGTAAATTAAATTAGCCAACTATACAGCAATATCTAAATGCTTAAACCCCTCGCTCCACACTTGTCAAGTTCAAAATATGAAAATATAAAAAAATCAGATTGGCCAGACATCACCCACCCACCGCCCTATACAATTTTTTTTTGGAAACATGTACAACAAAAAACACTCAAAATGACTTCAGTGTTGGAGTTTGACCTACCCACCCATTTCCAAGTTTTTCTCGAATTTTTTGATTTTTTTAACTTGACAAGACCCCTTATTTATGTGGCTTTGAGGAAAATTGTTTTGGTGTGTTAGAAAAGGACAATGCTCAGGCTGAACTGTTATCTACCCGGTAACGATTATACATCAGGTTTCTTGTATACAGATATATCAAGTGTTTTATAAAAGCATACCGATCTGCTACCTTACGTTAGATGAAACACAGCCTCAAATAAAACTGGTTATAAGGTCGAGAAAAAGATTTCTGTGACGTTGATCGAATAATGGTTCGAGGTCTGACGTTTTCTCATGGCAGCCAAGCCCTGCAAAAACGAGACATTGGGCCAATGGTGGGTTAATGCTGGCCCATCGTATTTGACGCTGGTCCAGCAATAACCTAACATTGACCCGACGTCTCGTCTTTGTCGAGATGCTGCTGTGAATGCCATAGTGATTCAATGTGCATACCCCTCCCCTGTCACTAGCCAACGAACACAAGACGTTTAACCATTGCTGCTTTAATGTTGGGCGTCTTTGTCGAGATGTTTCTGTGAATGCCATCTACCCCTCCCCTGTCATGACCCACCGAACACAAGACGTTTAACCAATGCTGCTTTAATGTTGGGCCAGCGTCGCAGACATTTATCACATCCCAGCAAACACGACTCGTTGAAACGATGATGTTTTTATGTTGAGCCAGCGTCGTAGACGTTGCACCAACATTAAAGCAGCACAACACGCAGGTAATTGGCGGCCCACTTTGCTGTGCTGCGGCACTACATTATTATAATATATGGCTACAGTCAACTCTACGACAAGAAATATAATTTATAAGTAGCAACACATAGTATGAAAGTATTTTCTATTATATATAATTATGTTTTTAGTCAACACTAGGATGTATGTTGTAATTGTAAATAAATAATTTATTATTGAATTGTAAATATATGTGAACCAAAGTTGTCAATAAATGTTTTTGTACGGATTTATATTTGTTTGACATTTAAATATTTACCTGGCGAAAACAGAAAACTGTTATTATTACCGTGAGAAATGTACATTTCCAAATTTAATTTTAAATCCCAAGAAGGAACTTGGGATGCTCGAATTAGATAAAGCCAGTGTGCTTATTAACTTACCTTTACTCAACAAGTTTAGTTTTCATCTGCAGTCTAAAATATTATCAAGCTGTACTGCTGATGAGGATGGAGCATCAGGCACGAGAAATAGGCTAATAACATCATTGTTATTATTACATTTTCGTATTGAAAAACAGAGCGGAGCCTACTTGTGTTATTTTGCTCTATGTAATCCAGTTCTAAAGAGTTCATATTTAACCCTTGAAGTGCTGAGATATGTTTGTGTACACTATGGAGACCAAATGGGTTTTTTCAATTTAGGATCATCTTAAATGTCTTAGTTAGTTAACTCTGTCCGGTTCATTTGATTATCAATGTTATAGGTCTACGTAAATATTTCCCCTTTCAGTGCAGATCGACTTTAGACGTCACAGTTTGACGCCTATCTAATGCCGTTGTAACACCCCAGATTATACCCCCTTGAAACTATACCCGGGTGGATTTTGAAATCTACCAGAATCTACCCCTGGGTAGATTCTAGAATATACCCCAGGGTAGATCCTGAGGACTCCCAGAATCTACCCCTCCCTCACAGGTTCTATAGATACCTCCCTTTTCGTGATTTGCTAAGTGTCTTCGGATCCCAGAATCTACCTCTCCTTCTCAGAATATAACTCGTTTTCAAGCAATGTTTATGTGCGACCCTCCTAGAATCTACCCCTCCCTCCCAGAATATACCCCCCTTTTCAACAAATTTATAAGTACGACCCTCCCAGAATCTACCCCTCCCTCCCAGAATATACCCCTCTTTTCAGCAACTGTATACGACCCTTCCAGAATTAACCTCTCCCTCCCAGAATATACCCCCCGTTTCAACAAATGTTTAGGTAATCGTTTATTATACTGATTTGTGCTTCCATGTACATTTCACGTCACATAAATATATAATTTCCGTCTTTCAAGCACCCAACCCGACTTGGGGTTTAGAAATCAGTTTAAACATAATTATACATATATATACATATAGTGTACAGGAATGAGTAATAATGAGATGGAATAACGAGATGGTTATTTAGTAAGACTGGACATTCGCCCAGCCCGGGCCGATGCCGGGCCAATATCTGGAAACAAATGCCCCTCCTAACAGAATACCATTGCCTGATTGCAAATAAACAAACAAACAGAAAACACGGGTCAACGCTGAGCCACCGTCGTCGAGTCAGTGTCGCCCCAAACAAAGGGCCATGTATATGTGTATGTATATGTGCGACCCTCCCAGAATCTACCCCTCCTTCTCAGAATATACCCCCCTTTCAACAACTATATGCGACCCTCCCAGAATCTACCACTCCCTCCCAGAATATAACCCCCTTTCAACAACTGTATGCGACACTCCCAGAAGCTACACTTTCCTCAGAAAATACTCCCCTCTTTTTGACAACCATATGCCCCCCCCCCCTCCTTCTCAGCATATATCCCTCGTCCCCTGGGAGGGTCGCACAATATTATAGTTGTGAAAAAGGGGTATATTCTGGGAGGGAGGGGTTGATTTTGGGAGGGTCGCATATAGTTGTTGAAAAGGAGGGTATAGTCTGGGAGGGAGGGGTGGATTCTGGGTGGGTCGCACATGTGCATTTGTTAAAAAAGGGGGTATATTTTAGAAAGGAGGGGTGGATTCTGGGAGCGTCGCATAGCGTTGTTGAAAGGGGGGGGGGGTGTATTCTGGGAGGGGTAGATTCTGGGAGGGACGCATAATATTATAGTTGTTGAAAAGGGGGCTATAATATGGGAGGGAGGGGTAGATTTTGGGAGGGTCGCATATAGTTGTTGAAAAGGGGGGAGTATATTCTGGGTGGGAGGGGTAGATTCTGGGAGGGTCGCATATAGTTGTTGAAAAGGAGGGTATAGTCTGGGAGGGAGGGATAGATTCTGGTAGGGTCGCACATGTGCACTTGTTGAAAAGGTGGGTATATTTTGGGAGGAAGGGGTAGATTCTGGGAGGGTTGCATAATATAATAGTAGTTGGAAAGGGGGGTATATTCTGGGGGGAGGGGTAGATTCTGGGAGGGTCGCAAAATAGCATAGTTGTGAAGAAGGGGTGTATTCTGGGAGAGAGGGGTAGATTCTGGAAGCGTCGCATATAGTTGTTGAAAAGGAGGGTATAGTCTGGGAGGAAGGGGTAGCTTCTGGGAGGGTCGCACGTGTGCATTTGTTGAAAAGGGGGGGGTATATTCTGGGAAGGAAAATGAAATAAATCGGGCTTTAGGCCACCTTTGTGCTCATATAGGCTAAACTGGGCCAAGAGAACCTCCTGAGGACGGTGAGATGATTGAGATGACACTGTCCTCCAGACACAGGACTCGAAATTCGAGCCCTGGCGGTCTGAGGCCGAGCACGCTACCTCTCGGTCACGGAGGCTCCCCACAATATTGACTTTCACACGTGGATGGGGAAGAAACATTGTTTGTTTCTTTAACCGCCGAGACCGGGAACCGAACCCCGAACTCTGGCGTGAAAGGCAGCAGTACTAACCACTACCCTAGGGCCCCCGCCCATTCTGGGAAGGAGGGGTAGATTCTGGGAGCGTCGCATATAGTTGTTGAAAGGGGGGGGGGTATATTCTGGGAGGGAGGGGTATATTCTGGGAGGGTCGCATATAATTGGTAAAAAAGAGGATATAATCTGGGAGGGAGGGGTAGATTCTGGGAGGGTCGCACATGTGCATTTGTTGGGGGGAATATTCTGGGAAGGACGGGTAGATTCTGGGCGGGTCGCATGATGTCATAGTAGTTGAAAAGGGGGGGTATATTCTGGGAGAGAGGTGTAGATTCTGGGAGGGTTGCATATAGTTGTTGAAAGGGGGGGGTATATTCTGGGAGGGAGGGGTAGATTCTGGTAGGGTCGCATATAGTTGTTGAAAAGGAGGGTATATTCTGGGAGGGAGGGGCAGATTCTGTGAGCCAAATACACTTCACATAATCACAATAAAGGGGGGGGGGTAGATCAGTGGAGGGAGGGGTAGATTCTGGGAGCCACCGTAATCTACCCCAGGGGTATAGTTCAGGATCTACCCCGTGGTAGATTCTGGGGCGCCCACAATTTACCCGGGTATAATCTAGGAGGGGAATATATTTTCAGACTTTACACCGTTATCGGCACTGAAACGGTTGAGGCATCTCATTATGTTGATTATTTTACAAATTGTATTGCAAATTAGATCAGGGCGAGGGCCCTGGTGCAGTGGTTAAAGCTGCTTGCTTAGGAAGTCGGAGATCGCGGGTTTAAACCCCACTCTGGCCTTCAAGTTTCAAAGAAGCAAAATGTTTCTTTCCTGCTCACTCATGAAGATTCAATATTGTGGGGAGCCAGGGCTCAAATTTTAATTCATGTGTCTGAAGGGCTGTGTCATCTTACCATGGTCAGGAGGCTCTCCTGGTCCAGTTTAGCATACATGTGCACAAATGTGGCCTAAGTCCGCATTCATTTCATTTTTTGCAAACTAGATCGATGAACGAATTATTATTAAGAACGAGGCTGGATGGCAATATTGTTCTTTCTCTATTCCAGAAGTTCCAGAAGTTTAGGCAAGTCGTTGTTAAGCTCATTTTCAGATAAGACTGAACAAAAGTCAACAACCTCGACGAGTGCGGTGTCGTCAGCAAAAAGTTAAAAGACAGTTAAGTTATGTCAACCATATTTAAACAGTAAATAAGAGTGGGCGAGTATTGACCCCAGGGGGACACAGGCTTCAACTCGACACGAATCCATTACGTATAATATGAGCTGCATTACGTACCGTCCAGTACCATCCGTACAAAACGTACTGTTGGGGACCCTGAACAATCCGAAAAGTTAACAAATTAAAATCGCCGAATTAGCCATTCCTTACCGCATTTTCTGATTACAATGAAGAATGGCATATATATAATATATAGTAGGCCTACAACTTGGCCAGAGAAACAGAACTGGCTGTAGCAGGCATAAGGCTACTTTTATAATATATTCAGCAGCAGTTTGCTTCGTGCGTATCTCAGTTCAGGATAGTAAAGATTCGTAAGACGTACGAACTGTACGGCTAATTCGGAATGCCTAGCATACGAATCGAGTCAGCATGCTATATCATGTGCTGGAGCATATGTTTCGAATTGCAATTCGGCTGCTCCGGCTCAGGCGTAAACGTTATTCGGACGGCTCGGATGTCATACATACATTGCGGCCCATGCGTAGACTTATACTGATCCGAACACAACGGACTGCTACGAATGACATCCGCACAACACACCGGGCGAATCGGAAGCCGAATGGAGTGATTCTGAGGGTTCGGCAAGATTTTCTAGAAAATGCCCTATTCTCTGTATTCCCTATTTAAGCATCCTGCATACGCGACTCTGTATTTATTGTGTATCATGGTAATCTACAACATCCCCCCCCCCTCCCCAGGAGCATTACTAGTGTGGCTTAGATTGTCACACGACAAAATCAGCCAATCGCTGCCGCCATTCACTTCTTATTTCAAGGGATAGAATACCATTCTTGGGGCGGAGACGTGGCGCCTTGGTAGAGCGCTTGAACGCCACACCAGTTATGCATTTTCTTTCCTTTGCCATACGTGTGCCCGAAATTCCAGCCCTTACGGACTGAGGTCGAGCACGCAACCTCTCGGTTACAAATGCGGCCCCAAATCCTTACAAGTAGACTGAGAGAAACATTTTGTTCATTTTAAACCCAACTACCAGATCCGGGGATAAACGCGCGAGCACCGGCGGGATATACATGCCCCATTAGCCCTAATAACGCTGAATATGTTTGTATGAACAATGGAGACCAAGTTTTTTTCAATTTGAAATCATCATAAATGTCTTGGATAGTTGTTCCCGCTTCTTTTCAATACCAATGTTATGGGTCTACGGCCAATATAAATGTTCAGTTCTTCCAGCGCGGGGACCAACTTTATACGTCAGAATCGTATAAGAACTGTCTTCGCGCTTAAGATGTTACCCTGAACAATTGATGCACTAGAGCCACCCACAAACTTCAATAAATAAATTACAACACAGTTTATCAGAATAAATGTATTTACAAAATATACACATAAGTATCTATGCATAATGATGCACATGTCACGATTCTAAGATATAGCTGTACACTAGTGTTAGATCATTATGTTATAGTAGCCATCAGAAGAAATGGTAGCTATATTGTCATATCATATAACAGTTATTATGAAAAAGTACAATAAATAACAATAATATCATTAAAATCATATATATTGGGCCATGTCAAAATTAAAAAAAACAAAAGTTGTGTTTTTTTTATATTCACTGGCCTATATGATTTAAATAATATAAAAATGGCAATGTCATGTTTTAAGATCTTTCAATTTCATGCACTGACCAATCAGCACATCGATATGAAATATAATGCGGCTGCCATTCTAAATTATAAACAAAATGGTAACATTTATGTCCGTCCTCCCATAGTGAAGTGTAAGTACAGTAAATACGATAGCTGGTGCAAATTTGAAAAGAAGACTGCCGTTTTTCACGCTCGTAATCAACATCTGAAATACACATAAATAACCACAGATTACTATTATTATACTTATTACCCTTTGAGCCCTTACGGAGCATAAAAGCATAATTTCACATCCCTGAAAACCGACTTATTTTCTTACGACTACGGGTCTTAGAAAGAAAATTTCCATGAAACTATTTTATCAATACATGCAATTTTCGTTGATTAGTCACCCTCTTAAAAAAATATCTTCGTCCACTATAAGTCGAGAATTCGCGGCTTGTAGTGGATGGAGATGACAATGGTAAATTCAGGCCTGATAGGGTTAACAGCTACCTTCATATTGGTTTATACCTTCCTTAGTATCTAGTATAACAAAACAAACTACTTGCAAATCATTTCTTGTCCATTCATTTTCGTAGCCATAACTAAGGGGTCTTGTCAAGTTAAAAAAAATCCGAGGAAAAATTAGGATTGTCCAGATCCAAAACGCCCACCCCAGTATCCAATTTTTTTTTACCATGTATAAAAAAAAACAAAAAAAAAGTTTTTTTGCGGCTTGAACCACACACCCACTTCCGAATTCTTCTCAATTTAAAAAAAAATAATAACTTGATAAGAACACTAAATGTGCTGATTAAAATTGTACACTTAATTTTTTTGAGTTTTCGAAATCCTACTGAGCGAAAATAATAACAAAAATATATATAATTTGTTACCTTTGCGTGTAGTTAGTTTTTCCCAGTATATCTGCTTTCCTACACAGAAGGGACGCATGTTTTTGGGCAGCACTGATATGTCTGTCACATCATTGTTATAATCTATCTCCCAGATCTCGCTGATTTTCCCTTCAGAATGATCAGAATCACGTTGATTTTTCTGTAAAAGACCACATTCCACAGTTGTATATATTGGAAGGATATATATTAGAGGGATATATTTACAAATGATATCTCGCGCGTACCTACCACTGCCACTCCTTGGTGTGTTATAGTATAATTTACCATTGTTACGTAATCTGAATATATTTACCGTATTGTATTATAGATTAACCCTTATCATGCTGATCACGACTAATTATCTTTTCTAATCTGTTTTTTTTTTGATCGACCAAATCATTGTTATTGGGAGCGAAATGTGTGTCTAAAAGTCAAGATGTGCAACCATTTTTGCTCAAATTAAAGAAATGTGAGTAATTTTCAGCTACTTGAAGTTGTGGGTCGCGTTAGCGAGACACAACTTCAAGTGGCTGAAAATTAGAATAAGTTAACTTAGCTGGATAAGGGTTAATTTAGTTTAGATGAATAGTTCCGTCCAACCTTGTTGTTTTTACAACATATTTTTAATTAGATTATTATTATTATTATTCCACGGCCGTTTTTCAGAAAGCTATTTTTCCTTCAGTTTTCACCAGAATCATTTTGAATAAAGGTGCAGGTGCAGGTTTTTTTATAGTCTGATATCAACTCTGAATACCTATCATCGGCCTTTATATTTTACCCCCCTGGTCACTGGACCTGTTCATTTATGTGCCATTTCGACTCCCCGGGGAGCATACAGTCCTGCAGCTGTTTCAGCACATTGAACTTATCGTGCATATTGCCATATTTGTCCTAACAGGTAATCATTTTCACTTGAGTCTAGTGAAGCATTTGAGGTTGAAGTGTCTTGCCTAAGGACACACCATCTTAACAATGTCTCAAGATTGAGAGGGGAGAAACATTATATTTTTTTGAAAATTCTGCACCAAGCGGGATTCGAAACTGCACGGCAGGCAGCGACATTGGCATAGCGCCACGCTCGAAACATTACGCCATGTCCCTCTCTTCACACAATTATCCTTAGATAGTTTGCCTTGACTTTTATAAAGAATCAGGACAGTCGATCTGGATCAAATTCATGATTTTCTGGATCACTATGTGGATCAGTACTGGTACATGATGTACATGTCGGGTGATGTTCATTGTATAAATGTGATCAATGTTGGGCCAGTGTCGGAGACGGTGGCCCAGCATTGAGCAAGAGTCGGGTGTTTGCTATGGATAGTAATAACCTTTTAAGTGCTAAATTTGATAATATAATGTTTTTAGCAGATGTTTCAGTCATGAAACATTATCGTCGCCTATCATTTTGCAAAGATTCACTCAACAGTGTGGCATCATATCACTGCGAAAAATCGTGCCAAATCTTGAATTGTGGGAAGACAATTTCACTTGCCTGTATCTCCTCAAATTTTAAATATTTTACAAATCTGTACAAGCTGGTTATTTAAAAAAATATATTGTATTTTTATCTTTTGTAGATTTTTTACGACGGCTTTCTGTAAGTCCGTGGGGATCACATTTATAATGTCCAGTGGAATCAACACGGTTCACTGACTAAAGTGACATAAGTCCAAAGTTTGAAGGCTAAGGTCGGAGTCCGAAGACGGAATAGTGAAGGCTAAATTTTTAATTTTTAATTTTTTTTTTTCAATTTTGAAGTCCGAAGTCTGAAATCTTAAGTTCGAAGTCTGTAGTCCCGAATTCAAAATTCCGAAGACGGAAGTCGGAAGTCTTCAGTCTGAAGTCTAAACTCGGAAATCAAAAGCCTAAAATCATGATGACGGAAATTAGAAGTCCGAATCGGAAGTTCGAAGACAGAAGTCGAGAGTCTGAAGTCGAAAGTCTTAAGTCCAAAGTCTGAACTCTTTTAAGTTGGAAGTCAGAAGTATGAGCTTTGAAGTCCATACTCTAAAGTCCGAAATCTGATATCTGAAGTCTGAAGTTCAAAATCGGAAGTCGACGTCTAAACTTTACTGTTGTAAAGCGTAAAACACACCAACGCGATTGACCGCGACGTCGCGCGCGACATTTGGTTTTTCAAACACACAATTTGATAATTGCAAAAACATACCAGCGTATACACAAGCGCGATAGGCCACGCGATCGTTTTCAAAACGGCTACATTGTCGCGGATGTCGCGCCTCACATGTCGCGTTGGACGTCGCCTTGGTCGTCGTGCCGATGTATAGACAATCACGCGATTTTCGCGTGTCTCCTCGCTTGCCTAAAAAGGACTGTCACACACCATCTGTCACGTGGATCACATCACGACCCCGAATATTGATCAAAACGGGACGAGGTCTTGACGCAATCTACTATAAACGTGTACATCGTGTAAGGGGATTGTGGGGAGCGTTATAGAGCTTGAGGAAAAGAAAGATCCTGACAAAACGTTGAAAACGCAGTGATACCCTTAACAGTATCGGAACTGTACCTCTGATGAAGGGACTGAGGAAGGGCATTTGAATGATCTTCGTCACTGGTAACATCTCCAGGCATATTAACAGTGACAACAGTGCCACATTCAGCACTATTTGGCGGAGTAGCTACAGTGATAATTTCATCATCATTAGAGTTATCATGGGTTGGTTCCACAGGAATAGGGACCCTTGGTCTGGCTTTTCCTTTAGTTTGCCTTTTCCAGCTTTGAAACCAGACTTGGATCTTCCTCTAACCATGTTGACTGCCAGGGATGAAATGAAACTGACATAATCTCTCCACCATTTATAGATCGTAGCGAAGATGCATCATTACCGAGAAGGTTTACTTTTAAACTGCCAGCACGTGCGGCAAACGTATTAGGAACGTGTTAACAAACGCCGTGAATGGGCTAAGAACGTGCTATGCCATATATGAACGTGATGGACGTGTAACAGACGGCGTGGTCGTTATGAGGGCGGTGTAAGAACGCCAATGCAAGCCATTTGACCGTGTGTACTATATTCATCAAAGTTCAGAACGCACTAAGGCCGGGGCGAACGTGGTATAGACGTCGTATAAATGTGTTTCAAGACTAGATCCGACGTCCTCTTCACGTTTTGAAAAAAATATTGGAACGTGGACTACATGCCAGGATCTACCTGACAAATCGTGACAGTGTGACAGCCTAATCGCGCTCGCGATCGTGTTCGCGTTGGTGTGTTTTGCACTTTACTTGCAAAGTCACAGTCGTCTCTAGTTCTATTTAATTAATTATTAAATGGTTCGAGTTTAGCAAATTTAGCGTCACATTTAGTGGGAGTCTTGTCAATAATACCACACATACTGTCAATGATGCCTGATTACCATATTCACTGGCAACTTTATTATAATTATTATCAACATAAGTCTACTGAAAGCCAAGCGCGTTTCTATATTCTCGAAATGTTGTCAAGCACTGCACCGGTCAACAGTCTTCCCTAAACCTCCTCCAGTTCACACACCCCCTTTATTTAATTTTCACCTTCACATCCAATAGATACAGTAAACATATACAGCTTGTACTTACCATTGTTGAGGGAGGGGAGGCGTTCCAAGCATCATTCCACTTCATATTCTCCGCGACTGTCAAGTAGCACTGGTCAGTCTGAGCCAGGTATGTAGCTGCTATTTTCTGAAAAATATCACGTCAGTTATTCATTTTATTTACGATTAAAACGGCGTGTCACCTTACCCTTAAACGGGCATGTCAATTTACACTTAAACGGGCGAGTCACCTTAAACCTTAACGAGCGAGTCAACTTACACTTGAACGGACGAGTCAACTTACACTTAAACGGGCGAGTCAACTTACACTTAAACGGGCGAGTCAACTTACACTTAAACGAGCGAGTCAACTTATACTTAAACGAGCGAGTCAACTTACACTTAAACGGGCGAGTCAACACACACTTAAACGGGCGTGTCAACTTACATTTAAACGGGCTAGTTACTTACAATTAAACGGGCGTGTCGCATTACTCTTAATTCTGTTCGCTGCATATAAATTATATTATCGTTTTCGTTCTCATGTTATTTAACATTTTCATCGTATGTTTCATGAGTTGGCCTCGACACAGTGCAACCAAAAGCGAAGACATACAGCAGTAACTTGTAAGGCTTGTAAGACAGCGAATAAGTGTGTGAAATTAAAAAAAAATCATTTCAATTTGATATTATTAAAAAAAAACTCTATTTACTGAAATTATCTTTTTAACCTTTTTCAGTGCGGAGATCGAATTTAGACGTCAGAATGTCATATCTGTGCAGCGCTAGAAAAACTGGCCATCACAGAGACACTCCTGAACAGCGTCCCTTATTCATTTTATCGATTTGCGCCTATAGAAATCTTATTCAGCTCATGTATGAATACAGCAAACATGAAACATTGAACCGATGCTGTTTCAATATTAGTCCAGATTCAATAATAATATTATATAATACTTTGATTGTATTGCCAAAGTGACATCACTTCACATGACCTATAATATTCTGTTTTACCATGATTACATAATTAATTTAATCATCACAATACACAAGACATATATCATCATTAATACATTTTCGTGTTCACAATAAAGTTGTTATTCGTATAATAGGTGTGGTGTTCAATGCTTACGCTTTGATAGTCAACATCAGCAATAAGTATTATATGGCCGTCTTCATTCCTTTTGATGTACAGCTGTGTCATATCTTTATAGCTTTTGTAGATGTCTTCTATTCTGCCATCATCGTCTAAGATACTATAATGCTGTTTAAAGATACCATTTATACCAGTAAGTTTATTTATATGCATCCAACACGTATATATATCCATTTTATTATATCTATATCAATATAGATAGATATATATATATAGATGTAATATAAAAATATATAGAGAGATATAAATTATAAATGTAGATATAGATGTAGATATAGAGACATAACTGCAGATATAGATATATAATTATAGATACATATATACTGTGCCCATATAGATACAAGAAATAATGCTAATAAATAAGGATTATTTATTTTAAGTGCTTACCTTGGTAATGTCATCCCTGTCACCAATCTGAAATGATAAATGGTACAAAACATTGCCTTAACAGAATCATGATGATGAAAATATTATACATTAACATCTGGAATTATTATGTAATAACTGTTTTCAAACCTGGTATGTAGTTTTATCAGTCTGTCGTGAGAGTGTGGGTGTTGTCAATAATTGTATTTAAAAACGCATCTATTTTCCGTTTTATAAAGTTTTTAATATCAGGGACAAAAATGATACACGAACACAATTTATTGAGCAATAAGTATTTTTAAACACATTATTACATTATTTCAATTGCCCTACCACGGCATTCTAAGCCGGGAATGGAGAGTTATAAATAATTGTTGATCAAGCTCAGACCAATTATCATGGTAGGCCTATACAATCCTACTAACTGGGCACACAACGTTATTGCAACGTTAATTCAAGACGTTGATTCAACGTCGCAATTACGTCATGTGGCCAGTGAGTATAATCAGTCAGTTGTGACCGAGCTGTTGATTAATACGAGGGATCCTAATTATATTCGGATGTTAAAAGCCTCGGAGTTCTACAGTCTTAGCTGTGAAAAAGGCATCGGCCTTCGGCCTCGACCTTTCCACAGCTATGAATGTAGAACTCCTCGGGACTTATCGCAGCTATACCTTATACTTACGTCACATTGTGATTTAATGTCAGTAATGTAGATGGCACCACAGATGACGACAAGCAGCAGCAGAGCCGTGCTGACAGAAGCCCAACAGGATGAGATCACGTGTCCACTTGATTTACACCCCACCTGGTGACATATACCATAGTTAGATCCATTCAAAACAACTATTAATAGTCAGATAATCAGATGTGTGAAATGAAGAAACATTTTAATTTTATATAATATTGATGACATTATATAATAAATGATGTTTTCGCATGTGAGGGTAAGTTACCATGGTTACTGTGTTAAAATAATCCCAGGAGGTGTGTCCAATCGGCACACTGGTGCACTGTGTAGGCTAAACCTATCAGACAGCCACACTGATGACATGTTTCACAGTAATGAATGGATTCCATAACGATAGCATAACGATAGCATAATTTCTATTTAATTCTACAATATTTGATATGTTGCTAGTTGCTAACTGACGATTCCACATACGAAAGCTCAATAGCAGGGATAGATTCAATGGTTTTGATAAATGTATAATATTCAATAACCGTCAGAAAGTGCTCATTGTAATGTCAAACACACGTTGAAAAAGTTACCATCATCGAAAAACACACATTGCAATGGGCTAACAATTGAATACGATACACATTTCGTATTACAACAATCAGTCTATTAACAATAATAATATGTTATATTAACCCTTTCCGTGAGAGGACCGTCTGTAGAAGTCAGACTCTGACGTCTAAAGACTTCCCCCCCCACTGAAAGAATTACATTTTTTATAATATTCATATAGACCCATAACACAGATATTCAAATAAATCAAAAAGAGCTAACTAAGACATACAGTATATGATGATTTCACATTGAAAAACCCTTTGGTCTGAAATATTATTGACATTCCAGAGCGAACGTCACCAAAAAACATTTAAAATTCAGTTTAGCATTAAGATTAAGATTTGAGAAAAATAATATTTTATTTAAAAATGTTTTTTAAAGTTAAAGTAGACGTTACAATCTAACGTCCTTGACACATTGTAGCGATGACAGTCATTATGTTAAAAACAACAAATTAAAACAAATATTAACTAAACCAAATAATATGTTCTATCAACATGTAATTGAACACGCATGTGGAGTGTAATATAACGTGCGTAACCATATCATACAAAGTGGTACCAACATGTGATCAATAATAAAGAGATAAATGAACCTGCCTTCTGCTAGCGTTACTCACACTCCGCTGAGCACATCTTTCACAGCATAACGTTCACAATGTTTTGCACTACATTTAATTTATTTGGTGGTATAATCAACAATTTTTGTTTAATTCGTAGCGGATTATAATTATAATATAGAGCATTTATAGTGGGTAATTCCATAAATATAGTATCAGATCGCAACATATGTACGATTAATATGTGTATGAACACTAGTAAAGTTGCATTAAAGTTCGCCTATTCCTCTATACTACCATTACGTAAGTGACAGAAACGTGCTAAACTATTTCGAAAAACGTGTAACATTATCTTTTTATTTGTGCTTTGATTATTTTGAAAAATATTATTATAATGTAATTAAAAAACAAAATGACGTTATAATAACCGATGTTATAATAACATTTCACGTTAGCTCAGGTATTCACTGGTATACATTACTGTGAAACATGCTTGCTGAAGTTAAATCCGTCCAATTACAGTGGTATATTCCACTAAATGACATAATCAGCGAATCCTTGCGTGAATAGTTTTATCCAAAGACATATAATAAAAAAATCAAAGGCGAATCCACTATTAAACGAAAGGGGTTTATACCACTATAACCCCCCCCCCCCCCTGACAAACATTTTGTATGTTGGTAATACCGTGTCACACCAACAAACACCACTCTGGCAGCAATTATTCACTAACGTTAAATACCTGGCAAAATATATTTGTTCCTGATTTATTGCATGGCAATGTTATGTATCTGTTGCGGATTCATGACAGTTAACTATTTGTTACAGCCAATAATGGTACTCTGTATGTATACTGTTTCAATGCATCATTTAGTCTCGCTATCCACTAAAATTATTCTGATAACATTTAATTTACAATACAGACGAGGTCTACTACTTAATCAGCGCATATTTTCTGAAAAAAAACCTTGTTTACAGACCCTATTATAAACCGTTGGGAACGGACTATGGCACTCAGATATAGTATAAATTAAATAAAAAGATTATTTTCAGCTGCATTGCCTTATTTGACACAGAAAACATAGGTAGGATCCCTTAAACGTAACATTATCTAAGATATTACCGAAGTTATAACCAAAAATGACATATCTGGCAATACCAGAACAAAGCTAGCTGCGATGGTCGTCAAAAAAAGCACTTCAACGTCCACAGCATCCGTCTATATCTGTTTCACCTGTGTGCTAATTTTAATTGTCCTATAACATCGTTCATAGGCCTACTGTTACACATATGGTCTCACCACCCTGAATAAGCCGAAATCCAAGGAGGTAAATGAAATCACCACTCAAAATATTTTGAAGGCTGCTGTTTCAACCTCTGGTGATTATACAAAAAATACAGATAAGTTATAGTTTTGTGGATATTTAATAAGCTTGTTTCTTTCATGCAGGTTATCAGATATAACTGTTTCATGATAGTCTCTCTTGGATACAGTTAGTATGTGCCAGGTATGTGCCAGAGAGCATGACTATTAGCCTAATTGGCCCCAAAATGCTTCACTTGACTCAGGTGCTAATGAGTACCTGGTAGGACAAAGATGGCAATGTGTATGATAAGCTCAATGCTCCGAAATGGCTGCAGGACTGTAGGGCCTACTGTAGCTCTCCGTTGAGTTGAAATGGCACACGAATGAACAGGTCCAGTGACGAGGGGGTAAACATGTAAAAATCGGATGAAATAATTTATATCAGACTACAAGCCTGTATCTTTACCTTTTAATATATATGTTTTATAAAGTGAAAATTGCAGTTAACGACTGAAAGTGATACTACTGTGTCAATTTAAATTGATCTTCAAAATGAATGATGTCAGCGTGGGGACCGCCATTAGACGTCATAATTTGACGTCATTGTGACGTCTAATGTCGATCGCCGCACTGACAAACTCTAATATTTGATTTGTAAAACTCAAAGTGTAAGATTCCATACCTTTCTTGTGGTGAGTTGTGCATGTTCCAGGTCTTTGGATGTCATGATGCTGAAGCAGTTTGGAAACACAACTGTTTTGATTCTTCTAAGGCTTTCTGATCAGCTCTGATTGGTGAGTAGCTCCCAATGATGAAACTCAATAAACTCCACTTTGATATATCCTGAAGTGACCTTCATGATTTGTCAATCACCCTCTCTTACGCTAACCAAACATTTACACGATGTTGTGCTGACACCACGTGACGTTGGCACAACATGTAGACAGTGTTGGGTGTCGTCTTGGTTGAACTTTGTGGTAGCCCCTTGACATGGTTTATGTGTAGATACGTCACTGCATTGTATGTATGGGGATGCTGCATTTGTAATTAATGGGATCATTAGTAATTAATGGGACCCTACCATTAATCTGTATAAACTGAAAAACTTGTCTCAATGCTGAGTCAAAGTCAGCATAGGGTGCATTATGGTACGCCGACAGCTAACTCACACAGTTTGTTAGTTAGCAAACCATAGCGACCGAAATGATTTGATGACAAATCAGAGTTAATCCGTGGAGTACATTACTTGTAGCCTACTATTTTGGCTCTTTGTATTTGATGCTTGGAAGAGAATTGCGAAACAAAAATAGTCAGGCTAATAAACATATAAATAAAATTATAGGAATAATCGTCGTGCTGTATCGTCGTGCTGTATCGAAATAGTGTTTCAACTCACAAAGCACAACACGTGTGCTTTATGTTGGTTCAATGTTGGGCCATCTTCACAGACGGTGTACCATCACTAATCTAACGTAGACAAACTAAGGGTATCTACTGGGGTAGCTAGCTAGAGCGTGGCTTAATCCGCACAAATGTCAAGTTAAATGTGCCACCTTCCCCCAATAAATGGGCTATAAATTAGATCTTGTCGACAGCTACGTTATCTTGAATTTTGTTGAAATGTCAGTGAGCTTCGCTGACCCAGCGGAAATAATTGAGATAAATATCAATTTAACCCTTACAGCGAGGGGATCAAATTTAGACGTCAGAATGTGACGTCTGTAGACGTCAGAATCTGACGTTTAAAGTCGATACCCGCAATATAGGAGTGTTATTATTTACAATGGCCGTAGACCTATAACATAGGTATTCAAATAAAGCAGAAAGAGCTAACTAAGATATTTATGATGATCTGAAATCAAAAAAAACTTTTGTCTCCATGTTTTGTATCATTATAGTTCAGCGTTCAAGGTTAGTAGCCATCATGTCACACGTTTCTCTGTCACAAACCTCATCATGTCACACGTTTCTCTGTCACAAACCTCATCATGTCACACGTTTCTCTGTCACAAACCTCATCATGTCACACGTTTCTCTGTCACAAACCTCATCATGTCACACGTTTCTCTGTCACAAACCTCATCATGTCACACGTTTCTCTGTCACAAACCTCATCATGTCACACGTTTCTCTGGCAAAAACCTCATCATGTCACACGTTTCTCTGTCACAAACCTCATCATGTCACACGTTTCTCTGTCACAAACCTCATCATGTCACACGTTTCTCTGTCACAAACCTCATCATGTCACACGTTTCTCTGGCAAAAACCTCATCATGTCACACGTTTCTCTGTCACAAACCTCATCATGTCACACGTTTCTCTGTCACAAACCTCATCATGTCACACGTTTTTCTGTCACAAACCTCATCATGTCACACGTTTCTCTGTCACAAACCTCATCATGTCACACGTTTCTCTGTCACAAACCTCATCATGTCACACGTTTCTCTGTCACAAACCTCATCATGTCACACGTTTTTCTGTCACAAACCTCATCATGTCACACGTTTCTCTGTCACAAACCGCATCATGTCACACGTTTCTCTGTCACAAACCTCATCATGTCACACGTTTCTCTGTCACAAACCTCATCATGTCACACGTTTCTCTGTCACAAACCTCATCATGTCACACGTTTCTCTGTCACAAACCTCATCATGTCACACGTTTCTCTGTCACAAACCTCATCATGTCACACGTTTCTCTGTCACAAACCTCATCATGTCACACGTTTCTCTGGCAAAAACCTCATCATGTCACACGTTTCTCTGTCACAAACCTCATCATGTCACACGTTTTTCTGTCACAAACCTCATCATGTCACACGTTTCTCTGTCACAAACCTCATCATGTCACACGTTTCTCTGTCACAAACCTCATCATGTCACACGTTTCTCTGGCAAAAACCTCATCATGTCACACGTTTTTCTGTCACAAACCTCATCATGTCACACGTTTTTCTGTCACAAACCTCATCATGTCACACGTTTCTCTGTCACAAACCTCATCATGTCACACGTTTCTCTGTCACAAACCTCATCATGTCACACGTTTCTCTGTCACAAACCTCATCATGTCACACGTTTCTCTGTCACAAACCTCATCATGTCACACGTTTCTCTGGCAAAAACCTCATCATGTCACACGTTTCTCTGTCACAAACCTCATCATGTCACACGTTTCTCTGTCACAAACCTCATCATGTCACACGTTTTTCTGTCACAAACCTCATCATGTCACACGTTTCTCTGTCACAAACCTCATCATGTCACACGTTTCTCTGTCACAAACCTCATCATGTCACACGTTTCTCTGTCACAAACCGCATCATGTCGCACGTTTCTCTGTCACAAACCTCATCATGTCACATGTTTCTCTGTCAAAAACCTCATCATGTCACACGTTTTTCTGTCACAAACCTCATCATGTCACACGTTTCTCTGTCACAAACCTCATCATGTCACACGTTTCTCGGTCACAAACCTCATCATGTCACACGTTTCTCTGGCAAAAACATCATCATGTCACACGTTTTTCTGTCAAAAACCTCATCATGTCACACGTTTCTCTGGCAAAAACCTCATCATGTCACACGTTTTTCTGTCACAAACCTCATCATGTCACACGTTTCTCTGTCAAAAACGTCATCATGTCACACGTTTCTCTGTCAAAAACCTCATCATGTCACACGTTTCGCTATCAAAAACCTCATAATGTCACACGTTTCTCTGGCAAAAACATCATCATGTCACACGTTTCTCTGTCAAAAATCTCATCATGTCACACGTTTCTCTGGCAAAAACCTCATCATGTCACACATTTCTCTTTAACAAAATTGCTACATTGCTACATTAAATTGCTACATTACAGATTTTAATTTTCACCCGCTTGAAGTTGTGTCCCGCTAGCGCGACCCACAACTTCAAGTGGTTGAAAATTAATTTTTTTTTTAAATAATTTGAAACCAAATGTTTGCAAACCTTGATGTCTAAGCACTCATTTCATTCCCAATAGCTATATTTCAACCTGTTAAATAAAGATAATTAAAAACGATAATAGTCGTGCTTAGCGGTGAAGGGTTACAGTATATTAGATTTACCACGTTTCTCCGTCACAGTCGCTATTAACGCGGTGAAAGGGTTAAACGAATGTGAAGCGCCTCTGAGCTCTAGTTGCCGAGCAGTTTGGTGCAGATTTCACTAACGCATCGTAACGTATCATACATTTACCAAACGCATAACGTAGCTTACCTTTTATTCACATTTAATCGTGTGTTATAAATCAGATATATTCCCCCGTTTAGTCGTGATTAATCCGTTTTATTAGGTGATCAAATCACTGCTATGTATAGTATAAAGCCCGAGGAGCTCTACATTCTTAGCTGTGGAAAAGGCCGAGGCCGAAGGCCGAGGCTTTTTCCACAGCTAAGAATGTAGAGCTTTCCGAGGGTTTTAACTGACTTAAAACACATCCGACCATAATGAGGATCCCTCATAATCAACAGCTCCGTCACACCTGACTCATTATAGCACCATATGCTTACCATGATAATTGTTCTGTACTTGATCAACAATAACTCTCCATTCCCGGCTAAGAATGTAGTGGTCAGACAAAGAAAATAATGTAGTGGTGTGTTTTAATAGAAATACAATGAGTGCACATCAAGAGTATACACATCAAGACTTGCAATTGTTGGGTCTCAAATTAAACAAATGTGTGTATTTTTCGCACAACGTACATGTAGATTGATTATTGTAAATACATTTATGGTACTAGTTAACATGTTAAAATATTATTACATATCAAAATATATCACAAAGAAACCATTATTGTTAATCTTCCATCGTAATTTGTTATTGATATTTTTATTTTTGCAAAGGTTATGGCAAAGGATTAGCACACAGTTGACCTAGATAAGGGTGAACATCCTAGATTCACCTTCACATGTGGCCTTATAACGTGACAACCATATCTGACTAAATGTACATGTCACAATGACACAATGCATGGCCACAATAACACAAAGACATCCATAATATACCGTTGACAAAGTACGCGACAATAGCAACAAGGACGAGCCCTTGATAAAATAAATTTTGAGCCCAAGTAGGCTAAACGGCGACCTTGGTGGTCCAAATGATAGCAACCGCTTTACGTTTTAATATGGGTCTGGTGAACCTTTTTCTAAATATGTATATACACTTCTATTTTGTTCGTTCTTTTTTATTTATCGTATAGCCACGTAAGTCATTTTCTTCTTCTTTTTCCTTGTAAATCATATCTCACAAATAACTAATATGAATAACAACGTAACACATATGTGTTTCAAGACGATGCTATATAATCAGGTGGCTTAATCTGATTATCGTTACCTGGCGGATAAAAGCACCAAATTAGCGCAGGAGCCTTCTTGGTATTTTAAACATGTTGATGTAAAACGCAAAAAATCTAAAATGGTCGCCCTCATGATATCATTCCCCAGATCATATTAGTGGGCTTGAAAAAGTTAAATTATGGGACTGATCTTTAAAATCGTGATATAAGTATACAATTTGCCACACATTATCTATAAATATTGTTGTTCACAAGACAGTTTTCAAAATGGCGGCCGAATCGGTCATTTTCCATAATGATGTATTTGACCAAAAAATATTTTAGATATTGAATTATTGGTAAAATCTAAGAAAACCGCCATTTGTGAAGGGCCAAGCAATAAATTGATGTCATTTTCGACATAATGGGAGCATATTCCTAATGTTGGCATCTACCATTTATGATTTTCAACGAATACGCTCCAACGAGTGGCACGATGCTGGGCATAAGAGAAACAAAATGGCCACAATAGGGCCATTAACAGGCACGCCCCACACGGATTAATTTTAGATATGCTAGAAACCAAAATTACAGCCAGATGGCACATGGCCGTCACATGGCCACAAATCGAGATAGATAAATGATTTTGTTGTATACCATATAATTTTCAGGTATGGCCGACATTATGGCATTGTCAGAAATGATTCTAGATGACGAAATGCGGGATGGTGGCTATTAGACAGACATAATACGAGCCAATTTTCTATGTATTGTTAAAATAGATAATAATACAAACAGTTTTTTGGGGGGTTTGTGGTTATTCAAGGTCCTACTTGTGAGAATAGAAGCCGGCTTTTTAGCTTAGTCTTTGAACTTTTCTCACAAGTCTGACACACGACCATCTGGTGAGGTTGAGTCAAACCGGTTCATTTACACATAATTTTCAGTTGTGCAAACATAATCAGTCCTATCCAGTTGATAAGCGTCGTCTTTGTACGCCAAGATTATAGTTTCAGGTCGCTCATTGAGACTCTTTATTGGTATGGAAGTTGTGTGAGTTTCGATGAATTGTTAAACCCATGCTTCTGATGATGAGCTATGCCATGTGAACAGCCCACCGGACACACGACGTTGTTGCGACGTTTAATCTACGTCGCAATAACGTCGTGTGTCCGGTGGGAAGGGATATATATATTCCAGTCTTTTACAACAATGGAAGACAAAATGTTGATATCAACTATCATTAGTTCTAGGTGTAAAGGCGCGTGTAGTGTCCTCAAATTGTTGATGATGTTGCTTAGTTGCTTCTTTGTAGGCTCTCCGGACCCAGTTAAAGCTCCATTCATTTAATTTTTGTAGATTAGCGAGGAGAAGAACTTGAACAATTTGAGTTATTCCTGTTAAAAATACCACCATGTGTCTAAAAGTTTGCCTCGACATTTAAAACGTGCAGCATATCAAGCCATCGTGTGGTAAAAATAGGATATATTCACGTGATATAACCGTTTTTCCTTTGTCCGTTCAGCATCAAGCTCGCTTCTCAAAACACGTGCTGCTAGATGGGTTAGAAGAGAAAACGTGGACAAAAATACTCAGAATTTAAGTCTTTATTGTATAAAACATTAGTTATTAGTTATATAGGTTTTAGTTGGGAAACCATCGGAGCACACGTGTTTTGTGCAGAGAAAGGGATATGACACAGAAAAAGAAAGTCACGATTTTAGCATGTGATAATGGCTTTCCAGGGCTGGACACACCTTTTGATATAATATTGGCTGGAAACAAGAATATATTACATGGCATCTCAAGTATGCTGTTAATGATGAGATTAAAAATGTATACTTATCGAGTGTGATCAACATAATAACTCGTTATTTACGGAATACACAGTATGTAATTGGTTTGTAATAAATATGGCACAACCGTGTCTAGGTTATGTATTAACTGATTAATGTAAGGTGGGTCATGTAGATTGAATTAATGAGGTAGCTTTGAATTACGATATTTATTGTATAATTTTTGAACGCACTAAAAAATGAGCTGGTTATTGTGGAACCCTTTGGACCTACAATGACTTTACATTATTACTTATGACTCAGCCAGCACAGATTCTATCAAAGCAAATGCCAAGCTACTTTTACACTACTTCCTTTTGAGGAGGTGATGTCTTGCACAGTAGCTGATGTTCAAAACCCACCTCTTTTACCTGGTAAAGCCAAACTTAAAAAAAACTATTTGGCGACAGTTCCAGGGAGATGATCGTATGAACTCAACAGTCATGGACTGATTGAACCCTGACAAACAACTGCCAAAAAAAAACAAGAAGTCAGCAAGTCCAGAAATATTGTTACTCGCGTAACGCGTTAGGACACTTAGGACATGGACGTTCTAGCGACTTGGCCAGAATTCGATTTTACTGGTCCCAAATGGCCACTGATATCAAGAGATATAATATTGCGAGTTGTCTTACATGTATCTGCCACAAAAGTTTGCGATGGTGAGGTTGGTAACGTTTTAGTCATAACAGACCATTTTACCCGTTATGCGATTGCTGTGCCGTCCAAGAATCAAACCGTCAAGTCAAGACTACAGCGCCTGCCTTAGGCCCTATTTGACAACTTCATCAGTCGTTATATTTATCCTAGCAGACTCCATAGTGATCAGGGATTTTGAGTCTGCAGTCATCAAGGAGTTGCGCAATTTAGCGCGACCAACTAAATCTCGAACAACGCCGTACAACCCAGCTGGTAGCGGATAATGAGAGAGATTCAATCGTACACTAATAGACATGTTGCTAGACATGCCACTAGACACACATCCACAGGTTATTCTTCCTAATGTATGCAAGTCATTATAGTCATAGATGTATATCTGGGGCTAGATTTGCCTAGTGGTAGTGGTGGAAATATGATACAATAGATAACAGGCCTGAGACAGAGATAGGCCGATTCTTTTAGAGCAGTTAACTCGGTCATAGCTAGACCTCAAATCAAACAGAAACATCAGTTTGACACAATAGAGAAAAAGTTTACGATAAGGCCTGGTGATTTAATATTAGTTCGGAAAGGTGCGTTTGTCGGTAACTCCCGCCTATAACATTAAACGTGAAATACCATTGACTTCTAATAGCCAATCAGATAAGCTGTCAAGGTCACTTTCACAATATAGTACATTGACCAGAGACAAATAGTCACCCTGAGAGGCGGTCCTCTGTGAAAGGGAAGTATACCTTTGTCATCATTAATTCTGCAACCTTTCAATCCCGACTTTACAGTTGGATCATCTACTACAAGCCTATGATTATCCCTGACAAAAACCCTTATACGTGGATAATTAACCCGTGTGCTGCTAGACCCGTATATAGACGGTTTCAAGCATGTTTTAGATCAATGGAAATATGATTAAATTTTATAAAAAAATGTTTTTCGTAGATGCCCAGTTAACAGTTTAATCGAAGAATTCAATTACGGAGATATTTATGTGTTCATAGTTATAAATATTTTTCGCCATGCGAAGCTGGAAATTGCGTTAGGGGTTTCAGCTTCGAATCAACAAAATATAGAATCAAACAACTCAGCAGCTCAGGGGATGAGTCAACAAAATTTGGGAACTGTCAGCTTCAATTTTAGCAAATTTGAATATTTTCACCATCATCCGACAATAACTTCAAGATATTTATTATTTCTAATACATTATTTGGCCGTTGAAATGTTAAAGGGACTGGCCCAGGCTAAAATCATCAAAAAATCGTTGATTTTATTTTGGCTTCTTAATATGACCATATGATGTAAACGTGTCCATAGACTAGAACTGCAAAAGTTTATTTTTTCTGCTGCGCATTCACCAGTTAGGCTAGATATAGAGACGAAATTCCTGATTTGTAATTATTGACAACCATGTCAAAAATTTTAAATACGGGAATTTCGTCTCTATATCTAGTCTAACTGGTGAATGCGCAGCAGAAAAAATTAAAAACTTTTGCAGCTCTAGTCTATGGACATGTTTACATCATATGGTGATATTAAGAAGCCAAAATAAAATCACCGATTTTTTATGATTTTAGCCTGGGCCAGTCCCTTTAATGGTTGATATAATACAATAAGAATATATGACATGACCTGAGGGTTTACCACTTGAGCTTATTAGAGTATCACATGGGGTCATTCACAGACCTTCCCTGTCAAATCCTCCATATACTATGCCATTGATAACTCTAATGTGAAAAGTCAATTAGGAGGTAGTATTTCCTGAAATCACTCGACCACCCAAATGACCTGTCACTATACCTCTCATTAGTCACCCCTACCTATCACCTTACACTGGTTACCCCTGGTGTCTCACTGGGCGGGGGCCCTAGTGCAGTGGTTGAAGTCACCTGTTCGGAAAGTCATAGATCGTGGGTTCAAACCCCACTCTTCCCTTCATGTTTCAAAGAGAAAAAATGTTTCTTCACCATTCATTCTTAAAGATGCAATATTGTGGGGGGCATCCGTGACCGTGAGGTAGCGTGCTCGACCGCAAAATCTAGTGTCTGAAGGGCAGTATCATCTCATTCATCGCACAGTCCTCAGGATGTTCTCCTGGCCCGGTTTAGCCTATATGTGCACAGCGGTGGCATAATACCCCATTCATTCATTCATTCATTCATTCATTCATTCATTCATTCATTCATTCATTCATTCATTCATTCATTCATTCATTCATTCATTCATTTATATACTGTCTCGCTATAACCTACATTTACAAACAGATGTCATTTACAAGGCTAATCATTAATGGAGACCATTTGTTCTTCCTAAATTTAAAAATAGTGAAGGTTATGTGATAACCGGCCTAGGCCTAGCCGTGTCGTCCCGTGGATTGATCTATTTGCTATACCCGAAAAATTCAACATGCCGGTGACTAAGTGCGATCTCGACCCCAAGGTTCGAAAAATACCCATAACTTTTTTATGACGGTGCGACCTCTGAGCTGAGCATGCGGGCATGGGACTAAAATGTTGCTGATTCTAAATAACTATTTTTGACCGGATTATTACCCGATATATTCATATATGACAGGTCAAAGAAATGTCCCACGATTTTGTATGCGGTCAATCTGTGGCTGAAACCTGTTTCACCCACTGGGCCTAGGCCCATCCAAGACCATCTCACGACTGGCCTACGATCATCCGGCAACCGTTGTACGCTCGAGGACTTACGTTTTGAAAAATAATCAGTTATGTAATTTATTTAGAAAACAATAAGTGTTTTTTTATATAGATTTGTCAGGTGGTAGTAGGAGCGTGACTAGGCTGATGTGACAGAGGTAGTGTCATGATCATTTACAGTGTAGTTATCTATACATGCAAATTTCTCAATCACGATATCAGACAACAAAACCTCCCTTGGTGGGCGAATGCGTAATAGGTCAATATCTAGAAATACTCAGCATGCTATATCTGATCATTGTGGTAGCTGTGCTTTCATAACAGCCTATGAAAAATCCCTCCTAGTAATCTGCATCACTAGCGAGAGGGTGTTTCTAAGTGATCAGGTATATGATACCACATACAAGCAACAGACTGTTTATAATATCGTTGCCTCGGAGCTAAAGGATCCTATCTGACACTCGTTAGAGTGGCAGATAGGATCATTTAGCTCCGAGGCGACGATATGTTTCATTGTTTTTTTGGTATTTTTTACCTTCTATAAATATACAAGTAAAAACATACATTCCTTTTTTCAGATATTGTTATAAACTTATCATTGTTATTTCAAAAATGTTGTTAAATACTAACTTGTTAAACATTAACACAAGGCTATGTACCTATATGACGTCACTATGAATGAAGATTAATTTCCCACTGGGCTTAACCTTTTAGTGCCGGGAGCGTCTTCAGACGTCAGATTCTGACGGCTAAGGAAGTTCAAAATCGATCTCCGCAATGAAAGAGTGAAAAATGTATAATGGCTTTAGGCCCATAACATAAGTATTTAATTGAAGTGGAAAATGCCAACTAAGACATTTATAATTATTTCAAATTAATAAAAACCTTTTGGTCTCTTGGTTTAAGTAAAATTTGCACATACCTTTAAAGGTTGCGTACCGTGGATTGGTATTACTTAACCACTGTTGACAGTTCACCCTTTCAACGACTGTCAACACCTTATAGGTCAGGTCATTGCACCGTAATAAATGCTATTGCTTGATCAATTAATTGTGGACTGTCATCCCCTGCTGAGATAGAACCTGATAAATGATGATGATCCCAATGATGACCTTTATAATTTGATGACCAAGGCCTCACGTCTTAGTCGTTCCGTTCCTATTCTGAAACAATTACATATATGTAGGTTTCTTGACAAGTTTCGCATTCTTTTAAAATATGCACAATAACTTTCCGAACCCTAAACAGTTTAGCCTATATGTGCACAAAGGTGGCATAAAGCCCGATTCATTTCATTTCATTTCCGAACCCTAAAAGACAACCAACCTACACATATCTGGCTGATTTACTTGTTCGACTAAATTGCTCAAAATATCAAATTCAAATAGATTTGTTGTCACCCGTATAAAAACAAGACTGAGTCAAGAGCTTTATCTATATCTGGCCCAGCCTTATATCATGCTTATGGAACGCCCTGCCTGTGCCCATACGTAATGCCCACATTTTTTCGGAAATTACTTAAATCTCACCCATTTGATCTGGCTTTACCACCCCAGTTCTTCGGTAACGCGGCTCTCTGTTGACAAACGTGCTATATCTGACGTCTATATAGGTGTCAGATCCTGACGACTAAAGTCGATCCCTGCACTGTAAGAGTAAAAATAGTTATAATGACCGTAAACCCATACCATAGGTATTCAAATGAAACAGAAATATCTTACTAAGACTTTCATGATGATTTCAAATAAAAAAAAAACTTTAATCGACATGTTTTATACATAAATAATTCAGCGTCGCAAGGGTTAATATGATACATCTTGATCATGTACTATAACATACCATGGCCTGATTCAGTAGCAGACCCTCACACAGTGGACGATCAACACATAAATCATCAACCAGTGGAATATAAACCACCAAGCAGATCTTAACCTTTACAACACGGAAATATTTTTGAATAAACCATGGAAATCATAAGGTTTTTTTTTAATTCGAGATCATAATAAATGTCTTAGTATAATATATCTTTCCGCTTCATTTGAATACCTATATGTTATGGGTCGGCGGCCATTATAAATCTTTAATTCTTTCAGTGCGGAGAATTAAATTTATACCAAGGTCACATTAACTTGTTCGCATGTTATTCGCCGATTTCTCGGCCAATTCGGAACTGATATTTTTATGAAATTTCGAAAGGACTATTTTCGAATCACCCGCCAAATACATCCAAAAAAATCCGATAGTTCAAAAGTAAGATTATTTGACATGTACTAATTTTCTAATTACGACGTCCCTCTATTAACCTATTAAACTGGTTAAATTTCGTTAAATTCGTTTCAAGTCATTGCAATACATGCCAGATGGTTTACCTTTTGAATTATACACGGTATTTCTATACACATTATTTGGCTGGTGACTCCAACATAGTCCTTGCAAATTCATGAAAATCGGATGAGAATTGACTGAGAAATCGGCGAAAACATACTCTCGGTCACACCCTGTCTATTCATGCGCGGACATCTAAAAAATCTAATTTAACTAGTTTACTATAGCTGACAGATCAGACAACATTTCACTGAGTTTAGACATGATGTTGAGCCCCATGCTTAGTCCCACAGCAGTGACGTCACCAGTGTGCCCTGGTTGTGCCATGAAATTACTCTGATGCCTAGCAAAATTAATCAATGACCAAGAGCTTGTATTCCATCAAGACCAGGTTCCATCGCAAGGACCAGTGCCACAAATCCATCTAGAGGATGTGGATGGCTCCCAAAACACAGGTACTACATCTAATACACAGCCTTATTCTGCAATTGCCGGCAAAACTACCCAGAAAAGCGATTTTAATGCTGGAAAATACAGTCATCTTGAAAAATGGCCGCCATGTTAAATTTTTGGTTTCGCAAAATAAAATTTCAGATTCTCCATATTTAAAAATAGATATGATTTGACACCAAGATCATTAAAAAAGGACAGTTACCTGGGGCTTTACTCGAAAAACGTATATTTTGATACTCAAAATGACGGCATCTTAAAAAATGGCGCGGTCATCTTGACATTTTGATCGGCTTAAGTTTTTTTCCCGAAAAGTAGACCACAGGGAGTATTCATGCCAATTTTGATGCATGTATCCGGATTTGAAATATTCCCCAGAAAAAAAGCCACTAATATCTGCCCACTGTGAATTGTAGGTCTCTGAGTATATTTACCATGTTTAGGCTACTTTGCAAACAGCTATTGAGATGTGTGCTAAAATTATGCTAGTCCATAGGCTGTACTAATCCAGCACGGGTGTACCAGTCATGCTAGATTGGGTGGGTGCAAATCGGCCATGTGCCACATTTTTTGCTTTTTTAACCTTATCAGATCCATAAAATGGCCTTGACCTTTCACCTTGACTTCCAAATATTTTTTTAAATGTCATGCATTTACTTATGGCATTTAGTTTGATAGAAAACGACTCCAAGATCATTAAATTTGAACAAGTAGGACCAGACATATGTCATTTTATAGATTATAGAAATAAGCAAATACAAAAATTGCCACATTGTAAAATTTAGTACTCCCGGTGGAAATTATGACTCTAGTCTCTACTGAACACAAATCAAAGAAAATATAAACTTCTGTATGAATTTCCAGGTTATATCAGCATTCTGCCTGACTACTAAATAATAAGTTATAAAGGGAAAAAAATATTGTTGTGGAGAACTAAATATTGTAAATGCTTGCAACATAACTAATACATATATATATATTGATATTAAGGGTCATGTTGGCATTCTATTTTAATTTATGTTGCACATTTCTTAGTGACCAGATGGGTAGGCGTATACATATAGAAAAATCTTGTTGCCAATTTTTAAATAAATTGTGTATTTTTGTAGGAAGTGGATGACTGGATGATAAGAGTGTTTATTGTACACAGTTATCACGTTTATGAGCTTACATACATTTTTAATGCTATATACATTACGTTGTTTTGCTAGATAATATTATCAGTGTTAAACTGATATTGTACCTATATACAAGCATAATGACTAATAAGTCCTCGAGGGCTGGGTACTTCATATCACAATATTTTATGTTCCAATGTATTTGCTGTTAATGTACATGTCACTGAAATAAAAAATATCTATTTAGGCCTATCTGCTTGTCTACATTGTAAATAAAGAAAGAAAAAGGACCAAATGTCAAAGTTAACATGTAAACGGCCAATAAAACTTTTATAGGAGCGTATCCCTATCATTTTTTTATTAAAACACATACTCTAGGAGATGCAAGCTGCTGATATTATAATATTGGCCGGCCCCGACGGCTCATTCGGTCCAGTTGTGGCTCGAAACTCAGAGGTACTGGGTTCGAATCCCGGCCGGGTCTGATGTGTGTCATCGAGGTTGTGCATATACAGTGCTCCAAACTGTTCACAGGCCTGGAGTGTGCAGTGTCGTCTATGGTACTGTACACTGTAAATAACCCTTGAGGTTTACGGGCTTAATCCGTGGTTTTATTTCTCGCCGGGTCCGGGTTACTTTTAAGTTAGAATTGAAAGTAACCCGGGCCCACGCGGGGCTAAAAAATGAAAGGCACCCGGTCGAGGTCCCAAAAAACGGCCAAAAACAGTTCGGGAACTGCCCGGGAAGGCTACTTTAGTGAATTGTGACCAAGGCATAAAAAACGGTCAAAACAGTCCGGGAACTGCCATGCATGAAAGCCCCTTTTGTGAATTGTGACCAAGGCATCGACAACTGCACCAGGGCTCCCGCTCTTGCTTTAAGAACAAAAATACACAGGCCTACATATAGAAAATAACACCACCAATAAATATACCCTGTTGCCACAAAAACGACCTCCGCTAGACCTCAGAGCAATATTATTATACGTTTATGGAAGTGTAAATATTTAAAATATCTGATATATACCACAATATGTAAAGTAAATGAGAAATATTGTGAGAGTTGAGCTATATGCCTATGCAGCATAGGAATCAACTTTAGACGTCAGAATCTAATGTCTAAAGTTGATCACCGCGCTGTAAGAAAAAAAATATTTATATTGGCCGCAGGACCATAACATAGGTATTCAATTGAAGCGGACATTTATGGTGATTTTAATTTGATAAAACCCTTTGGTCTTCATGGTTTGTACGAAAGTATTTCAGCGCTTTAAGGGTTATAATAAGTAGCCAGAGACTTTAACAGCTGTAATAATCAGACGTATAAAGTCCATTGACTCTAGAGACAGACATCACACATTGTATTGAACTGTTTATGCTCTGCAATTATCTTCAAGATAATGACGCCTGATAGCTGTCATATGTGTCGTCATTGTAACATATCAGGCGTGATAGCATCTAGTATAGCGCGCCATTACTCTATACTGTCATCGTTTGCCAACAAGCTCTGCTTAACCCTTTAACCGCCGGTGCCGCATATATTCGGATTTTTATTAGAACATTAAATACCACATTTTAAATATAGTAAAGATAAAATGAGACATCAACCAGCAAAATTTGAAAAGAATTGACCCCAATTTTGTCAAATCTTAATAATTTTCACTCACTTGAAGTTGTGGATCGCGTCAGCGAGACACAACTTCAAGTGGGTGAAAATTCAAATTGAATAATTTGGCGGTTAAAGGGTTAACCCTTACAACACTGAAATATTAATATAAAAACCATGGAAGCAATTTGAAACCATCATAATTGTATTAGTTATTTTTTACAGTTTCATTTGAATACCTATGTTATGGGTCTACGACGTCTAATAGCTGTCATATGGGCCGTCATTGTAACATATCAGGTATAATGACATCAAGTAGGCTATAGCGTGCTATACTGTCACCCTTTGCCAACGAGCACCGCTAACACGCTACAACAATGAAATATTAATATAGGCCTATAAGCCATGGGAGATTTGAAACCATCATAAATTAAATGTCTTAGTTAGCTCTTTCCGCTTCATTTGAATATCTATATTTTGGTAGGGGGCCTATATTATGGCCATTATAATTTTTTAATTTGACATTTACAGACCTGACGTATACAACAGACAACAGACAACAGACAGTCAAAATATTACGTCTGTAGACGTCCGATTCTGACTAAAGTCCGTATCCGCGCCGTATATTGTGCTGTCTTTTTTAATACTATTTCAACTGATCTTTGTCACTTTTTAGAAGTTCATTGACATTTTGATCGGTCATGGTACAGATATTTGGCCTCGATTAATATTCCATGTCTGATTATTAGAAAACAAACGATAAATTGACTCTAGACCAGATTTTAGACCAGCATCGTAGAACTAAGGTTCCTTTACCGGCAGGCTAGTGAACTGCCGTGTATTCAGATAGGTCAGGTCGGAAATCTCGTCTCTATACATCTAGCCTAACTGGTAAGTGCGCAGCACAAAATTTAAAAAAAAATTGCAGCTCTAGTCTATGGACATGTTTACATCATATGGTCATATTATTAAGCCAAAATAAAATCACCGATTTTTTTTATGATTTCAGACCCGGGCATGTCCCTTTAAATCATTTCAAATTGAAACATCATGGTTTAGTTAGCTCTTTCCTGTTCATTTGAATACCTATGTTATGGGTCTACGACCATTATAAACACTTTATTTCTTTCCGTGCGTGGATCGTTTTTATACGTCAGAATATGACGTATAAAACGGTCCCACTCTGGAAGGGTTCATAAACCATAATACATACGAGTAAAATACACACGAGGGGAATTGTAACAATATACCAGATAGACCATGGGCTGAAAGTCGAAAACCTCCCCCCCCCCCGGGGGATTTTGTAAACCATATTTTTTAACCTTACTATGTACCAAGTTACTTTCAGGTGGTCTGCAGATTTTTTATACATGGACAAGGTCACCAGAGGTCATCGAAGTAGGGTACCCTTGACCCTTAGGGTTGTATAAGAATGTGTCATATAACTAGGTCGAAACCCAAGACAAGTACACGTGGTGACATGGGTTGGTGGTGGGTTTCATACGGGAGGTCATATTAAGGTCATACCAAGGTCGAATCAGCTAAAACTGCCTGAGAGTTCATTATTGGACCAGCATGTTAAAGATGATCGATATATGGGTCTATCAGTGCTTACTGTAGTACTGTAGCACACATAATTATCAGCTATGTTTAAATATCAAATCTTACCGCCTTTGTGAAGTATATCTACTTTTCTTATTTTGGGGGGTACAGGTGGGCCCAAGGTGTAAGATGTATGACAAGGTGCCTTCACTGAGACCTGATGAATTAGCCATTATCAACTAAATCGTAGATGTATCGTATGCATTATGTTTGAAATTGTACAGTATTGTTTTTAACCCAATAATTTAGTCATTCCCAATAACAGTCGCCTAATAAACCGTATTAAAACGGCTATTATCGTGATTAGAAGGCAAAGGGTTATGATGATAATAGCTTGTACTTCAATGATCACAATGAAAGATGCTACATGTACCATATAATATAATATTATTTTGCATATCAGTAGGATTGTTACAAGATGTTACCTAATAATTATCATATTAAGTCGTGAACTATTACAGATTGTGCAATTGCAAGCGGAACAGATTATTCATTGACCCTCAGCCATGAGTGAGATGACACTGCCCTCCAGACACAGAATTCGAAATTCGAGCACGCCACCCTCGGCCGCGGGGGCTCCCCACAATATTCAATCTTTAAGAGGGAGAGGGGAAGAAACATTTTGTTTCTTTGAAACTTGCATACCAGATAAGGGTTCGAACCCGCGATATCCAACTTTCCAAGCAGGCAGCATTAACCAATACACCAGGGCTCAATCCTGCAGTCTTCAAAGGTTTTCGTTCTCACTCAGTGTGGAAACAACTAAGTCTGTCGTCAGGATACAGAGCCCCCGCCCGAGTCTGGTATCCCGTGTGTTCTTATGGACGAGTTCAACATTAGCCCTAAAGAGCTGAGATATTTTTATATAAACAATGGAGACGTAATAATTTTTCCCATTTGAACTCCTCGTAATTGTCTAAGTTAGCTCTTTCTGCTTCATTGGAATACATATGGCCATTAGATATATTTGACTCTCTTAGTGCGGGGATGGATAAAGTCGATCCCCGCGCTGTGGGTTATAGGGTTAAAGATCTGCAACAGTCAATATACATTTGTTGCAAACAGACCAAAAATATCAGCGTCTCAGATTTAAAATATGTGTCCTCATTTAAAAAAATGTTTGCGCACATTCTAGTAAAACATTCTAGTGAAACGTGAAAATATACTATATTCTGTCAATTCTAGGGTAGTGGTTAGCACCGCTGCCTTTCACGCCAGATTTCGGGGTTCGGTTCCAGGTCTCGGCGGTTTTAAAGAAACAAAAATGTTGCTTCCCCATCCACGTGTGAAAGTCAGTATTGTGACCGAGAGGTAGCGTGCTCGGCCTCAGACCGCCAGGGCTCGAATTTTAAATCCTGTGTCTGGAGGACAGTGTCATCTCAATCATCTCACCACCCTCAGGAGGTTCTCCTGGCCCAGTTCAGCCTATATGTGCACAAAGGTGGTCTAAAGCCCGATTCATTTCATTTCATTTTTGGAAAATGTAATATTGTCATATCTAGAAATTATTTGTAATATTGTGCCCCCCCCCCCCATATCTTGACTTGGTAATCTATATCCGGACATTAAAATGTAATGTCCTGTTTTTATAATATACTCTTATATTATAGCTTAATATCCTTACATTCAATTACCACATCCTGACAGTTTAATGACATACATATCCTGTCTTTATGTAATGTATGGGTGGCATGTCCTGTTAACTTAGCACAATATGCTTCCATTATTTTTTGATATCATGACATCATAACGTCATGCTCAGACATTATAGTATATCGTGTTTCATAATGTCATATTGAGCCGTTAAACTACTCAGAAATTGTAGTTACATGCATTCTAATATTGCAATGGCTAATATGTTATACATTATAATATAATATCCTAACATTGTAAGGTCATAACTTGAGACTATAATACCATATTAATTGTATAATTATATATTACATTTTTGCACATTATAGCGAAATTGTTGTTATATAAAATAACTAAACTGTCATATTATGACATTATATTGCTAAATCAATAAACCATCAAGCCAGATCAGATGAGTGGATAGAAACACAAACACATACATAAATACAGTTATTAAAAATTTATTTCATGTTGGACCACACTATTAATTCGCTAAATTGGCAAATATACTGCTCAAATAACATAAAGTCAGTTGTGAAGTCAGCATTTTTGTGGAACAAGGATCTTCTATGACCCATCCATGCCCATAAGCTCTTGTAAAAAGTGTGGTACATTTGTCCGGTAAGCAAATATAATATTACTAAGCCATGTGTAGTAAAACAATATAGAATGTTCATAGAAAATATATGTCATAAAATAAATAAAATACAGTTGATGAATAAAAAGATATTTATCACATATATAAAATACATAAAAACATAAATATAAAAAATACATAAAATACGTAAATATTAAAATGGATAAAATATTTAAAATACATCAATACATAAATAAACAAAATACATACCTATATAAAATACATAAGCACATAAAATACATAAAATAAAAAAAAAGTCGCAAAATGCCTGATGACACAATTAGAATGGTCTAATAACACACAACATGTTTCAGTAGACACATGTACACATTCAGAGTGAGCCAGTGTTTCTCACCAGGGCAGCGTCAGTGGTAGTCAGTGGTAGTCAGAATCAGAATCTGACGTCGTTTAAAGTTGATTCCCGCACTGAAAGAGTAAAATATTTATAATGGCCTAGACCCAAAACATAGGAAGAGTATTCATGAAGCGGGAGGATCTAACTAAGACATTTAGAATGATTTAAAATAAAAAAATACTTTCTATGACGTACGGCCTTCCAAGCAAACACGACACATCTACCCAATGTTTGACCAATGTTGGGCCAACGTCGTAGACGGTGGGCCAATATTGGTCAAACAATAGGTAGATGTGTCGTGTTTGCTGTGTTGTTTGATCACCGGCTGATAAAACATCAGTTTCACGATATATGCTCCACTCTGACGCTATACCATTGGCGATGAGGGCAACACATATCCAAGGTTATTGTCTCAATTGCAGTTTGTTTTCCTGATTTGGCGTTGACAAAACAGATATGCCGTGATAATGATAAATCCTCATACATATAATTGGATGTTTTAATCTTAATGTTAATACTTATGTCAGCAAACCAATAACGTGTTTTAATACACTCTGCACATTTCCACTCAAACGGTGAGATATGCCTTTAACCTGATAAGAATTGTTCCATTTAAGAATTGCAGGGTGGACGATAATTATTCACAGTTGACATTTCCATTGCAGAAGTGGACCGGTAGTATGCATGGTATACGGTCACAAGACGTTGAATTAATGCAGTTTTAACGTTGGTCGACCATTTACGACCTTCGACCAACGTTGAACCAACATCGATTCAACGTCTTGTATCTGCTGGGATGGTATATAGTCGCCTACACAGATTGCTGTGGACGCTGATCACATTATTAATTACCAATGTAGCAAATTTAAAGCTCGTCCCTCTTACAAACATTTTTGTTATAAAAAAACGGCTATAGACGTGAATATAATTTATACCCGCCGTCAGATTAACTTGTATCGCATGTTTTTCGCCGATTTCCCAGTCAATTTCTAATCGATTTTGATGAAATTTGGCAAGGACTATTTTTGAGCCACGCAGCGACTACTGTCAAATTTTCACCAAAAAATATTATTTAGTTCAAAAGTTAGACCATTTGACATGTAGTAAATTTGTAATTACGACGTCCCCCTATAAACCCATCAAACTGGTTAAATTAAAGTTTGTTTTTAGCCCTGAATTGCATTGCATGCCAGATGGTCTAACTGTTTAGCTGTACACTATTTCATGAAAATCGGTTGAGAATTGACTGAGAAATCGGTGAAAAACATGCGATACAAGTTAATCTGACGGCGGGTATATTTGAATTCACATTCACCGAGGTGACGGGTTTTTACAAACACTATTGTGACGACCACCCTGAAAAGTCATCGAAATGTATTGTATGCTTTAAAAGTTAGTCTCTTTAACAAACATGCAATAAATAGAAAAAAATGTCGCCCTCTAGCTTCGTCTCAAATTTTATTATATGTCAGATTTTCTAACTTCTGAAATACTTATAACAACTTCGCTAGCAAATTTTCAGGGTAGTCGATACACGAATGGAAAATAGTGTGTGTAAAATGTCATGAAATTGGTTGAGAATTGACTGGACAATCCCTGAAATTCATTCACCCTGGTTGATGAATTTACTGTGAATCTGACTATTGCACTATAACCCCTACAACACTGCCATATTTATGTATAAACCATGGAGGCCAAAGGTTTTTTTTCAATTTGAAATCATCATACATGCCTTAGTTAGCTTTGTCTGCTTCATTTGAATACATATGTTATGGGTCTACATCGTTTTTTATATTTCAATTATTTCAGGGCTGGGACCGTATATAGACATCAGAATCTCACGTCTGTAGACGTCAGATTGTGACGTCTGAAGACGGTCCCCGCGCTGGAAGAGTTAATTTTCTCCCCACATGAATAATTACTATGACGCTTCTGGCACTGTGCCAACTTGTCCTATTAATTGTACCCCTGTGAAACCTCCACAGATACTTAGTGGTAACACGGCCATAAATTCAAACCTGCCGTCAATGGGGTAAACGTCACCCAGATATGAAGTTTGCCATGGCTGTCACGGCTACATTATTATATGATATTATATAATGATATCTTCTATGGCGTCAGTATAATTATCTCAACAAGATTGAGACTTAATGACTCTTCAAGTATCAGTATGATTGTGAAAGACATGGAAAATATAAAACCCGTCACGCGAAAATGGCTGTGAAGTCAAAATTTTTAAAATTGATTTTTATAGTTGGTATGATAGCCGTGTCCTTTCTGTTTCGATAACTAAAAGATTTTTTGAAAAAAATCCATAACTTTTTGTTTTGTGAGATTTATAATATTTTAAAATTAGTTATGTAATCATTAACTTTAAATTTTAAATGACGATATAAATATTTTTTTTCACATGGCGGGTCAAAAAGAATTGGCAGATCATAAAAAATGCGTATCATACCCAGTACCTAATCAGTTATAAGCTATATATACAGTTATAATCTCACAAACACTCATCGGCACAGAAGTTCAGAAGCACAATGAATGATAAAACGATATTGCGGATTGTATTTTTTTTTATAAAGAGTATCTTCGAAAAAGTGAAATGAAAAACTGTAAAATATGTTTTGATTGTGTAATAATGTATACAATAAAATGTGCAATATTGTATGGCATGTGTTGTATATTCACTGTTTTTGTTCTTGTGATCTTCCCTGTGAGGCTTAAAAATATGAATATTTGAGCTTGAATAAATGTCAAATATCAAGTCCTTTGTCGGGAAAATACTTCGTCATGTGACGATATGTAAATGACCAGATTAACCCGTAAAACGCTGAAATATTTTTTTATAAACCATGGAGATCAAAGGGTTTTCTTAATTCGAAATAATCATAAATGACTTAGTTAGCTCTTTCTGCTTCATTTGAATACCTATGTTAACCCTTTAAGCCCTCACGATGCATTAAAGCATCATTTTACATCCTTGAAAACAGATGAAATTATCCTACAACCAAGGGTTTTAGAAGGAAAATTTCCATGAAACTGGTTTACCAATACATGGCAATTTTTTGCAATTTTTCACTGACATCAAATCATCTTCATCCACTACAAGTCGAGAATTGCGGCAGCAATTCGCGGCTTGTAGTGGATGAAGATGACAATGGTAAACTCAGGCTTGAAAGGGTTAAGGGTCTACGGCGATTGTAATTTTTAAATTCATTCAGAGCGGGAATCGACTTTAGACGTCAGAATCGGACCTATATAGACGTCAGAATCTCACGTCTAAAGTCCCGCGCTGAAAGTGTTCAGGTGGTTATGTTTTCCGTATAATGCTAGCTGATTTCGCTTCTCGTGTTCATCTCTCAGCCAGCTACAACTTTCTAAATACCAGGCGTTACTAATGTTGTTTTGATGTTGGTTCAGCGTCATAGACGAATGACCTCGTACTTTTTGGAAAGTCACCCCCCATTGCCATTGTCATCTTCAACCACTACAAGTCGGGAATTGCTGTCGCAATTCGCGATATGTAGTGGATGAAGATGACTTGCAGTGGTTGGTAAATGACAAATGACGTTATTATTAAAACAGTTACATGGAAATGTTCGTTCTAAAACCCCTTGGTGGAGGAAACGAGTTAATTCTTAAGAGATGCAAAAGTATGCTTTGATGCCTCGTGAAGGTTTAAAGTGTTTATGTTGGCCAACACTAAACCAACACCGTGATAACGACTCGAGTTACATCTGAGATACTTGATTGATCAACTTCCACGTGGAGGTCGATCACAATCCAACATCGTCGATGCTACTCCAGCGTTGAGCCAAAGTAGATGCGTACCGAAAATACCATGTGAATTGATTTACATATATTGGTCCATGTTCTGGCGCCAAATGAAATCGGGCTCGCAGGGCTGACGTAATCTACAATGAATACCAACTCAAAAGATCTTCCACCGTAACAATATTCTTTATTAAAGCGTCACAATTAGGTTAAATCATCAAAAAATCAGTATTTTTATTTTCGCTTTTTAATATGGCCATATTATTAAACATGTCCATAGACTAGAACTGTAATTTTTTAATAATTTTTGTGTTGCGCATTTACCAGTTAAACGAAATTCGCGATTTCTTATTTCGGACATGCTCTACATTATTAGCTTTGAAAAGGGCAGAGGCCGAAGGCCGTGGCCTTTTTCAAAGCCAAGAATGTAGAGCTCCGAGGGTTTTAACTGACTTAAAACACATCCGACCATAATTAGGATTCCTCATAATCAACAGTTCGATCACACCTGACTGCTTATAGCACCATATGCCTACGATGATAATCGGTCTGTACTTGATGAACAACAACTCTCCATCACCGGCTAAGACAAAGAAAATAATGTAGTGGTGTGTTTTAAATATAATGTAGACTTTATCATTCTGCGCAAGTTAAAAGTTATTTTTAAAATCACGTGTAAACAGAAAACAACCTGCTTACGAAAATCACATTATATTATTAAATCTATACTTTACATTATTATATACAAATTTGCCATCTAATAGATCTAATAGACCATATTCGAACCACCAGATTCGGACAAAACATCCAACATATACACCTGGAAATAGTCAATAACATTATTTTTCAAAATGAGTGGCTTCAATAGATTTAATAAAAATACAATTAAGAAACCGACACTGATAACTTCTGCATTAAATACCAACCTGCTTATAAAACATAGAGCTTTGTTCTCCAAATACTTCAATGACAAAAGTGAAAACCCGAGACCAGTCACCAACGACTGATCCCAATGGTTTTAGAAATGTACTGTTGAAGACTGGTTGAAAACGACGGCAACAATGTGTAATATGAGTCACCAGAGGGCAGCAGCGGCAACTAGAATGACTACTAAACCAATACAAGTCGCGATATTAACTATGTAGTATGATGTCTCTAACTCGGATTAGCCCGCATGATAAATAACACGTACTGTTTCGATCCTGATATAGCGCAGTCAATTCTGACACAATTAACATGTAATTAGCATCTATGATTAGCCAAATCTGAAAAAAATCCAGATAAAATAAAATCTCAAGAATCGGTGGATCGATTTTAATGACTTTGAGTTGTGTTATTCATTTAACATATACAACCTACACGATAACAATATTCCTGAGATGATTAGTGGTGATCATGGTGATGCGGCGAGGTGATGTGAGCAAAGTTAAAAAAAAGTCTGAACCAAAAAGCGAATATTAAATGTGTCAATGTACATATAATTATTTCATACCATCAATCAAACAGTATCAATTTGATGGCATATGGTAATCTATATCTCCAAAACCAGGATCATTATGATCGAGACAAGTGATCTACTCATATGTTGTCTATACCACACATGACTCATGTATGGATTGTCATTACGGAACACCTGGGTATAATGCAGTCGATTACAATTAATTACTTTAAAAAAAATTCTAATTATGTTCCATATCATATGCACTATTTCATATCACATAAAGGCCAACGTTAAAAAAACTTCTAAAATAAAGTGAAATTATATAAATAGATTTGAGATCACATGATTTCCTTTTCGTCGTGTTACCCTTTGACCCACGAACGTGATCAATTGGTCAATTTTAATAATATGACTGGGTCATTGGCACTGTGGAAGTAAAATTAGTCTAAGCAATTGATATTTGATACTTTTAGAGCCTACGTCAATGGCAAAATATCACATGTTTTGACCCTATCAATGTTTCAGACGTTATCAATGATGCATACTACCTTTATTAGAAAGAATTAACCTGGACGTTTTTTCCTTCGTCTTGGACGAGGGTGACGGGGTAACAGACCACTCGTAGAGGGAAGTGCAAATAATGCCACGTTGACAACACCAAGCGTAAACTGAACAGCTAATACTGAGCACTGGCCTGAAAAGAAGTTTTGATTTTTTAGTCTTACTTTAACTATAAGTGTGAGAGCTGCTCTCACATAAGTATATCGAGATGTAAATCTCTGGGATTGACAACATGCACAACGAACTGGAAATAACTAAAGATGCCAGGCCAGCAGGTGAATGAAGACATTTTCTAGTAATTTTCATGCCAGTGTCCAGGATTCACAAGTTGAATTTCTCACTAAAGCCGCACAACCTGGACTGCTTGAGGATAGTTGTTCAGCCTGATTCACACACCCCTACAGGCTGGATTGAACCAAGGATCGAACACGTTCATAACTATCCTTCCGTGTAGTTCTATTGTTCTATAGGTGCTGGGCGGGGGCCCTAGGGTAGTGGTTAGCACCGCTGCCTTTCACGCCAGAGTCCGGGGTTCGGTTCCCGGTCTCGGCGGTTTGAAAGAAACAAAAATGTTTCTTCCCCATCCACGTGTGAAATTTAGTATTGTGGGGAGCCTCTGTGACCGAGAGGTAGCGTGCTCGGCCTCAGACCGCCAGGGTTCGAATTTCGAATCCTGTGTCTGGAGGACAGTGTCATCTCAATCATCTCACCATCCTCAGGAGGTTCTCCTGGCCCAGTTTAGCCTATATGTGCACAAAGGTGGCCTAAAGCCCGATTCATTTCATTTCTATAGGTGCTGTGCACGTCGGTGGCAAAAAGCTAAAGACTCCCCGGATAAGTATTGTTTTGTATTATTGAATGATTTTGGTCGGTGGCATCAATAGACACTGAACCAAGCTATGGAACCGCAGAGGGATGTGGTGGGGTAAATGAGCTGACCATTTTACCTATCCTGCCATGACGGGTGTGTTGTCATATCTCATAAATTAACATGGATTGTGAAGAGAACACGCAGCATGGGAGGTGACACATCCTGACATATGTCATGTAATGTAATGTAGCGGAAAAGATTTCTCCAAGCGCTACATGCATCTTGTCAGAGTTGAACACTGTTTATTTTTCAAATATATGATTAGAGAAGTCTGAGCCAATATTAAAAAAAAAAGATTACATTATTCAAAATATATCCCAGTTTCTATGAACAATGTCTTTTTTATGGGCGTTACCTGTGTCAGCACGTCCACCCCTTGAGTGCTGCTCTGTTGTAAAATGAGTTGGCGATGGCTGATTTCTTAGCTGGCAAATGTTTGTATTTGTGGGCAGAATCGCGAACTCTGTGGTCAGCCGTCTGTGGTATGTGAATAGACAGGACCACCGCACCATTCACCGTCTTATAGCATGCAAAGTCTACTCATCTTGTGTTTGCTGGCAAGAGAATCCCGCTTTAGGATGTTGGTGTCGGGTCAGCAGGAGAGAATTCCCAAGGTATGTATGTATTTTTATACTTGAAAAACTCATCGGCAGTGCTTTTATGAACCTGTTAGGTAATGTACATCTTTATTAGCTGCTATAACTCATCGGGGCATCGCTTGGCAGGGAACTTTTATCACTCCATCTGAGTATTGGAGCTATTGAAAATGTCAACGAGTATTTAACATTGTTAAGTCTTTTCTGGGTGGTTCGATTAACATCAGAGCGCTTGAACATGTTAAATACTTAGTTATCAATTTCATCAGCAATACATACCATTTTTCCTCACCCACAATGCTCATGACATTGGTGTCTGTTTGCACGCCGAATTGTTGGGTTTCCCACAGTCACTGCTTAACATATTCTGGCGCTTCTAAATTTATTTGTATAACCATGAATTAACACATCTCCTAATATAGGCCTACCAAGCTGGTCCACGTATGGTACCCTACCCCTTATTTAAATAGCAACTGAATGACGGAAGTTATTGGATTATCTCGTCATGTGACTATGGCGTTTTCTTCTGGGAAATTTGTAAAATTGATATGGCAGCATATTGATGTAATAAACAGATTCAACTCTCATCTGACATTAAAAAAACAGATGGTCAAGTATTTTGTTTGCCGTGTGTTCACAGGGCGTGCCTCTTTGACTTACAAAAACACGTGCCAGTTTAATACTGGATCAGTGGGCCATAATGTCACATATTATCCCAGCATCGAGGTAATCACACCTCTCGCTGTCTCCATGTTCAGTTGTTAAAATATATTTCCCCATATTTCAACTTGAACTTGACTTTTTTATCTTGAAGATGAACTTTGAATCATAAAAATTATACCAGAAAAGGATTCTCTAGTAAAAATTGCACGAAAACGAGGCATAGCATTTTTGTGTAGCATTAATGGTTGATAAATCATATTTGCCGACAGATATTTAGCACATGTTTGTGGTTAATTATGGCTAATTATGGCAAAATTGGAGCACAAATAAAAAGGTCCACTGCTCACATATTGCACTTGCTTCAAGTGGCATAATTCTACCACAAAAAAAGTTTTAAATGATTATTTAGATCACTTAATATCATCGAGTTTTTTTTAATTTAGATGTGCATTATGAATTACATTCCACCAGCATTTAGTAAAAATGTCAAAGCTGATAAAAAAATGGTGATATTTATTTATTCATTATAATCATGAGAATGTGATAGATTGGTCTGGTTGTCATAAACAGATCATGGATTCTATTGAAACAAATGCATTCCGAGATGTAGTTTTTTAAATTGATAATTTTGAAAAATCTAGGCTCCTATGTATATCTGATGACAAATTAAAAACATCGAAAAACCCAGGAAGATAAATTATATCTATGTGTATATATGTATTCAGACTGCAAGACAAAATAACATTTTTGCTTTTTCCAATTGATTTCGGTCGCAATGTGAAATGCCCTGCATGATGAGTTTTGTTGGTAGGCCCCTATGTTTTTGTTTAATTTATTACCTATTATTGATTGCTATCTACATACTTTTTAGCTCCCGCCGTCACCGTAGGTGAGCGAAGGGAGCTATGGATTCTACCTCCGTTTTTTTTTGGCCTCTTCTTTTGCCTATAACTTTGTGAGAAAATAAGCTAGGATAACAATTTTTGGTATGTGGGTTACTTCCAGGTGGCTAATGGACGGGTTAAAATATTTTTAATCTGAATTCAATACGCAAGGTTGCAGAGGAGAAAATGATGATGTGACGGCGTTGGGCCGTTGGGCCATTGGGCCGTTGGGCCGTTGGGCCGTCCGTAAACAATTCGTTTCCGGAGCATATCTCTGAAAGTACTTGTCCGATTGTCTTCAAATTTTACACACAACACCCCTAGGGGGTCTAGTTGTGCCTTTTGGGGTATTTGAACTTTGACCTACTTCTGGTTCAGAACTATGACCTATTTAGACGTTTTGACGCGCACTTCGTTTCCGGAGCAGATCTCGAAAAGTACTGGGCCGATGACAGTCATATTGCACATACATGTTCTCTAAGGTCCCTAGTTGTGCCTTTTCAGGTTTTTGGACCTTGACCTTGAAGTTGACCCAGCACTTTGACCTAATTTATAACATCGGTAAATCCGACTGAAAGATTTTGCGGAATATCATGAAAACCGCTCAAGATAGCTACACCATTACTATAAAACAAATTGTGAGGTTTCAGGAGAGGATGCATCTTGAAAAATTTCAAGTCGATAATTTATCTTGGGTTTGTACGATACGCGTTATATCACTTGCAGTTTATTGAGGTTCGTAAGGGATTGCGTATTGCAGTACATATATTTTACTTACTGTTTAAGAGCACACCCAATATAGAGTGTAAGTAGGCTACGTTATATCTTATTTTGGTCTATAGAGTTGGAGTGGGACTTGCCTAAAACGCACCCTCTGCCAAAAACGTCCGCTTTCCACTTTCTCAGCAGCAAACGCGCTAAGGGAATGAGTGAAGTACAGATGATGCCGAGAGGTTGGTAGTAGGGTGTCACATGTTGTCCCGTATGATTTGAACGCTAAAATTATTTTGTTGTTGTTTATTTTGATTGCTTAAGAGTCAAACTATCACAAAATAATGGGGTTCAATTTTTTTTACCTTTACAATTACAATACGGGGGGCAAAATTCATAGTCAACGGTCAATTTCAATATCAAACATGATTTTTCAACAAATAAAGGTACGAACAAGTGTAATATCTAATTTTCGTGTATTTTTGACTCAAAAATCCATTTCTTGTATTAGTTTCTTAAAGGTCATAAGATCAATTTTCAAGGTCAACAATGTAAAAATATTATTTGTAACAAATAAAGTTAGGACATGTGTAATACCTCATTTTTGTGGGATTTATAAATTCTATCATAGTATAATTTTGATGATTGAAGGTCATCTTCAAGGTTAATAGGTCAATTCCAAGGTCAAACATTTAAAAGTATTTTTTTTTAACAAATATACATGGAAAGTGGTGTAATACCTATTTTGGGTGTGATTTTCTAAGAACAAAGCTAGGAGCACGTGTAATACCATTTTTTGTGTTATTTTCTGATAGTGTTTTAATGATAAAACTTGTTCTAGGTGAAAAAAATATGCGACGGAGAGGTAGACGTCGGGCTAAAAAGAGGAGGCCAATTTAGTTGTTTTTTTAAGAAAGAAACGCTTGTATAATGTGGATAGTCATGATGGACCCATCTTGCTGCATAGTTTTGTGATTTGTTAAGGTTGTAGATATATTTTGCCGTGTGTGGATCGCGGATGGATGAGGCATATTCAAGTTGAGATCTGACTTTTGTTTTGTATGCCTGTGATTTTACAGTTTTTCAGGCTTGTTTGAGGTTTCTTTTCATCATTTTTGGTGTCTTATGAGCTTTGTTGGCTGTGTTCTGTATGTGTGTTGTTCATTTGAGGTTTGACTGCAGTTCTATGCCAAGATATGGGTGGTGTGTAATTGGTGTTACTGGTGTGTTGTCCATTGTGTAGGTGTGTATGATGAGCTGTTTCTTTCTGTGGCGTCATTTGTTTATATTGAAAGATTTTTTCTATGTATGAGACCAGTCAACTAATTTCTGAAGATCTTGTACAAGTTCTAAACAATCTACTTTTGAATTTATATTTGTGTATAGTACGCAGTCATCTGCAAAAAGCCTATTTTTAAATTAATGTTTTGGTTGATGTCATTGATGTAAAGGAGGCACATGAGTGGGCTGAGAACTGTCCCCTGTGACACCCCGGAAGTGAATGGTACTGGATTATCAAAAACAATTTTCTGATTACTATTTTGTTGTATTCCTCCATGTGAGGCTTAAAGAACAAACACTTGAACTTGACTACTGAATTTTAGATATTTACCCTATTTATCCAATTATTGTTTTTTCCTTGAATTTCATAATTTTGTAATTTTGAGATTAGTTTGGTATGCGCCACGGTGTCTTCTTGTTTCTTCTGGTCTATGCTGCGTTTTAGTTCTTCTGTGGTGATAATGAGCTGTGATTCCCATGTGTGATGTTTTCTGAAACCGTTTTGTCAATTTTGTAATATGTTTTGTGAGTCACAATGTTGAATTGTGTGTATGTGAGTATTATGTGTTCCGTTTATTTGCAAGTGATTGCTGAAAGGGAGACAGATCTGTAATTTGAGGCTAGAACCGTGAGCCATCATTCCTCATCTTGCTAAAATAATTAAACAGTACCTTAATAACTTTCTCCAAGCAGCTAACAAGAGATAAAATAAGGAATATCATCAGCTGACAGGAAATTTTGCAGCTTGCATGAGGACAAACGCAATCAAACTAAGAAATACAATGGAAATGCACTGTACTGGCAATCTTTGCATCGATAAATTCCCATTGAACAGCTTATTGTCATCAGCTATTATTCCAACAGAGGCAAAAATGACAACAAAAAGTTTGCTCAGGAGGGTCAGTTACAGTTTGAACAAGGCTATACACGTCATCATCATCTGTGTGGGATTCAATGAAAAAAATTAAACTGAAAACTTTCTCAAGTTTGATGAAAAAAGTAAGTTACGAATTGGTGAAAAAGTTATCAAATTATGTGAGGAGCTGCAACTATTGGGACGATTTCTCATCATACAGGAGGGTAGATCTGAGCTTGTGTCTGAGCTTGAAAAACAAATGATCGTTTAGAAATATATGTTGTTCCCCGGTCTCTCAATATTGATGGCATTCTATACATTCCAACAGACAAAGCAAGTCTGATGCATAATATTGAAGAAGCTAAGGATGTGCCTGTGGATCCATCAACTTTGCTTGAGAGAGCAACGGCAAGCCACCCTCCGTGTACCATGGCTGTGATCAATAGTATAAAACAACCGACTTTCAAAACGCATTTGTTGGTCGCATTGAAAACATGATGACTGGGTACCATGGGTACAGTCAATGTCATGTTGCATTTGATCGATATCTGAAGCAATCACGAAAGTGAAAAAAATTGGACCAAAAAGAGCAGCAACATCTACTGAATTTTCTTTTCATCCTGACATGAGGCTAGCTATCTATATATTAACCCTTTAACCGCCGGTTTTTCACTTAATTATCACCACATTCAGAACAGCCTTTTAAACATGTTAAAGCCTTAATTCGACATTAATCAGCACGTTTTAAAAAGAGTTGGATCTTCATTTTCTCAAATCTGCATAATTTTCACTCACTTGAAGTTGTGGATCGCGTCAGCGAGACACAACTTTACGTGGGTGAAAATTCTAATTGAATAATTTGGCGGTTAAAGGGTTAACACGCAGTCATGTGATGTCTCGGTGCACAATTTCTCAGCCCTTGTATTGTTCAGCTGTTTCACAGTCGGTTAAATGGTACATGTATATGATGTCCTAATCTAGGCCTAATCTGACAAAACTACTTTTCAACAATTCTACATTTCAACTCATTCTAGTATTTGTCTTATTTGTAAGGGATTTTAAGTTAGTGAAGTCGGCCATTACACATGTTACAACGTAGCCGCTGATTGGTGTAGACATTGCCTTTTGACTTTGCAGGGTCCAAAAGCTACTCGCATTTATCTTCTACCTCTATATAATACAGCCAGCGCGTGCGTGTACATGTATTCCTGCGGGGTAGGGGGAACGTGAGCGGCTGGCCACATCAGAACAATTTATTGAATGAAAACACACTCATTGTGTACATTCACAAACAACAGAACAAACCAATATCACTATTATTACATGACAAACTAGAAAGGTCACAGTTTCTTGTAAACAAAAAAACTGGAGATGTCTCCCCTCCAGCAGAATATCCATAAAGGTTGATAGCTTATATATGTAGTGTCAATGGCTTTAGTAATTAATGTTATTAAATGCCTCCTGAGGACAGTAGAGATATGTGGGCCTATTAAGGGGAATGTATTATTCCGTTTTGGTGTGAAACATAATGTTGCTTGTCAGCACTCCCAGCAAACACGATACACTGGCCCAATGCTGGTTCAATGCTGGCCCACCGTCTGCGCACGCAGGTCCAGCATAAAACCAGCACTGGTTCAACGCTTCGTGTCGGGCTGCGTGCTGGTCTGCTAGTGGTTACTGCTTGCGGCGAGTACAATCCGACACTAAACCAATGTCTGGTAAATGTTGGGCCAGCGTCGTCGGTGCTGGGCAGTATTCATTCAGCCCCAGTCAGTACTACATGATGGCGGTACCAGCATGCTGGCGATACGGGCACGATGCTTTAAACCAAAGCTGATTTAATGTTCGCCAGTGTGCCGCCAAACACGACACGGTAACTCAATAGTGGGCTGATGCTGGGTCAGCGTCGTAGACGGAGGGCCAACATTAGCCCAGCATTGGGTCAACGTTTGGTGTTTGACCGCCTGACCGATAGTAGCCGGGTATAGAAAGCACTAGACCGAAATGAATGGGACACTCACAGACAGAGACTCACAGACAGCACTGAGTGGTCATAGGTAAAGCAACATGTCTCCATCTCTGTGTACAGAGGGGAGACATAATTACTGACAAACATTTTGGCTTTATAACATAAGATAGCGCGCCACCTTAAAAATATGCGTGGGAGTGAAGCTTGCACATCGCGTAGTCACATGCCACCCAGCAACACAACACGTTGGCCCAATGTTGACCCAATGTTGGTCCACCATCTGCGATGCTGGGCCAACATTGGGTCAATATAGGACAAGCAGACTGCCTGTTGGAGAGTGTTCATTTGATGTTATGACATTTTTTAGTATTCTAAGTGAACAGACACATTCGACATTCTGCATTTTTGGATATTGCATGCTGCTACACTCTAAGACTCCAGAGTGGTCAACCTTTTAACCGCCGGTGCCGCTTTTCTTCGGGTTTTCATTTTTTATTAGCACATTAAGTACCACCTTTTAAACATATGTTAAAGATAGCATGTGACATTAATCAGCAATATTTGAAAACAATTGACCTCCATTTTGTTAAATCTGAACAATTTTCACTCAATTGAAGTTGTGGATCGCGTCAGCGAGACACAACTTCAAGTGGGTGAAAATTCAGATTGAATAACTTAAAGGGTTAATCATCTTGTTACACATCATTATCTAAAGAAAACAATTAATTTTCATTTTGAGTTAATCATGTTAATAAGCCTACACATTATTGATGCGGAACCTAGCGCCAGTAACATCAGCCTATACGCCTCTATCCATATAGATTTTTTTTAAAATCATTTCTTTATTTTACTTCATCGTATATCATCGCATGCATTGATTTAAATCGCGAAATACAAAATATAATAATTTAAAAAAACATCAGCCTTTACTGTAACCGATTTGCTGGGCTTAGTGTTCCAGTCTCGGGTAGTTTGTGTATGTTTGATATCCCAGCAAACACGAGGCATTTGTGGGTCAGCGACCACAATGAATATTCTTAACCTTTTTGGTGCGGTGAATTAATTTTGACATAAATAATCTAGGTCACAACATTAAAAAGAATAAATGTACCCTAACATCAAGTGAATAAATGGCTTACACATTTTGTTTGTGTTTGTAGCGAGTCTGTCATTTCTGGAGCGATTTGAAACATTCTCACTACTGTATCAATGCCAAATTTCAGGTTTTATAGTTTTAATACCCCCGCTATATTTGAACTCGGCACAAGTCTGGAATTCCACCCCATAATTTAAATAACAACTGAATGACAGCGGTGATTAGCCGATCTCGTTAGGTGACAGGCTGAACCACTCTTAGATTAGCCGGGGGTAGAATACAAGACTTGGACCTTGTTCTTTTTCATAAGTAGAGCACTTATTGACCCAAAAAAGTGTTTTTCAGTCAAAATCACACCAAAAATAAGTATATATTTCTTGATATTGGCTAAAAATGGTATTTTTTTATTTTGCGACACATTGAGCCAGTGATGGTGTAATAACGATTGAAGCGTTGACATATCTTTATATCAACCATGGAGATAAAAGTGTTACTTTAAATTTAAAATCGTCCTAAATGTCTTACCAAGTTCTTTTCGCCTTATTTGAATACATATGTTATGGGTCTACGGCCATTAGAATAATAATTATTACTCACTCTATTTCAGTGCGGGGACATTGGACGGAATTATCTGACGGCTATGTACGTCAGATTCTTACGTCTAAAGTCGGTCCCAGCGCTGAAAGGGTAAATTTTAACTAGTCATCTGTGACAGCACAGCAATAAACCATTATCGTTTCAACGTCTCGTATTTTGCTGAACACAAATGAGTACAAAATACAGTATCACCGTATGTTATTTCTTCTCGTGGTGATGAGTATGCAGCTTACCATCCTGGCGAATAGGCATGGACTTGATCTCGAAATACGGGCGACATCTAGTGAATAGGTATTATATAGCAAATGTGTCGCTGATTTTATAATGGAGAATCAGATATAATTCGGATTCTGCAGTATGCATAATGTCAATTCCTCCCCCCCCCCCTCTAGAAAAAGGTTTTCCACTAATTATTTTTTCTTAGATTTGTATATGTCATAAAGATGCCCATGAACATTCATTTGGTATATATTTTATTACTTTTGCAATTTGTTTTGGGTGTAACCTTATTTCTCCTGGACTAATATTAACCCTTATCTTTCTAAGTTAATTTATTTAAATTTTCAGCCTGTTGAAGTTGTGTCTCGCTACCGCGACCCACAACTTCAAGTGGCTGTCATAATTAGTCATAATTGTTTAATTTGAGCACAAATGAGGATGCACATGGGTTATGTGAAAATTTCATGAAAATTAGTTGAGAATTGACTGAGAAATTCGCGAAATTCACTAATCCTGGTTGATGAATTTGATGTGAATCTGACTATAAACATAGAAGCAAAGCTTATAGATTGTGAATTTAACACATATATTTGAATGAAGGTTAGTCGCCTTCATTTGTGACTAACTACAGTATTACTATTCAAAAAGTGGGGAAAATGCCACTGTCAGTGAGAGGTCAGAGAGATGTTGTGATTCTGTCCGTCATAATAATACGCCACTTTGATTTATTTTGTGTTTCAATAGCACTATATGTCAGTGCTGTGATAGCAGTATAATGCCAGAACCTTGATAACAGATGTCAGAGCTTTAACAGTATATGCCAGAGGTTTAACAGTATATACCAGAGATTTATTAACAGTATATTCCAGAGCTGTATTAAGTGTATATTCCAGAGCTTTAATAACATCATATGCCAGAGCTTCAATAAGAGTATATTCCAGAGCTTTAACAGTATATGTCAGTGCTTTAATAGCAGTATATTCCACAGCTTTAATAAAATTATATCCCAGAGCTTTAATAACAGTACATTCCAGATCTTTGACAACAGTATATACCGAAGCTTTGATAACAGTATATGCCAGAACTTTAACAGTATATACCAGAGCTTTAATAACAGTATATAACTAAGCTTTATTAACAGTATATACCGGAGCTTTGATAACAGTATATACAAGAGCTTTGATAACAGAATATGTCAGATATTTGATAACAGTATATAAGAAAGCTTTAATAACAGTATAATTATACCAGAGCTTTGATAACAGTATATCCCAGATTCTTAATAACAATATATGCCAGAGCTTTAATAACAGTATATGCCAGAACTTTTGATAGAAGTATATAATATAATGCAAGGGTTTAGCAGTGTATGCCTCAGCTTTAGTAACTTTATATCCTAGAGTTTGCACAGTATATGCCAGTTTTATTAACAATATATATCAGAGCTTTCATAACAGTATACGCCATAGCTTTAAAAACAATATAATTCTGACCTTTAACAATATATGACTGAGTTTTAATAACAGAATGTGCCTGAGTTTTCATAAAAGTATCTACCAGATCTTTGATGGCAGTATATGCCAGAGCTGTGATAGCAGTACATGCCAGAGCTTTAACAGTATATATCAGAGCTTTAACGGTATATGCCAGAACTTTATTAACAGTATAGATCAGAGCTTTAACAGTATATGCCAGAGCTTTAATAACAGTATATGCCAGAGCTTTAACAGTATATACCAGATCTTTAATAACAGTATATCACTATATGCCAGAGCTTCAATAACAGTATATGCCAGAGCTTTAACAGTATATACCAGAGCTTTAATAACAGTATATCACTATATGCCAGAGCTTCAATAACAGTATATGCCAGAGCTTTAACAGTATATACCAGAGCTTTAATAACAGTATATCACTATATGCCAGAGCTTTGATAACAGTATATGCCAGAGCTTTAACAGTATATACCAGAGCTTTAATAAAAGTATATCCCTATATGCCAGAGCTTTAATAACAGTATATGCCAGAGCTTTAGCAGTATGTACCAGAGCTTTAATAACAGTATATTCCAGAGCTTTAATAACAGTATATGCCGAAGCTTTGATAACAGTATATGCCAGAGCTTTAAAAGTATATACCTGAGCTTTCAGAACAGTATATATGCCAGAGGAGCAACAGTATATGCCAGAGCTTTAACAGTATATTTCTTGTTTCTGAAGATGGCATCTAAGATGGCCGCCAGCATTTAATAAGATTTTTAGTAAGTGTGTAAATTGGCTAATTTTAGCTAAAGTGTTTTTGGTGACACGCCATTTCAACTACTTCGGTGATCCGTAAGTCTATCTTTATCACTCAAATCTGCACTCAAATGTCGAGTAAATTTCAATGTTTCATATTTCAGCCCAGGCTTAGTACACATATTTTAAACAAAACTGCAACATTCTCAGATTTAAAATTTTATATGCCATGTACAAATCTAAATACCACTCAGTTTCAGGCATATACACATCTGGGTTCAAAAAACATAAGTCATATATACATATGGCCAATAATTAGTTTTTTAGGTCGTTTCCATTGACCTGTAGATTTGTATTATTTTGTAATAAAAAACATGTTTCAACGTTCTGCTCTGTACTTGGTCCTCTGCTTTTCAGTTTGTACACCGCTCCTCTAAGCACCATTATTTCAAGTTATGAATTGAGTCATCACTTATACGCCGATGATAGACAAATTTATAGGTGATACGTACAGCTACTGAGTCAGTAAAATGTTTCAGAGCTGTATTACCGGGGTGGGGTATCTGCTTGGATGGCACATTCCAAACCAAAACCCAATCCTGCCAAGACTGAGTTTCTTCTCATTGGCTCCAAATCGCGGAGGGAGAAGCTTATTGACATTTCCCCTCTTGCGGTTTTGGACAATGAGATGAATCGAGCAGATTTCGCACGGAATTCTGGTGTCTTTTTTAAAGTGGTTTTAATTTTCGTCAGCGCATTTTACAATCAATCAATCAATCAATCAATCAATCAATCAATCAATCAATCAATCAATCAATCAATCAATCAATCAATCAATCAATCAATCAATCAATCAATCAATCAATCAATCAATCAATCAATCAATCAATCAATCAATCAATCAATCAATCAATCAATCAATCAATCAATCAATCAATCGATCGATCGATCGATCGATCGATCGATCGATCGATCGATCGATCGATCGATCGATCGATCGATCGATCGATCAATCAATCAATCAATAAATCAATCAATCAATCAATCAATCAATCAATCAATCAATCAATCAATCAATCAATCAATCAATCAATCAATCAATCAATCAATCAATCAATCAATCAATCAATCAATCAATCATTCAAACTTTAATAGCGCCTATATCTTCAGCGGACCTAGCTCAGAGGCGCACAGATCCTTAGCGTGATCATGTGTCATAATCGAGGCCAAAGCAGGTTCGTCAACAGGGAGGCGGGCTACTAAGTGACTAGGGTGGAAAAGCCAGGTCAAATAGGTGAGATTTAACTGAGTTCCGGTGTTGAGATTGTTTTGCCATTACGTATTGGCATAGGCAGAGCATTCCATAAGGCTGGACCAGATATAGAGAAAGATCTTGACCCAGTCTTAGTCTTTATACGAGGAACAACAAATCTATTTGAATTTGTGTAGCGTAGATATTTTGAGCATTTCGGCCGAACAAGTAAGTCAGCCAGATATGCAGGTTGGTTGTCTTTTAGGGTTCGGAAAGTTATTGAATGCGAAACTTGACAGGAAGCCAATGTAATTGTTTTAGAATTGGAACGGAACGACTAAATCGTGGGGCCTTGGTTACCACTTTGGTATATTGTGAAAAAGTGAGTTACAATAATCTAACTTACTACTGACGAGTGCCACTGCAATTTGCTTCGCAAGATCTAAGGACAGACTTTTTCAAATTCGACGCAGGTCACGGATATAACGTTTTCTCCCAATAAGAAGAAATTCTGTCTTGCTAGGATTAAGCTTCAGCTTAGATCCTGTCATCCAGGCCGACACACCCATTAAACAATGTTGTAACTTCTCAAGAGATTCCTTAGCGTTTAAAACTGATAGAGACATGTAAATTTGAGTATCATTGGAATAAAGATGGTGATTGATGTCAAAACTAGGGATAATAGCGCTGAGTGGTGTAGTGTATAAAGTAAAAAGCACTGGTTCTAGCACAGAGCCCTGTGGAACTCCATATGAGAGTGTGACTTTATCTGACAGAATGTCGGATTGGTGCCGATTTTGCAAATAAGAAGAACACCAAATTTGAACCTGGCCAGATATTTCATACCAACCACAAAGTCTATGTGAAAAAAGTAGCATGGTCAATGGTGTCGAAAGCGGCCGACAAGTCAGGCAAGGTTAGAGCTGTAACTTCACCCTTGTCCATACTAATAATTATATCGTTATGTACTTTCAGTGGAGCCGATTCTGATGTTTCTTATAGGCCGATTGTAATGGATTAGATAGATTTTTTTAATATGAGCTTGCAGCCTATTGGCTACTATATTATCTAAGATTTTGGAAATGAAACTTAAGCTGGATACAGGCCTGTAATTTTCGGCTCGTTTTTGGAAAGAGATATTTTTTTTCAGTAGTGGTCTTACATGAGCTTCTTCGAAATTTTGAGGAAATGTACTAGTTTCCATTGAAATGTTAATTATGTCAGTGATGGGAGTTATTAATATGTTGTCAAGACAATTATTCAACACGCTTGTAGGAATGGGGTCCAGATCACGTGATTTTGACGATGAGCTCAAAATAATCTTTTTAATTTCATCCTCTGACGCACGTTAAAAAAAAGTAGTGTAAAAAGGTAAAGCTGAATAACAGTTTTCATCGCTTTATAAAAGATAATGACCAGACTGACGCCAATCCCGCATTCTCCTCTATAGAATATATATTTATAATGAGACTAACATATCTACAATGTGTCACACCCTTGTCATAATTATCCTATAATGGGTGATGTATGGCACATACACATCGTACGCCTCCAGTTAACAACCTAACCGTGGATTTAGAGTAATGTTATGATGATGCGAGATGGTATATTTTACTTTCTTTTTTCTCCATTATGTGGGACGTATTTTTTCACATTTTATGTCGATTATGTGTCTTTGGTGACAATGCATTACAATAAATACCACACATATGTGATGCCATGAAGATCAGACACTACAGCTGGTACATCACACTACACACGTCTGCAATGTTGACCTGACGTCATTACTTATTTAACATATTCACGTATTGTATTTACTGAATAGACAAGGTCTGTGGCACTACCAAAAGAGAAACCCCGTTCAGATGCGGCTCTGGCTATAGCTACTGGGTTGTACCCATCTATTGGCAGAAAGAGGACCCCTTTTATGGTATAGTAGACACACTATCAAAATGCGGGGTAAAAGGTTTTCGAAATTATACGCTCGAGATTTATATATTTTCTCAATCATCATTCACCATTCTTATGATTTGAACATAATATCATCAATATCTTCACATTATTGAAAAGTAAAGAATCTGGTAAACTTTTCCTAATATATAATGTTTGCCTGGCGATCCGTTTGAGTAGCTAGGCCTCTTATACTTCATGCCTATCCTGGCCAATATGTTCTGGTTGATTGTTATCAAATTTATTTAATTATTCATTCAGCGCATTACATAACTTGATGATTAATTAGGAGTGATAGCTCATTCTAATTTGATAAGAAGTGGATACATGTAGGCCTATCCGAACACAACGAAGCACAAGCTCACATTATTAGCCCTTTAGCCGCCCACTTGAAGTTGTGTCTCGCTGACGCGATGCACAACTTCACTTGAGTGAAAGTTATTCAGATTTGACAAAATGGAGATCGACAAATTTCAAAGCTTGCTGATTAATATCACTTTTTATCTTCAACAGGTTTAAAAGCTGATATGTAATGTGCTAATAAAAAATGTGAAAAACGAATATGGACGGCACCGGCGGTTAAAGGGTTAAATACAAATACAAAAACTACAAAGAATGAGTCTTTTTGTGACATCCTGAAGATAATAATTGCATTGTTTTAATGTTAATAAGTTGTATACACACTATAAACCCTAATCATCATCAAAGAGCCTGGTCCAGCATTTCTATAAAAACACGTTTGTAATGTTGTTAGTACAGGACTCGCAACGAAAATACTTATATTTCGAAATGTTTAATATTGCATACCTGTTTAACTCTTACAACGCTGAAATATTTTTGTATAAACCATGGAGACCAAAGGGTATTTTCAATTGGAAATCATCATAAATGGCTCTTCTCGCTTTATTTGGACACCTATGTTATGGGTTTATGGCCATTATAAATTATTTTACTCTCTCAGTGTAGTGGGGATCGACTCTAGACGTGTAAATCTGACGACTCTTACGTCTAAAGTCAGTCTCTGCATTTGTGTACACCATCTATCAAGGATGCAACAAACTGCGCTTCGCTTTACACCTCTCCGGTTATAACCCCTGATTTGTCACACTCTCAAGATATAGTCTGGGAGCTCAGGGGTCAAACATGTCCCGAGCGGGGCCAAAAGGTTTGAAGGTTGTATCTAACTGGAAATTTTGGCCTGAATTCGAAAATCAACGTCTTACATGCCGTACATGGGAAGTTTTTTTAAATAAGACGTCATTGTTGCCATGGTAACAAATTCACAAAACATTTAAAATGTCGTTTACTGGAGGCAGGTATACTTTTAGTTGATGTGTAATTAAGATAATAAAGCCATATTTTTTGTAAACGCCATCCATTATACATATATAAGGTCTCACCACCCCGAATGCCAGTCCTATTGAAACACATGCATAATGCCAGCATTCTAAGGGCCGATTTCACCACTTCCGTCCCTAGCTGCACTCCAATGTGACACACCATAATAAATGAGCTAGGCCCCCATATGTGGGTAAAGGCCCAATTTGCCCAGATCTCCCTTACTATTCTTCCGCCCATTCCCAGAATAGACACAAATCCTTCTCACCTCCTGTGTCCATCCGAAAATCTCACATAACAGTTATACCTCATATCACAGATAGAGAAAACAGTGTGTGCTTACAATTTATCAACAGAATTACAACATTCCCGTATTTTTCTTAATTCACCAGACACGGAAACAACCATTTAAAGCCGCAATTTGGGTAGGGATTCTCTAGTCAGTAGCCACCCCCCCCCCCCTTGGATTTCGGCTCATTTAGGGTGGTGAGACCATAAGATTTGTTTTAGTCAAGCAAAAGTATAATAACATTGTTTTTCTTCTGTTGCCATAGAAACAAGTATGTTATTATGACCTTTATCATTTCATAGGTGGTATGTATTTCACATATATTATATTAATTATAAGAACATCATTTTTTTCAGTTCCTTATGATAACAAACACACCGAAAATGCATAAATTATCAAATATATATTATATCGACAAATTTGCAACGTCATAATTGATAACACTGGCCAGCAGCGTCACAATATGCCTTCTTTTCTGTGGCGTACAAAAATGCCGCCATTATTGGAAAACAGACATTCTTTAATATTTTACTTAAAAATGGTCGAATCGTATTGACTAATATGTCTAATAGCATGTTTTCATGGTCAAGGTTTCTGATAATACAACTCTCGGGGGCGAATATTCTTCAGAAAACAAGATTCTGACAATCCCGGCGCATTTGCCTATATAGACTCAGTGCGGCAGACAACCTTTGAGTCTCATTGAGTGTTTACCCTTCATTTTGGAAACGATGTGTAAAGCGACTATACTTTGAGTACACTAGAATATATCAGAATATGTCACCCTTCAAAATATTATTATGGGTTGAAAGTGTGAACTGCCAGCAAAAACAATTAACATCTTATCTAAAACAAGTATCATTATTATAAATCTAAAAATCTGTAAATATTTGCATGTAAATATACATTGCATTTTTTGAAAAAAAAGATGCGTAATTTATGCACCTTATAGGTAGTCCTCTTGCTGAGGGGGGTCCTATGTGCATTTTTAGGTCCCCTAAGTTTTTATTAAAATTCGTTTAGGGGACCACCCCAGGAGTAAAAAAAACTTGGGTAGACATGCTGGATCATGGTAGCAACTCAGGAAAACGATTTTCAAAATGGCCGCCGGAAGCCATTCTGAAAAACCTATATGTCTATATCTTTTGCACCAGTTGGCCAATTTGGATGATCAAAATGTCCAGTATGAGGTTTTTTATTGTGCTGAGTCGATTGGAAGGGGTTTTGAAATGACCTGAAATAAGGATCATGCAAAATTCAAAATGGCCACCATTCTGCTTCATCAAAGTTTATTTTTATCTTGATTTATAATTGCCACAGGTAGTAAGTAGTCCATGTAGCAGAATTGGTCCTCGTGCACCCCCACTACTCTCCACGAGTGGGGACTCCTGTGAATGATATTAATGATGTTACCAGAAAAAAAAATGGGGCGTGATATGGGTTTCGGCCATTTTTCAAAATTGCATGGCGCAACAAAATCTAATTTGGACAAATAATTTTGGTGTCTACACATATGTTTTCATGGTCAAATAATCGAGTGAAACCATTTATAGAAAGATTGGGTCATTCCTATATTGCGAATTCGAAAAAATCCAAGATGGCTACCAGCAAAAAAAATTTATGACAACATCACGATGTCTATATTGAAAACCAAATTATATCTGACAGGTATGGTTATAAAATAAATCTTTGTGTCTCTGAGCTTCTATTTTATGCAGTTATCGTCCAAAAATACGTATTAATATCCTATGACGGAAATTTAGCTGGGCCATTATCTCGTGGTACTGAAAACATGCATAGTTAGAAAAACATCACTTCGTGTATCTAAACTTTCATGTATAGCTAACATTGGAAATCGTATAATATGTCCCTATTGTCATTCCATTTGTGTGAAAACAAAAAAAATGTACAAAATTATTATTGGTGGTACAAATATAGAGACATGTTCAAAACATCACTTCGTGTATCTAAACTTTCATGTATAGCTAACATTGGAAATCGTATAATATGTCCCTATTGTCATTCCATTTGTGTGAAAACAAAAAAAATGTACAAAATTATTATTGGTGGTACAAATATAGAGACATGTTCAAAATCAAAATGATCCATGTCTCCAGTTATCCTATGTTACAACATGTGGGGTGGGGCAAACATAGCTCTCTGTGAACCAAGGAGTCTTTTGGTGAAGGGGCGTCTAATTTAACTACAGGAAGAATGCATACATACATGCATGATTACAGAAATATGCACTCTTCCATCTGATAAATAGCACGATAAATGCACTGAAGCAGTTTTGACATTTCAATGCACTGATGATGTCACAGTATGTGAACATATGGAAATATGCGAGTGCTGTAGAGTATTGTGCTGTGAAGTCTTTGTCCAGTGCACTCATACTAAATCCCCCCTCCCCATGGCAATCCTGTTTTTCGTTCAATATGACTACCATCAACTACAAAAGATATGTAGGTGATCAGCGTCTTTCGGCTATATAGAATATTTGTTCCCAAGATATATTTTATGAGTTACTACACATCAAACAAAATATTTTGCAGCTACTTACTCTGTAACAAAAAAACCCTCAGTAACACAGGTTATTAATTGTAAATTTACCCAAGAAAAAGAGTATGGATATCTGATTATTCATAATAGTTACTTATAAATAATTCCTTTGTCTGTTAAATGTACACCATATGAAAACAAAAATAATATTCAGCACACAAGAACAGACAACAGAACGTAAATTTAACAGTATGAGTGAGCTGGCGAAGGAATTCAAAGCACAATACTCACAATCGCAAGTGTTTACACACTGCAACAACACGGGCAGGCATACGTTTAATAATTTGTGAAAGCTGAGAATCAAATACTTGCGGAAAATAGGATGTTGGGCCATCAAAATCATTAAAGAGAAGTGCATCATACACAGATGCGGATTTGAGTTCACTGTTGCACTATGCGCATGCGCCCTGCTACACATGTAATGTATTAAATATCAGATGGTTATGCGGAGGTGTGCATATATCCCTGTTTTTTTAATAAAACCTGCAAAGTGTGCAATATATGACTATTTAAAACACTACTCTAATAAAGGTTTCATCCCCATGTAATCTCAGGAGCTATTATAATTGATCCCCCCCCCCCTCCCCAGCGTTCATTAAAATAAATACGTTATTTTATATTGATTCGTGTTGTTTTTCGCGTTCCTTCTCCAGCACGACTCGCAATTTGCGTATGGTCATCTAAACGTCATCTACACCATCTAGTTCATCAGAGAGTTTGCTCCACATTTGTTGTAGTTGAGCCTAAAAGTATAATCCCATAATGAAAATTAGTGTTTTCATTCTCCCGGTGACCCGGATACTAAGGTGTAACGTGGTCAGCTCAAATATGATTCTATATGTCAATTGAAACCCGGGGTAATGCCCTCATTAGATTGTGAACATTAGGTATCACGATTCAAATTTTATGACAGGTTGGTAAGGGAGTAACATATACATGTTCAAATACAGGAAGGAGTGTTTTCTAACCATGTGGATGTCTTCAATACAATAACAAAGAACATTTCGTCGGTGGCCATCTTGAATTTTATTCAAATCCGCCAATGTTCTAGTATGTTTTTTTTTCCATTCGAATCATTAACCCAGAAAACATAGGTGTAGACACCAGAATTGTGATTCTATTCCAAGATTTAAGGCTGGTAACTGCACGCAATGTACAAGTTCAGAAACAAAAAGCAATATTCAATAACCATGCATGTAGTCAGTCCTATAATAATTGTTTATACAATTTCAGCAAAATAATTTGGTTTTCAATATACAATGTAGAGACATTGTGATTTTGTAAAAAGAATATAGTTTTGTGGGCTATTTTTGAGTTTGCCATACAGAAATGCCCCAATATTTCAAATTTGCCGTATGGTATTGCTCCAGTATGTTTTAAGTAATTTCACGTGATTCGTTGACCCGATAAAACATAGGAGTAGACACTGAATTGTGATTCTATGTCAATTAGAACTTGATATATTGGTTAAATGGCACATTGGGATATCAATATTACATATTTCTGGACGATAACTGCATAAAATATCCTACAAGATCACGAGAGCCACAAAGCTATCCATTATAACCATACCTGTCTTATTTACTGTTACATTTTAATATGTCAACAAATTTTGTTTTCAATATAACCATTCAGATTTTGTCATAAAATGATTTTCACCAGTTGCCATCTTGAAATTTTCCGAATTCGCCATATAGGAATGACCCAATATTTTTCTGAGTGTTTTTATTCGATTTTTTGACCCTGAAAACATAGATGTAGACACCAAAATTATGATTCTATGTCATTTAGAAGTGGAACTATTGCCCAAATTAGATTCTCATGGCGGCCAATTAAAAAAGTGGCCTAAACCCATATCGCGCCTCAAAGTTATTCCTCGTAACATCACTAGCAACATGCCCAGGAAGCTCCTGATCAAAATGGAGAGTGGTGGGGGTTGGCCAATTGGTGACCAATTCAGGCCCATGGTCTACCTGTGTCAATTATAAATCAACATGAATAAAAATATAATTTGCTCAAGTAAAAATGGCGGCCATTTTGAATTTCGCATGATTCTTAATACTTCAGGTCATAATAAAACCCTTTCCAATCGATTCAGCACCCTGAAAACCCACCTACTAGACATTTTGATCATCAAAATTGGCCAACTGGTGCAAAACATATTGACAGATAGGTTTTTCAGAATGACTTCTGGCGGCCATTTTGAAAATCGTTTTCCTGAGTTGCTGACTAAACACAATATCTCCATATATTTTCATTCTCGATATAGTAGCCAACAATAATTATTAAAAGTAGCGCAGTGTCTCATGACGTGATTACGTAATCATGATCCGCAATATGTTTGTTATTATTATAGAAATAGAATACCACACTTGGGTTGAGGTTCTGCTGACTTTGTCCATTGTTTTGATCAGGGTTTCCTGCAGGCCCAAGAGGATTGGGGAGGTATTGTTGAAGTTAGGGGAGAAAAAAACACGAGGACAGTTAACTGTCTGCACTTTTTTTTTTTTTGGGGGGGGGGGGGAGGGGGAGTAACCAAATTCTATTCTGGCATAATATTGAGACCAAACGAAGTCATTGAAGCAGGAGAGGGGCGGGGGTTGCAACCGAACGAATTAGGATATTGGGCTTCCACACCTCCTGCCTGAGATACGTTTGTGTTTTGCATATGCTTAATTAATAGAGGTACAGTGCATATATATATAGTTAAAGGTAAAACTAAACATGAAATAACTAATAAGGCAAGCAATGCGGGATATCATATTTGAGGATAAATGTATTCAATTGGAAATATCATCCAAGTGATGGGTATACATAGATTTACAAATAAAAGTGTAGTCCAGGAGGAGGGACCCCCCCAAAAAAATGTTGCGTTAAATCAGCACAATATCTAAGATTTGACTTGATAGAATGGTAGAATAGATATGCAGGAGTAGCTCCAAGTAATATGTACAATGAAATGGTAGTATCAGTTTTTAATTATTTTGACCGCTTTTATAGGTGTACCCCCAAACCTGTCAGGAATTTGATGTTATTAGGATTTAGTAAACATCTGTCATTGCTGTTCTATTTAACCAACCGACACATGCGATGTATACAGAAGTGCATTTAGGACATGTAGATTGTTTTATGATCCGTTATAACGGTCTACTAATCCGCTATTGCAGAATAGTATTTCGTTATAATGGTCTACTATTTTGCTATAACGGTCTACTAATCCGTTGTAGCGGTATAGTATTTTGTTATAGGGGGCTACAAATTCGTTATAACGGTCTACTAAACCATTATAAGGGTTTACTGTTCCACTATATAACGGTCCGTAATAATGGTCTGCTGTTCCGTTATAACGGTCTATTATTCTGTTATAGGGCAATTTCACGTAAAGGGCACACAAAAAGTCTCATAGCATGTCAAAAATAAAAACCTCCCATGTATGATAATTTCACAGCTTTTGACAACGAGATGTCATTCTCCAACATCAGTTAAATTTTCAGAGCTTAATTATGCCCATGAATGAAGATATTGACTTGTGAAATGTATGCAGTTTTTGCATGTACTGGAGGGGACATTTGTTTTAACAATCATTAGTCTCTGCTAAAATGCTAATAATGTAGGTGATTTGAAAATCTTAACCCCTGAATTTAAAAAAAAAAATTATTGTTGTGTTTCTAAAGGGAAGATCACTATGTGTTGTACCCGTATTTCACATGTATATAGATTTGATATTCATTTGAAATGTGACAAATGAAATTTTGCAATACACTCAAGTATGAATTGTACAGCATTTACTTCGACAGCTCAACAAATTAGTGCTCTGACATCAACTAAATATACACATATAGCCTGAATATTATATATGACATATTTTGTACATGTGTACAGTGCTTTTTCATGGGAATCCTCTGCACAATTATATGTATGACAAACTGTACTGGAGGGGACATTGTTTTTAACGGTTGAAATAACAACATCAACATCATAAATGCATACTTTAGATCAATAAAACATGATATGCTGCTCAACATTTCATATTCTCATTTTGCTCCAATATATATTGTTATTACTCAACATTGTGTTTTCAAATTGAGCCGAAGTAGCATAATTGTATAAACTTTGCTAAAAATAAAATGATGTGTAAGTGGTTTATCACGGTTACAGGCCGCAACTATTTGTCTGCATCGTGTTAAACACCATCAAGGAAAAACAATGGAAAACTAGATTTGCCTGATGGGCAAAGCTTGCGTCTCCACTCGCCCCACATATTACATTAATTATAGAGAAATACAGTGCTGTCACCAAATTTTTATGTGAACCACATGAAAATGTGATGTCAGAATCACACCAAAATCTAATCAACATATTGCCAGGGTAAGTTGCCTCCTTGGAACAAATCGGTGAAGCAGTTCAAGCTCTTCAGAGTTACATGTGATTCGTCGGCTATTTTGAATTTTGTTGAAAAAATGAAAAAAACATTTCTCCTGACTTTTTTCTCAGGGCCACTGAGCATACACAAGAGCTAAAATTTGAGCTGTATAACCATATTACCAAATTTAGATAATAGTCAAAATAAGCAAAACTGAAATATCTGCTAAAATCATAAAAAGTAAAAATATATAAGTTTTTATTATCATAATCACACAAAAAACTAATCAGCACGCATCCAGGGTAGGGTTATTCCTTTGAACCAAACATGAAATAAATCCATAAAGCGGTTCAAGCTCTAGAGAGCGACATAGGATATTGGCGGCCATCCTGGATTTTGTTGAAAAAGCTGAAAAACGCCGAAAAAAATTAACAGGGCAAATTTCCTAGGGCTATTATGCATACTGCAAATGTTTAGAAATAATCCGAGTAGGGGTGTATGGCTATATTAACAAATTTTGATGATGGCCAAAATGAGCAGAACAGAAAAATCCGCTAAAATACTAAAATGTAAAAAAATCAAAGTTTTTATCATCAGAATAACACCAAGAGCTTTTCAGCTCACGGCCAGGGTAAGGGGTTTCCTTTAAACCAAACATGAAACAAATCGATGAAGCGGTTCAAGCTGTAGCGTGCGCCATAGGATTTTGGCGGCCATCTTGGATTTTGTTGAAGAAACTGAAAAACGCAAAAAAAATCACCAGGCAAATTCCCCAGGACCAGTATGCATACTGCAAATATTTGGAAATAATCCGAGTAGGGGTTTTCGAGTGAGAGCAGAAACAAGTGGCGGCGGCGGCGGGCGGACTCGGCAAAAACAATAAGTCTCCACCACCACATAATAGTGGGTGGAGACTTAATAATTATGATTTTTGTGACATAACATGGACAATGTCACGGTGTTCAAGCTAATATCATTAAATATACTGGAGAGGACATATTTTTTTAACAACAATAACAAACCTGTAAGCATGAATGATCACTCAATAATTCAACTTAATAACTAGTGAACTACTAAAAAGGGATAAAATAGTTTCATCCGTCATAGTTTACATACATCTACATTACTATTATTCCAATATAACCGCAGAGACAGTTAGTGTATCCATTCCAACCCCCTCACGAAAGTCTAGAAAGCATTTTGTTGGCACATCCTTCCCTCACACCTGACATTTTGTTTTATACTATAAAACAAAATGTGAGGTTTATGGTATAAAACAAAATGTGAGGTTTGAGGGAGGGATATATATGCCAAAAAAATACTTTCCGGACTTTCATGAGGGGAGTTGGATAAATTATAGTACTGGGCTAGGTATCTGGGATGCTTTGCCTGATATCAAGCATTTAGTAAATAATGGGCAATAGTCAGCCATCTTACATTTGATAGAGTTGAAATTTGTCAAGGTATATAAATGAAAACAACCATTTTCAAGGCATATTCCTCCCTTATCTTCACTTCATCATGGCTGTTAGGAGCATAAGCTTGTTGTAGGGTCTAGCTAGCTAACATACCGTAGTTTGCCCGATATCAGGCATATTCAATAATAAATAATTGCCGCAAGTCTGCTATTTTGAATGTGATCAGGTTTAAATTTGTTAGGTCTCAGCTGTCACTCCCTGAAATGTAGCATTTTCTTTTTACTTTGTTACTTACCGGTAGTTGTAGTGTAACTGCTAATGTACCGTACACAATATATTTATGTACAGTGGTTTAAAAATAATATTTACTCCAGCCGATCTTGAGCTTATATAATTTGATACAAAGTTTTGTATGTACCGGTACATATAATTTTTTAAATAATAATACATACCTCAAACTGAATACAAATTTACATGCATGCAGCAATAGACCTACCATTATTTTACACCAGGCTACGTTTTTGCTATGGTAAAGCAATTACTGGTTAACTATTTTAGTATGGTACAAATAATAATTTATCATGTTTATATAAAAATACCGTTTTCTCACTCCAGCCTAGGCCTATATCTACAAATCTGGGATATATTTGTATTCATAACAGGACCTATTAAAGTTGATTTTTTTCATATATCCCGATTATCGGCTATTTTTAATTTGATGAGTTAATATTTGCCAAAATATCTCCCTGAAACCTTACATTTTGTTTCAGCATAATGACATTTAAACTATCTGGCACATTTTAGCAGATATCACGTATAATAAAGTAGGCCTACACATGAAATCATTAGGCCAATTCCTATTTTACACCAGATGCTATCGGCAGTAACAGCGGTTAAAATCCAGTATTCAGCCGTTGTTATTATGCGACTACATTTTTTGCCTCTATTGGCCCAATGTAGAATATAGATCATAAACTGTATTGTCTGAGAACAGCACCAATGTGCAAGACATAATGATAATCAGGCCCAAGTAAACCATTTTATTGGGCCAATACTGTGATGTTATCAGGGTAATTTTGAAATTGAGTTGAAATTTTTTCAGGGCATTTCCCTCGATCCTTAAAACCTCACATTTTGTTTTCTTATTCTATGGTCTAGCTGTCTGGCAATATTTGCTAGATATATCAGACATAATATATATTTTTAAAGTAGATAATAAATGGCAGATAGTTGGCAATTTTGAATGTGATTTGAGTTGAAATAAGGTCTATCTCTCCCGGAAACCTCACATTTTCTTTTATATTAATTGTCTGGTTATCTGGCACTGGATATAAAGCATGTTAAGTTAAATAATGGACACCAGTTGGCCATTTTGAACGTGATAGATCATGAAGTTTTTCGGGGCATACATGTATATTTTATGAATATAACTGGTATGCTGGTAACACTTTCTCAAACCTCACGATATTTTATAGTTATAGTCTAGCTATATCAAACGATTTGCCTAGCCTTGTTGTGGAGAAGATGCCCTCCTTAAAACCTCACATTTTATATTATATAAATTAATTGTCTGGCTATTTGGCATGGTTTGCCAGATATCACTATCAGGCATAGCAAATTAAGGCCATACAACGCTGCGCCAACTTGAGCATTGTAAGATCCTACATCATGTACCAGTAACATGTGCGCTATCAACTATTATATATCTGGGGGCTGGGGCCATGTTATAAGAAATGACATAATTTTATATCCTAGCATATAACCTGTGGTGAAACCACCTCCTGGGTGGATCATGAACAGGGGCATTAGATAGTATGTAGTTCTCATTTCTGGTCATATTATGAAAGTCAACAAGACATTTAAACTCATTTTTTGCAATAGAAGATGTATATGACAATCATACATTTAAACTATTAAATCCATTTTAAAGTAGGCGGGTCATGATGGTTCGTTGAGCAAACATTATCCACCCATCCGCATGTGCAGCATCGTCAAGGTCCACAGGAGTGGGGCCGCCAAAGCGAAACTATTATGGTTTTGTGAAGCAAAAGGACCCAGCTGCTACAAACACATTTCTTTTTTAATTCAGTCTAGTAGATTGTGTATCGGTACAGACCGCTTAAATCGCTTGACAAGCATGAAAATACCACAAGTTTTATCCCTGAGTAATTACACTTTCAGTGTTACATACGTTCTGTCCCCTCCAGTACGCAGTGTACTGGCAGCCTATTATAGACAATATAGAGCACATTTGGTTGATGATATATACGCCATAAATGTATATATATTGTACTAGTAGGTATTGTAAGTCAGAACAGTGAAGAAATTACATTTAAATGCTAATATTGATTTAAAAATGAACAAAGGAAACACCCACAAAATATTTTTTGGTTACAACTTATCTATTAATGAAATACATATGTATTTTCAATAAATATCAATTTGTTGGTGTCTAGTAGCTACCATTAACGAAGACTTTATAATAATAATACATAATTACCAATATATATCAGTAAATTAGAAAAATCAGGTCTTATAACACAAAGAATACTAAATATTGATAATATGTACTGGAGGAGACAATTTTAATTTAACACTATTTTCATCTAAAAATGTATAAATATGTGGTTGTTTTAACATGAATTTCCAATTAATATCCACGTGGGGGGCTCAAAGAGGCATGATATATTGCAATAATAATATATCTTAGAAAAACACCCTGCATGGATCTTGAATAGTGATGTACTGGAGGGGACATTATTTTAACGGAATTTTCACATACATACAGGTAATTCTAATTAATTTGCTAATGTTAATCAGCAATCAGTTTGAAGTATTTTTATGCCATATATAACCACCAGACCTATTAAAAAGAGTAATTAAATGTCTATATATATGTAGATAGTTCAAGCTGGGCAGTGATGTACTGGCGGGAAAAAAATGAAAAAAACTTTTAACGGAAAATACTTTAAACTCAATAAATACACATAAAATCAGATTTTGTGACTCGATTTTTGTCATACATGTGTCGTTTGGATCGTGAGACCACTAGCCATACCACAAATAAAACTTTATTTGTGTGTTAGATGCATATCTGGAATAGAAAAACCCTCCTATGAAGACAATTCGGGGATGAGACTGCAAAATGTGTTGAAAATAACATAAATACCACTGATTCATAAAGAAATAATTGACAAAACTTTATAAAATTTGGTCTGTTGCTTCCCCATACAACCCTTGCAAAAATAAAAAATGTTTCATCTAAATATCTAGCAGTATTTGCTAAATAATTGTGTAAAGTTTCAATTTTTCCTAAATGCACCCTTTATGTGAAATTGCCCTATAACGGTATTCCAATCAGTTATCGCGGTCTAGTATATCGCTATGACGGTCTGTTATTCCGTTATAACGGTATAGCTTTCTGCTGTAAAAGTCTACTATTTCGTTATAACGTTGAACTAATCCGTTATTACGGTCTACTATTTCATTATAGCAGTCGACTATTCCGGTATAACAGTCTACTATTTCGTTATAACGGTCTAGTAGTTCGTTTTAACGGTTCAGTGTTCCGCTATAACAGTTTACTATTTCGTTATAACGGTCTACTATTCTAGTATTTCTTCATAACGGTCTCGTATCACGCTATAAAGGCTATAGAATTTTGTTCTGAAGGTCTAGTATTTTGTTATAGCGGTATACTAATCTGTTTAAATGGTATACTATTCCGTTATAACGGTCTACTATTCATTTATAACGGTCTAGTATTACCTTATAACGTCTAGTATTTCGTTATTGTGGTCTATTATTTCGTTATAGCGGTATAACAATCCGTTTTAGTGGTCTACTAGTCCGTTATAACGGTCTACTATTCCGTTACAGCGGTCTAATATTTCGCTATAAAGGTCTACTATTGTGCTATAATGGTCTACTATCCCGATATAACGGTCTACTAATCCGTTATTATGGACTACTATTTCGTTATAACGGTCAACTAATCTCCTATAGCGGTCAACTATTCTATTAAAACGGTCTATTATATCGTGTTATATCGCGGTCTAGCATTACATTATAACGGTATAATATTTCGCTATAACGGTCAATTTTCACTTATAACCGTCTAATAATCCGTTTTAGCGGCCTAATATAATGTTATAGCAGTCTACTATCCCGTTATACGAGTCTAGTATTTCACCATAGCGGTCAAGTATTTCGCCATAGCGGTCTGGTACTTCGCTATAAAGGTCTAGTATTTCGTTATTACAGTCTATTATTTCGTTTTAACGGTATACCAATCCTTATTACCGGTTTACCATTCCGTTACAACGGTCTACAATTCCGTTATAGCGGTCTAATATTTCGCTACAAAGGTCTACTATTTTGCTATAATGGTCTACTATTCCGAAAGAACGGTCTACTAATCTGTTAAAACGGTCTACTATATCGTTATTATGGACTACTATTTCATTATAACGGTCAACCAATCTGCTATAGCGGTCAACTATTTAGTTACATGTAGGTCTGATAATCCGTTTCAGCTACTATTCCATTATAACGGTCTACTATTCCGTTATACGGGTCTAGTATTTGGCCATATCGGACTACAGTATTTCGCCATAGCGGTCTAGTATTTCATATTAACAGTCTAGTATTTCGTTATAACGGTCTACTAATCCATTATAACGGTATACTATTTCGTTATAACGGTCTAGTACTGGTTATAACGGTCTATTATTGAATGAATGAATGAATGAATGAATGAATGAATGAATGAATGAATGAATGAATGAATGAATGAATGAATGAATGGATGAATGAATGAATGAATGAAATCTTATATAGCACATGTATCCAGCCGGAGGCTGTTCAGAGCGCTGAACATCGAGAATAACTTAGCAAGGCCTGTTATCATTCAAATTCCAACTCAGTCTCCTGGGAGATATACAGCTGAGCTGCCAATGAGGCGCATAAAGCTATTTTTCATTCCAAGCAAATTCGCCTTATGTGCCAAGTACTCACACATTGTGGTCTATTAATCCGTTATAAATGGCTATTCCGTTATTACGGTCTACTATTTCATTATAACGGTGTGGTATGTAGAAATACTAGACCGTTATAACAAATTAGTATACCGATAGAGCGGATTAGTGGTCTGATGGTAGACCGCAGTAACGGATTAGTAGACCATTATTACGTTAGTAAACCGCTTTCAGAAAGAACTGACTACCTTCAAATCCAATACGTCTGTCGTTTTTTTATATTTACTGCTACTATAATTATACTGCTAAACATGCTGACGATAAATGACTTAGGCCTATTTGTGGTAACTTAGTTGACCAAGAATTATATAATTACTGACGAGTAAATTAGAGAAAAATCAAAATGCCGCGACATTCACCGTCAAATGAACGAAAAATAAAATGGCTATCTAGATGTAGGCCTAAATGACAACCCTTTTTGGTTTGTCGCACGGGAATGCTCAATTTAAGATTTTTACATAATTTGGGGGGGCGAAAGACTCATTTCTGATGGCCGTCATTTTTCTTATTTTACCATTAAAATCATGACGTCATTCTAAATACTGAGCAAATGTTAGAATATAATGTAATTAAACCAAGTTTCGAATGCCTTGTAAGCTATTCGTATGCCTAGGCTATTACGTAGTCTATTTTCTAGATTTCCATTAAAAACGTTCTTCGATCGATTCAAATTAAGCACACCCATGTATGTAAAAACAAGTGGTTAACAAATTTTACACTTGAATGCCGAGCAAAGATCAATGTTTCAGGCTAAATACATACATTTTCATAAAAGGCTGCAATATTCTTACATCCAAAAATATATACAACATTCATAAATCTAAATACCACAGATTGTTAAAACAAATACATATCTGGGTTCAGAAAACATTGTCCACATGGAGATTTTCATTGACCATGTTGACTAGTTTGTTTTGGTTCTGGTTTCGATTATTTTGTTATAAAAATTATGTTTCAGTGTATGTGGAGAGATGACTGTTTACTCCATTGCAAAACTCAATATCGGTATATCATTGTAATGGGGATAACTTGAATTCCCATATGTAGATTAGTAAACTAGAATAGCAACCACAAACGTAACCCCACCCCCTAAATCTAAGCATTTTGGTGGATTTTTAAGGAAACGTTGTATATTTTTGGTAATATAAGCCAATGCACTTAGTATAGTTCCTGTTTCATTTCTTGTAAATATTTAGGAAAACATTCATAGCATATTTAGTATTAGCTGTGGCGTGGTGGAAGTTGGTATATTCTCACAATACAAAATCTTACATAAGGCCAGACGTACGGACCCAACAGTTAGATCTGAGTATCTGACAATTACAACCATTTTACTGCTAATGTTCAATTATTTTATCATGATGTTGTAATGGATGAAATAAATAACTTGAATCTTAGAAGAAATAAACAATATTATGATATTGAGATAGGCCTATAACAAATAACATCTTAATCTGATGTCAGTTGTTACTAGTCATATTCATTAGATTATATTACAGTGACAGTTAATATTTGCATTAACATAAAACAAGTTTTATTGACCGTTTACATGTCAACTATATAGGTCATATTAATTATTTATTTTGTATGCATTTTTGATGCGGCGCTAATCGGGTATAGTTTTGGTCACTGCTTATGTGTGCACAAAAGATAACGACCACAGCAGGACTCGAACCCGTTACCCCGGGCTCTTGAGTCAACCACACTACCAATGAGCTACCCTGGCGCCACAATGGCATTATATAATTATTATAATGTCATCCATTTGTAACTGTCGATGTTAAGATCTACATCTTAAGATATACGAGTGATTGTATTTAGTTACTGTCGATAATATTATTTGCATCGTGTAATTCTTAAATGACTTGTCTCTCTCTATATTAATATAATAAATTATTCATCGTCATTGAAAGGTGTAGATAATGACATTTACCAACTGAAAACTATACTCGAAACAAATATTCAAATAATGTTTTCGAAGTTAGGTCGGGTGAACTATTCCTGTCATTTGTTCTTTTTTACAATATTTTAAAATATCTGTAAATTCTCAATTATTTTCATAAGTTTGCGTGACAACGTCTTATTAATGACGACTCGTCTGTCTCAGTTCAGCCTAGCTGTGAATAAGGGAACAAAAGGCCGAATAAATCATACTGTGCTGAAAAATGTTGAAAAAAGCCACAGATTTTTCTCATTTTTTTAGAATTGCCATTATCTATGCTCTTTATGCCATCGAGACTGCCTTTATCGTATTCCTTGACCACGAAAATTTGGGATTACATATATTACTCAGTACGATACGATGAGTATTATACGAGATATTGTCTAAAAACGTATTTCTCTTAATGGCGGCATTTTCGAACGTCGCAAGAAATGACGTTCTATGACGTTGCATTTCACTACACGGATAATAATATTTATGACGTAAGTAATGTCGGCATAATATGCGCGACAATTCATGAAATGTAGCTTATCATAGAAGAATAAATTAAATTATGCAGGTAATAAAATATGGTTGTAACCATGGTAACAGAAATAATTTGAATGAAATTTTACATGAAGTGAGAAAACAAACACATATGAAGTATAATTTTATGTTATTCACCACAAATACTAACATTTAAAAACATGGGTTACACATCACATTTATTACACCTGCTACTAGAAAATAATATTTTAGTTTTTTGCTAACTTGTTACCATGGCAACAATGACGTCTTATTTGAAAAACTTCCCAGGTACGGCATGTAAGACGTTGATTTTCGGATTTAGGGCAAAATTTCCAGTTAGATACAACCTTCGAACCTTTTGGCCCCGCTCGGGACATTTTTGACCCCTGAGCTCCCGGACTAATACCATCAGGCAGAAAACAGAGAAATCTATGTAATGTCTGCATGCACAAACCTATTTGTATTCGGCACACATCGGGATTATTCGGTGTCTTAGGTTTGATTACGTATTCCGTTTTTTTAAAAGTAAATAAATAATTATGGTAATGATCATACAATATTAATTTCTGAGGGCGGCTAGTTGAGCAGTGCTCATTCAAAAATACTCATAAAAGTATATAGTGTACACAAACACAGAAATTAAAAAATAATATGTTAATATCAGTCAAACGCATCAATAGGGCCGAAATTTTTGCACTATCTGTCAGAAGAAGATGTGTAGTACCACTTTTCTAATTTAATTTGGAATGCCAAATCAATTGCTAATAGTATTTTTTATTTTGAAATAACTGAAGACGTCAATACAAAGCCTAGTTTGGGGTCCAACTCTGTAGACAGAATTTTTTTTAAGAAAATGAAATAAATATTTTGCTTTAGGCAGAGGGTGAAATACATAAAATGTTGCCGACAGGAGGTGAAATAAATATTTTGCCCAGTTAAAAAACTCCAACACCCCCCCTCCAGTAATAAAATGGTGGCCCCCTTACTATTATTCAATTGGAATTTGCACTCACTTAAAGTTGTGTCTCGCTGACGCGATCCACAAATTCAAGTGGATGAAAATTATTCAGATTTGACCCAATGGAAGTCAACGATTTGGAAATCTTGCCAATTGATGTCATGATTCATCTTAAACCGTTAAACACACTGGAGCATTTAGAACATTAATTTTATTGGAACTGTTATAATAAAAACGATTTTTTTCATCATTTTTACCCACTTTAAGTCATCTTCATGTGCTACAAGTCAGTCGAGAATTGCGACAGCAATGACTATGGGAAATGCAGGCTTTGAAATCAAAAGTACTGCCTGGTACTTAATGGGGGGTGTTTTTTTGAATAAAATAATCGGCCAATTTGACAAAAAAATTGGCTCATGCTATTTTGAAAAAAAAACTAGTTTGGATTGGGTAGCTCAACTGCCTCCAGAATTGTACTGTGTGAAGCATTGCGAAGGAAAAAAATGCAGAAAAAAACTAGAAAATTGATTTGGCGCTAAGTAATGGCGAGAAAAAAATAATCTGGCAGTTTTAGCTCTGACAAAATATGTAGGCTCTTCTCTCTCTCTCTCTACCTGGCTGCTGTCAGTAGGGACGGGGGCCCTGTGCTAGTGCAGTGGTTAAGGCTGCCTGCTTGGAAAGTCGGATATCGCGTGTTCGAACACCATTCTGGCCTTCAAGTTGCAAGGAAACAAAACGCTCATTCGTAAACATTCAATATCGTGGGGGGCTTCCGTGACCGTGAGGTAGCGTGCTCGGCCTCAGACCCTCAGGGCTCGAACTTCGAATCGTGTGTCTGAAGGACACTGTCATCTTATTCATCTTATATGTGCACAAAGCTTGCCTAAAACCCCATTGATTTCATTTCTTTTCTCTACCTGGCTACTGTATAGGAATGAAATATAAAAATATCCGTCGCATACGATATGTCTTGTGCAACGACGTGTGTCTATCACGTATACAAAACATATTTAGTTATCAGTGTTGGTGGGGTATACTGATTCATCAATGTCACGCTGTAGTTACACAACACAAAGCTCATAATACATGTGATAAAATCTATTTTTTAGATTTCTTTGTGTGCACATTGCGTACACAAACATTTCTCTCTATTTGATAGCAATATAACTTTATATCTACTATGTCACAGCATTTACCCTTTCAGACGCAGACGTCAGATATTGATCCCCGCACTAAAATAATTAAATATCTCTAATGGCCGTAGACCCATTCCTGAAGATTTGAAATTGAAAGAAAATATTTGTTCTCTTGGTTTATATACAGATATATCAGCGCTTCACCATGTTTAATAACCGAGCATACATCAGCACACACTGGGCGCTGACCCAACATGGTTTTATTGCAGCGTGTTGGCTTGTACCTACCGTTTCGTTTCAGCTCAACATGTACATATGTGCTGTCGACTGGGAAGTTGGAACTTCTGCCTATTATAACTAGCAGTGATTGTGTGAAAGCTAATAAGGTAATTTCCCCATGGATGCGCCCACAGAGATTGATGACACATCACACCCGGTTGAAGAAGGTGATTTTGTCACGCTCTTAAATGGATCTGATGTGAGCCTGAACGACTATGGAGCTGCCACGGGCTCCGACACACAACCCTGCATCAAAAAGAAAACACCAAAGTTGACAAAATTAGAGTACTGAAAACGATATCCATATACTTGGCTGAAGTGGGCTTGGTAAGAAAAAAAACATAATCTTTACTGCAATCTATTTGAAACGTAGCAAGAGAAGGTTATTTGCCAAGTCATTTGTCAAATATTTCCAGCGTGATATATTTCGAAAAACTATGGGGTGTAAATTGAAAAAAATGCATAACTAGGAGTTGCGTGTTTTCCAAGATAGTGATGGCAATCATATTTAATTTATGCATGACCATGACCCTGACCCTAAAATGACAATTTAGTGTCGAGCAGGAGCTTATAGTGTGCTAAGATCAGTTT